>OX638269.1:7080000-7565000 GCA_951806755.1 Brenthis hecate
ACTCTGCCTCTGAATAATATTAGTATAGATTTGTACTATTACTACAAATTTTGAAATTCCTCCATAATCATTATACATTTTTTTGTATTAATAACAATAAAGCTCGTTGATAGCGAATGAAAAAATGATGATGACGAAAAGAAAAAAAAAACAGGGTTCAAACAGCGGAGAAAAGGTACTGAACGTTTTGCCTTCGCCTATGTATATATAATATATACTACCTATATAGAATATGTATGCCATATAAAAAGATAAAAAAGCGAGTTTTTTAAAGAAATAACTGCCTAACTCAAATACTTAAATATTTTTTTAGGAAAATCTTATTAAAATAGTCATTATTATCGATAGAGGGCGAATCTATAATTTTTAGAATGTTCGTCTGTCTGTCTTGGAACACATCACAAGAAAATCACTGGATTTGGTATGATGATAGCTGATTATCCGGGTCAATATTTAGGATAATTTTTATTGCGGGAAAATACCTCTGAGAAATCTATACCAACCTTAAAACATAGGCCCGGACCACAATAACCCTGAGGGCTCATTCGAGGATAAGTCGCTAGTCAATATATAAAGAATGAATACTAAAAATAATAAAAGAATTACTTCTTACTTAACACATCATTTATCTTTTTGTGTTTTTTTTTTAGTATTGTAAGTAAACAGGGTTTCTTTATCTTATATGGTAATAACAGAAATGGCTTTGAAAGCTAAAAATCTACAATCGTTATCGCTGATAGAAAAGTAAAAAAATCGGACAAGTTTGAGTCTGAGTCATACCGTGGGTTCCTAAGCATGAAATTATAAAATTATTTATTTGTTTTAGCATACTAATTTGTATTTCATAGTAGTACTATGAGACATGGAAACATTAGGGCTCTCATAATATTTTCTTAGATTTACGCGAATATTTGACATTTTAAATAAATCTATTTATTCGGATTTTTTCGCGGATTTATTTGCTGTAAAGCATTCGAAACGTCGGGAACCAAAAATCCAAATAAATCCTCAATTGAGGGCAAGTTATCTATACTATTTTAAAATTGATCTAGGACTTGAAAAACATTTCATAAAATACTTGCCTTTATAATATACCCAACGCCATCTATCAATATACTGTAAAATTTGTTAGCTACGCAAAGCTATAAGTTACAATTACTTTCCATAAGAGGACCGCAAGTATAATAAAATAAAATATTATTAAACCGCGGACATGCCGGCGTTACAGTTAACAATAGATTTCTTAGAATTTTAATTAATTTCTTAGTTTACCTGGAAGTGTTATATTTAAGCCTTTAAATGTTTATGGTCATTGACAATATTATTATGGTGTAAAATGAAATATTTACCATGTTTTTCGCTTACTTTTGAAGTTCCCGATATTTCGGGACTGTTACAAGTGCCTTGGTCATGGGCAGGGCTCGAAAACTAGTCGATTTTTGTCATTGACCCCAAACCGAAAGGCTTTTCGGTTAACTGACGAAAGTCAAATGACGAAAGTTAAATGATGAATTTAACGTCCATGTGAATAAAATTAACTGGTTAAAATGAGTTTGTTTACATTTGGCGCGTCTTTTCTGATGGTGAATGGTGATAGTAGAAGGATGCATGTATGTTTTTTACTAATGAATAAATTAACCGGTACTCGTCTCGAAAATCCGTCAAAAGCGGACTGTGCCATGTGTTCCATTTTAACATTTTTGCTATTGAGCCTTTTTCATTTATAATACCAACAAAAGCTAACAGTAATAAAAGTAAAATGCAATGGAAATAACGTCTACAACAACAAGCCAATAGTTAAAATAATTTAATAGATTACTTGTACTATTTTCGAATATCATTGAACATTTTATCAAAAAAATAACAAGAAAGAAACATCACTGATTGTATGATATTTACATTATATTTACTAAGCGTCTATTTTATTTAAAACTAATGAGTTATCCGTGCTTCGCTCGGGTGCGTCCATAGTTACATTTTTTTTTTGAAAAATGTTAACTCTTTTTTTTAATAAAAGCAGCCTAAGTTACTCCTTGTAATATCAGATATCTACCAGTGAAAGTTTCAACGAAATCATTCTAATCGTTTTGGAGGTGAGCCGGAACGAATCGACAGACATTCAAAAAAATTGTGTTTTCTTTTTTTCTTCAATTTTTTTTTATTTCTGCAAAAGTGATTGACTGATGTATCAACGCACAGGCACTTAAGGCTAGAAAATTGAAATTTCGCACACGTATTCTTCATATGACGATTATATGACTAAGGAAAGATTATTCAAAATTCAACCCCCAAGGGGGTGAAATAGGGGATACAAGTTAGTATGAAACTTTTTATTTCTTGGACATATTTGCATTAAATTTCGTATGAATTGAGTACGGAAAAAATTATGAGCTCGTATTTCAGCGTTTTCTAAAATTCAACCTATAAGAGGGTAAAATAGGGGATGAAAGTTGTTATGAAACCCACTTTTTATAGTTTTTTTTAGTTTTAGCGCGAGCGAAGCCGCGGGTTTTGCTACTTTATCTAAAAAAAAATGATAATATTTCGAGAACAATTTCATTTATAACTAAGAAATAAACTAAAAGTTTTAAACTAATTTAATCAACATTATCGCAAAGAAACAATCCAACCGTCATATAAAATCGTAATCTAGTCCTACTATAGTATTATATGATCTGTGGTCCAACATAGATCCACGCGTCATCCACAGTGACGTGCTGTGTTTATTGACAATCGCTAGAGTGTAAATAACGTAACTCGCGAACCTATAGACAGATTACTCTATTTATTTTACTGGCCAATACATTTCAGTTCGTTAAGGCTTTAAAAATAGCCTACACCCAGCCAAGGGATGTTAAAAAAAGGGCTGAATTCAATACATAGATTTTGTGTTATTAGGCAAATAGCGTTAATAAATAAATCTTCCAAGGATCAACAATGGATATTCAAAGAGGCGCAGGCAAGTTTTTCTATAACCTAAATCGAATCATGCTCTTTGCTTGCCTGATTTAGCTAAAAAATTTCCAATTGAATATAATATATTCAATTACGATGACATGAAGTAGATTTTATATAAAATATGACAAAATTTTTTCCTGTTCTAATAAGTCGCATCGAATTCTCATATGTGCTTAATCCAACGTAACGCTGTGTAAACTAATCAACGTACGTCGTCACGTCTCGCAAATACTGATGAAATTGGACGTTCTCGTTCACGTCTTAAACACTTTTTATTACCTAAATTAGGATGTGTTCATGGTGGGGTATACAGAAATAAGACACTTTTCTGCTTTCTATTCTACTATTATACTAAACATAAGGTAAGGTAAGGTATGTTTGTTTAGTTATTTTAGTGGCTAGCATATACGGCAGTGGTAACCCAGTGGTAGCGCGCTCGCTTGGGAAACTGAGTAAAGCGGGTTCAAATCCCGGATCTCGAACCTCTGATATTTTCATCTACGAATCATTTCTAACATGATTATCACTTGCCTTACGTCGAAGTAAAACATCGTGGGGAAACTTGCATATCTGAGAAAGATATGTGTAGTCCGCCAGCCCACACTTGGCCAGCGTGGTGGACTATGGCCCGATGCGATCCGATGGAAGGGAGGCCCACCCCCAACAGTGGGACATTAAAAAGGGCTGATTACACATAAACGGTATGTACGTTGTACGGCCACAGCGAGGTTGAACATTCAAAATGAAAATCCCAGATAAAGATTAAAGAGTGAATGAGATGATGTTAGGAAATTATTATTGGAAGCTCGGAATTGTGAAATTGGCGGTATTATACACAAGTGCCTCTTAAACTATTTAAATATTTAACAATTTTTTTATTCTATGCATCTTTCTAACTCAATGTCGGTATTAGAGCTAACCCTTCGGGCTAAGAATATGTAGATTGTAGGTACAGATCTATATTTATATTTTTGTAGCTTTTATTATTTATGGCCGATTGTTATAAGTTTTTGCTCAGAATGCTCATTATTAAAGAATATTTAAAATCAGTTTACAGTAAGCAAACATAATATCACGTAAAGTACGAGTTATAAAAAAACCTTCACGTAGTTTAAGAACCTTCTATTTTTTAGTTGGTAAAAAAAATCTAATATAACTTTTCAATATTAATTCATCTCATCGTTATAATTAATTAATAATTCAATACATTTAGTCTGCTTTAGTCCTTTATGGAAAGGCGACGTGAAGATAAAGCGCTATAGTAATATGAAGCATCCATAAACCCTAGTTTCTACATCATTAGAGTAGATTTAGTGTTACCTTTAACAGTTACGTGATCTATAAAACGAACGTACAAACGTACAGTATTTGCTAAGTCTTTATATATATATATATACATATATATATATATATATATACTTCTTAGCCGTTATATGCATTTTATAGCTTTTCCTCGTCAGTGAAAATTCTTAAGACTAATAGAAATTGCTCTGCGATACGGATTTTGAGTCCAACTATTTGTACCTATAACTTTAGTGACGATGTGTAAAAATATAAAAATAAAACTGTAAAGAAATCAGTGAAAAAGTGATAAATAGAGTAGATTATTGCAAAAATTTTGACAACTTTTTTATCAATAAATATATTTCAAATGATAGATGTGACTTAACGTATCGTAAAGCTGGCGTGGGATGTTTCGATAAAGTATTCATATTTAATTAATTAAAATTCATATAACGGTAATATCACAACCGTATTTGATAAAATGGATAAGTTTAAAACATGAACAATTAAGCTCCCTGTAATTTTATGTTATACTTGTATTTCATTAGGATATTGTATTTATTTTATTATAATATGTCTTTCATAAACTTGCATATCTTTTTTTTCTTGCATTATCTTTACATAATATATGATTGCACGATTGGAATACTAAAAGAGCTTTTTAGTTCCTCTTTGCTCGTCGTTATCGACACATGCATGCTAAATAACACTTCTAGAATCACTTTTGTTTGGTTTGGACAATGCAATACACTCGATTTGTGTTGAAACTGAAATTGCGGCCTCTGACGTAGTAGTTTTCTCTCTATGTTATGACAAAGTGTAGTGGCTAGCATGTACGGCTGCACACCCGGAGGTCCTGGGTTCTAGTCCCGGGTCGGGCCAAGTTTAGTTATTGAGTCTTTCTGTATAGTAAGTCTCAGTAACAGCCCGAAGTTGGGAAGTTGGCGGTGTTTCACCCCCGTGCCTCGGAGAGCGCGTAAAGCCGTCGGTCCTGCGCCTTAACTCTCACCGGTCGTGTCGAGTGGTCGTCCCACCGGAGTATGAGAGCGACAGGAATAGAGAGTGCACGTTGCGTCCGCGCGTGCACTTGTGCACTATAATATCTCCTGCGCAGTTGGCTAATCTCAATGAGATTGGCCGCCGTAGCCGGAATCGGCTAGGAGAACATCATCATCATCATGACAAATACTATCGTTGCCTGTTATTGCTCGCTTTTTGTTTTTATAATATTTTTAGACATATACATATAATATTTTTAACTCGCTTTTGTCTAATTTTATTACGAACTAGCAGAACCAGCGGCTTCACTCGTGCTAAAACTACAAAAAAATATCTAAAAAGTGGGTTTCATACTAACTTTCATCCCTATTTTATCTTAGGGGTTAAATTTTAGAAAAGGTAAAATAGAACACACCCTAAATAGAACACTGTTTAGTGTTTACGTATTTTACATAGTTTAAAGGTAAGCTTACGAGGTAAATGTACTGTGAGCTTAAATAAGCGTAAGCTTTTAATCCTATATTTACTTTAGTCTGCGAACAGATAGAAAATATTGCCCTAGTACAAGTTGAAAGAACATACAATTAATTTATGTAATACTAGTAACTCACCTTCGCTCCACTCGGGTTCGTTTCCAGTAACGTTTTAACGGTTAGCATAGATTTCTCAGAGATGGGATATTTTCCCGCAGTAAAAAGTATCCTATATGTTGACTCGGATAACCAGCTATTATCTAACCAAATTTCATCAAAATCTGTTCATTGGTTTTCCTGTAAATCGTTCACAGACAGACATAGACTGACAAAAATTCTAAAAACTCAGAATTTTATTAGGTATATATATATAGTTTTTAACTTAAAACATATACATATGTATTCAATTGAATTAAATACGAAATAATAACACAAGATGAACCTTTCAAAGGGTTTTGGTCAGTTTTATTATACTATGATATGAATATATAAGCAGTCTGACAATTTTGATTGTATATTCATTTCAACTAGTTTCAGCTTATAATCCTTTCCGTGTCCTTTAAATGTAAGGAAAGGTAAGGCAAAGGGTCGGTCCACTTAGGCTTAGAGATAGGGTTCGGTAAATGCTTTAAGAATCACAAAAATTAAACGCAATAGTTTTTCTTTATCGCGTCCGATATAACAATCTATACTTTATTTTTTTTTTTGTAATAATATGTTTTTAAGCCAGTATAAAAGATTTATAATAATAATAAACCTTGTATTGCCTTAATCTAAACAAATAATAAAATTCTATTTCAGTCGAATCCGTACATTAAATATTTTTTGGTAAAATTTTATTGAAATAGTCATCATTATCGATACAGAGGCCGATTCTGTAGTTTTTAGAATTTTTGTCTGTCTTTCTGGGAAAGCATTACCAGAAAACTGATTTTGACGAAATTTGGTATGATGATAGCGTGATTGCGGAAAAATATCTCAGTGCCTAATATGGAGTAACATAATCGTTGGCTCACTGTTACAAGGTTCTATGTTCAATTTAAGTACTTATTTAGTTATGAATGCTACAAGGTTCTATGTGTCATTAGCTACAGTTTTGCAAATACAAACCACTAGATAGCAGCACTTTAACTACAAAATATTCAATTTTACATAGTTCTATGTTGTTTTTTAAATAACAAAATAACGAAGTTCTATGTAAAAATTACTAAACTTCATTAAAATTAACATAGAACCTTGTAATAGTAAGCCAACGAATTAAGTTAGGCAGTAGGCACTAGGTCATATGTGTTTACTAAATTTTATCCAAACCATACATACATACGAATACATTTCGCATATAATATACATATAAACAATATTTTACGTTTTTCACTAATTCATTTTACTTGAGATATTAAAAATCTATAATTGTGAAAAGCATTGAGTGACACAGTTTGTAAAAACGCTGATCTTGAAGAGTCATACTTAATCACTCTTTCATTAACTTTTTCTCAGTAACCGTAAAACCTAAGCCCATTTACTTTACCGTGCTTTATTATTACCTGGAATAACCATTTTTAGGGTTCCTATAACTAAGCCTCCGCTGTCCGTTTGTCCGTCCGTCAGTCTGTTAGAGGGCTGTATGCATGAACCGTAATAGGTAAAGAGTTGAAATTTTCACAGAATAGGTATGCATTTCTATTGCCGCTATAACAACAAATAATAAAAATAAAATACAAGAACCATTTTTTTAACATTCGTAATGGATCATCGAAGTTAATATACTACATATATAGAGTATAAGTCATATTAATAAAAAAATATATGTACAATGGTACGGAAACCTTCGCGTGCGAATTCGACTCGCACTTGACCGACTTTAGATTTTCTTTGCTTTTTTTAACCGTAACCGTAATTTTATGCAGAATATAATTTAAAAAAATATTTTTATCAAGCGGCAGATTATAGAATAAATTAAAATGCACTCAACGCTCACTAGCTCTTATAACCACTACGAGATCGCCGATCTGACCCTGACGATGTAATCAAGAACTGGAAAATTTAAATAATTTATGTAAAGATATCAAATTTTAGCGTCATTCATAGGCTGTCATCACTTTTAGTATTAAAGCTAAGATTTCATTTAGAGATGTTAGATGATTTTATATAATCTACTTGTATACCGCGGCTATGCTCGTATTATGCGACGAAAAACCATACTGTTTTATGTATTAGTTCAATTTCATTGTGTACCACAAAAGTGAAAGGTGGTGGGGGTTGGCATTGCCACGAAGGTCCGTTCTTTAATTTCTTATTTAATTTAGTAATATTGTATTTTTCGTTTAAACATAAGCATGTACATATACTACATGTATACTAATATTATAATTATATTATAAGAAATTCTTTTATTTTAAGAAGAAAGATTTGTTTGCTTATTTTAATTTATATGGCAATAGACTCTGAAACTACTGAACCAATTTTAATAATGTTTTTACTAATAAATATTTGTTTTTCTCAATATTTATTTCTCGTGAAGCGAGAATGGGATGCTACTTGGTTATAGTTTAAATGAAAATGTTTATAATTTTTTTAATCTAATCTATACTATTATTATAAAGAGGCAGAGTTTGTTTGTGTGTTTGCACACGTTAATCTCAGGATCTACTAATTCGACTTGAAAAAATTTTTGCATTAGATAGCCCATTTATTGAGGAAGGCTATAGGCTATATATCATATAGTACATAGTCTATCTATTCCGTACTAACCGTTAATTATAAAAATCAGGTAAGTGAAAATTTCGGGTGCACATAACATTATGTCTTTATAAATAAGGTAAATGTTTTTAATACCCTATATATTGTAGCCTCTTACCGTGATCACTTACAAGGCCATTTCTTACATCCCTCGGCTACGGGTTATAACTTATCGCGATCCCGATGTCTACAGTCTAAGCAGCTATCATACTTTTAACAAATTTGTGTGATCAGTATGTTTAAAATTTAAATTACAAACCCATTTCATAGTTGAACAAAGGAAATTTATTGATTTATGCTTTTGCATACCATTGTGAGGTAGGTTTGTATGGAGAAATATATCCAAGCCCAAAGCTGCTATGTGGAACAGGGTCTCCTGTGGGTTATATTTTTGAATAGAGGTCCTACTAAGTTTATAATATGTATTTTGAGATCTATAATAATTTTTGAGGAATATGAATGTAATAGAGGCCTAAATTTTTATTCCTAAAAATATTGTTTATATTTTCATGTACTGATTTTTATTTTGATTACATTGATAAATACTTTAAAAGAAATAGGTAAACGTTTTTTTTAGTCTTCTATTATTATTTAAATACGGTAAACGGATAAACGCTAACATTAAACAAGAATATTACTTTAAAAAAATCTTAAAAAAATTAATTATTATTATAATAGCAACTAAAATTAAATAAGTAATAATTAACAATCGATTATAAAATTTATATTAATTTATTTATTTATTAATAAATTAATTAATAAAAATTAGCAAGTATCATAAGGCATTTAAGTGCTATTATTTTTTTTTTGAAATAATTGTCTAATTTTGTAAGTAGGTGCTGACTGTAACAACTTTATATAAAGACTTTTGAGACGTCTAAAACTGTAGTATTTCCCGTCATCATAATTGCCGTAAGGCAATCGAAACGTCGGGCATTACAAATGTAAATAAATCTACCAAAAATTCGGAAAAAAGAACATAGTAAAATTATTATTTAAAACGGTAAGAAACAGGCAAACCGCGGTATGGATGTTGTTAAAATTTGTAGGTACATACTATAATATTTACCTGTCACAAGTTTTTTGGGGTCAAAGGTCAAGTTAATTTTTGTTAACGTTATCCTCCTTGACTAATAATGGAAGTTATTATAAAAGTTCTTTATCTAAGCGTTTACTCGTTGCTGTCTGTGATAAGAACGGTTGATCGTATCAAATATTTAATTTAAGGAGAAAAACTGAAGAGTATTTTATCCTCTTCATTTATAAAGTTTCAGAATAGAATAAAAATTTTCTTTACTTTCAGAACATTGAAACATCAAATTATAAACATTTTTCAGCATTTAAAGCTTTATCTTTTCTTATAATCATCGTAATAAGCTAAAGTATAAAATAAACTATTTACATCACTTAGCTATTTTCACAGTAAATAAAACATCGTAAAGTATACAGTTTTATGATCCTTGTGACCATTAAAAATTATATAGCGTGAGCATTAGCCGTTATTTATATATAACTTCTTTATAATTCTTCCTTTGAGAAATTATAAAGTAGTATCAATTTGGTAATGATTCTGAAAGACAGCTGACACACCTATATAAACAAATGTGCCATGTGGCTGGTGAAGCCATAAGTGGCACGGCGAGCCACGATTGGTGGTCGTTTATAAATATATATTTAACTTACTTTTATTATAATCGATTACTAATATTGAATAACAGAAAGTTAGAAAGAGGAGTATGCATAATCTATGAACTGCTATCTACAAGTTGTAGACTACAAATGTAACGACAAAGTTAAAAACTTTATATCCATACATAGATAATTGTAATTTTTTTAATAATACAGTTTGGGAATAACTTTGTGAATACATAATGTAACTTTGTAGCTTTCACCTACGATGGTTCTTCAATTGTATTTACATGTAAAATGGTGTAGGCATAATAAATCGAAATACCAAATTTAAACTCTCCAGAGAATTTCTCTATACAATGATAGCACACAAATATGCTAAGATCTGCAAATCCTCTGCTTTTGTCTAATATAAATTGACTCAGATAAAGTTAAACAGTAATTTAAAAGGAGCAGGACTGATAGCTTTCCGTGGTTTTCGAGGCACAGAGGTATAGCACCTCTAACTTCCCTACTGCGGACTTACCTTAGCCCGACTCGGACTTGCAACCCAGGACCGTGAACCCAGATCAACCCAGATTTTGAGAGACGAACCCGAGCGAAGCGAGGGTGAGTCGCTAGTTCATTAATAAACCTTTAGAATTTCTATGTCAGTATATTAAGTGAAATTCAAAATCTATTTTTTGTAAAATATAAAGCTTCACTCAGAGTACGTTTTATTGTTTATATTTTTAAATAAATAGACCTAATGAAGACTTTTAAAAACATTTATTTTCTTATACTTTAGGTACCCTTATTCCATAAGCTTAGAAGATTTCCTGTGATGTAGATTTATTATTTACTAATTAATTAATCAATCAATTAATTTAACAATAAAAAATATATTGAAAACCTTTCTCTTACTTTATACGAGTACTTTGACATTGTTGTTCCAGGCGAGTGAAATCGCGGTTGAAGACCACAGCTAGTTAAATATTCTTTCATGTTTCTCTCTTTCAGGCGATATTATTTTAACAATAAACAATTAGTTACGGAAGGTTTTAATAAAGTAAAATAATATATTTATTTAAAACTAGCGGTTCACCCTCGCTTCGCTCGGGTTCGCCTCTAGAAAAACACTAATAGAGATCTATTAGTTCCCACGGGAACCGTTCATTTTTCCGGGATAAAAAGTAACCTGTTGTTTGACCGGCAATATAAGGTATCAAAATGTTTTTCACTAAATTAGGTGCATAAGTTGTTGTGTACTAAACTGTATAAGATACTATAGTTTTTTAACTATCCCACGGGAACTCTTTAATTTTCCGGAATAAAAAGTATCTAAGATATTGCCCGGGGATATAAGGTACCACCATGCAAACTTTCATTTAAATCGGTCCGATAGATTCGGAGATTAGCCCGTACAAACAGACAAGCAGACATAGAAACAAAAAATTTGAAAAAAATCTGGATTTGTTCTATTTGTCTTCTTATATCCCCCTGACTCGGTTTTTAGCATTTTTTGCTATGTACAGACATTCGACCTCTACTGTTTTATTATAGTATAGATATATTTTATTTAAGTTGATATACTTTTTTAAACGGTTTTATTTAGCTTGCCCAGTTTGTTTGGGTCAAATTTAGTAATTGAAATTTTACCCCTTTTCTGTTGACAGATTGATCCGATATTTGGTACACACCCTTAGTTGTGATGACAATATAATTAAATATATTCAGTATCATTGTAGATCAAAGATAAGTAAGTAGTACGAAGTGGGCGTAGTGTAACCTGAATAAATATGTAAATAGCATTTATAATGATATGAGCGCTTGACTGTTGATAGAAATTACACGCTACCCACGATTTTATATTTGAGTCCTATATCAATGCCCTAGATTTATAACATAGAATTGAATTGAATGAGGAGAGTGGTGTGACGACTGGTACCTAGGACCTACCTAATATTTGTTTATCTTTTAGTACATTCTATATCATACAATATCATAAACCCATTTAACTATTTTTTTTTATATGTAGTTGTGATATACGCACCGGCCGCGGACAAAAACTTTGATGTTTTTTACAATACTCTTCTTATCGGAAATTAAAGCTCAGCTTGTTAATGGGTAATATAAAAGCTCATATCTATTAGTTTGATTATTATTTTATTCTGTATGAAACTTTCGCAGGTCCATGTTCAACTTAAGCACTTAATAATTTATTTGCATTATTTTGAACTGTTTTTCTATGTCATGAATGAATTTATTTCATAGAAAATGCTATAAAATTTTAAATGCATCATCTGCTAAATATGGTTGGACTTATAGTGCGGTTTATACACTTTTACGATACCTATATTTTATTGCTAGACCGTAAACATCATTCGGGAAACTCAAATATCTTCTATACATATAATAAATTTCTGAGTTGAATCTGTACATTAAATATTTTTTGGAAAATCTTATTGAAATAGACATTATTATCGATACAGAGGCCGAATCTATAGTTTTTAGAATTTCGTCAATCTGTCTGTCTGGGAACGCATCACGAGAAAACCACTAAAAAGATTTTGATGAAATTTGGTATGATGATAGCTGGATATCTGGGTCAACATATAGGATACTTTTTACTGCGGGAAAATATTTGATCTCTCAGCAGTCTTTACTAAACGATAAAACGTAACTAGGAACGAACCGGACTGGAGCAAGGGTGAGTCGCTCTATAAATTAATTTCAACATTATGATGGGTGACAAATGGCTTGGCAAAGATACGATAAGTTTTTCTTATTTTTTTATTTAATAGAGAAAGAATAAATAATACTGTTTTTTGATACAGCTAAAATTTCCTATAAAATTATTAATCTTAGGAGGAGCAAATCTGAGCGAAATTTATAATAATACACTAAGCACTGAGATGTAACTACCACGATGGCAAGCATATATATCTACATCCAGAGGTTCTGTGCTTATAGTCGGGTAAGGCTCAGTATAGCTTCTCAGTGTATTGTGTATTCAGTCGTTTTTATCGTCCCACTAGTGGACAAAAGTTTCTCCACAATACGAAGAGGACCAGACTATAGTCCACCACGCCAGTTTAGTGCATGTTGGCGCACTTCACACGTTATTCGAAAACTTGCTAGGTTCTTTCAAACATGCAGGTTTCCTCACAATGATTTCCTTCACCGTAAGTCAAGCGGTAATCATACTAAGAATGATTCGCACAATAGAATATCAGACGTGTTGAGGTGTAATGATTGAAGAAGGTAGGTTATATATCATCAGGCTATGAACTTAGGGAGCGTTGTAATTATACATATTATGTATATTGAGAAGGCGAGCAGAGACACGACAAAAGCTAGTTAGGTATACACATCCTAAGCATTCCCTAACCTTAATAAAAACTTGAAAAAATAAATAGTAACGGACTTCCAGGCACTAAAATGTACAAAATAACTAAACGGGGGTTTTAATTTAGAATATATACCTAATCAGATATTTTCCAAATCGGTTCAGACGTCTTCGAGTAATCGGTGAACTTACATTAAAAAAAAGTTTTCGACGAATTGACAACGTCCTCCTTTTTGGAAGTCGGTTAAAAATAAAAAATCGATAGTCCATTTACTTGCCTTATAATATATTGATATTGTTTTACATAGGAGGTTATTAAATAATTAAAATATAATGAAACTGAAAATTTAAATATTACTATGTGGTTTAAGAACTGTTAAAATATTTTCTAAGACATAGTTTGCATAAATTGCTTATATTATTTTGCATTCCGACCTCATGACATACTCGTAACCAAGCCCACTCACTCCCACTCACTTTTTATTTTATACATAGTCTTTACCCGTGACTACGCTCGTTTGAATAGTGTCGATGAAAAGAAACACGGGCTCCGTCATTTATTCATACATCACATTCCGTAGAATCGTTATAGCGAAACAAACACATTTACACATTTTCAAATACATTTATGTTATTATTATTTATCATTGTTTCGAAGCTAATAAAATACGCAAATTGCTTCATTTGTTTTAGTTTATTACTCTGTGTTAGGTTTTTTACTATGTTATAGGCCCTTTTTAACGTTCCTCTTCTAGGCGCGGGCTTTCCTACAATGCGAGGGGCTCAGATCATAGTTCACCATGCTGGCCAAGTGCGAGTTGGCAGACTTCACATATCTTTGGAAAACTTACTAAATTCTCTCTAACATAGGTTTCCTCACAATGTTTTCCTTCACCTTGTGATAAGTGGTAATCATGTTGGAAATAATTCTCACATGAAAATATCAGAGATGCAAGACTCGGGATTTGAACCCGTTTCAATCGGTTTCTTAAGCCAGCGCGCTACCACTGGGCAATTAATAATTATAATTAAAGCTTAAATATTTAACTTCTACTTGTTATACAATATATTGTTTATCTATACATATAATAAAATTCTGAGTCAAATCTGTATATTAAATATTTTTTGGAAAATCTTATTGAAATAGTCATTATCGATACGATCGATCTATGGAATTAGTGTGCAAATTGAATTAACTTTAAAAACATATACACGTCTCTTATATATTCAACCATATGTAAAAATGTTCAAAATAAACATATCCAGGAAACATTCAATTTGCGTGATGAATGTATGACGCTGATGAAATACACTAATTTATTTCCATCGTTCTGTAAAAATAATTTATTTGCCCCCAAGGTCTTTGGTGGGTTTTCGCACAGTGGCAGCTAACTCATTAGTTGTTATAAAAATTGCAAATTCGATTTTCACGTGTCACGCTTTTTTATTAGATGATTTTTTAGTGAAAAATTGTTTTTTTATTATCTTTGTTGTTATACCGCAGCATCATCTACACTGTACTATTTATTATATTTATAATTATAATACTATTGTAAAGAGGAAAGATTTGTATTTTTGTATGTTTGTAACGAATAAACTCAAAAACTTCTGACTGACTAAATTTGGTAAGAAGATAGTTTGAGACCCTGGGAATGACATGGGATATTTTTTATTGCGGGAATCATCCATTAAGGGAGTGAAAATGTGCATGAAAGTTTGTATGGCGATTCAACCTAGGGACGAATCCGAGCAAAGCGAGGCCGAGTCGCTAGTCTGTATATAATAATTTCAGAACTAAAATAAATAGAATGATACAAATAATATATCTTAGTTAAGGACATGGTTTTTTGTTAAGGACATGGTTTCATAAGCTTTTAGATTTCTAATGTTGTGGTATAAGCTAAGATATTTTTGTACTCGTGACTTGATTTCACTCGAATTCTCTTATTGTTCTTTTACCTTTAACTACTATATAAATGCAAAATTTGGATGGATGGATGGATGGATGTTTGTTACTCAATCACGCCAGAACGGCTCAACGAATCTGGATGAATTTTTTTTTTCAGAGATAGATTATAGTCTGGAATAGCACATAGGCTACTTCTTATTCCGGAAAAATGTACGGTTTCCGTATGATAGATTTATTTTCTACCGAGCCCGAGCGAAGAAGGCTGAGCCGCTAGTGTGTACATACGAGTATATGTGTGTGTGAGTTCTCAATACTTACTCAATTCTCAAAACAGTTTTTGTGAATAGGTTAAGCTAATTGTATCGAACGTTATTACTATCGTGTGATCTTTTAACGCATGAAATATGTAATACTTTGGTGCCATACTTTGGTGCCATTCATTGTCTTAGTACCAATTGCGTCGCAATTAATTTATGTATTAAGCAGGATATAAGAAATCCCACAGCTTGCCCCTACACTTTTATCATTGTTTACACTATAATCCTTCAGTAGAAATATAAAGATGTACATGCAAGTACAAAAATGCGCTACACGTGTTTTTCAACAGAATTTATATTAATGGAAAAACGAACAATCGTGTTCATTCATAATATACTTTAAGAATATTTAAAAAATTTAATAAAACTATCTTTTCGGATTTTTTCGTCTCATGAGTCTCTTCCGTGGCTATGATTGCTGTAAAGCATTCGAAAATAGGTCGTTCGAAGTCAAATCGAAATCTTAATACTATCTAATCCCAGTAAATGAAAGCAGTTTATTACAATATTGTCCTTTATATGATTTTGAGATAAAAATATGTTATGTCCATCCATGCGTATTTTATTTGTTACGAGTAATAATAAAAAAAATTAAGTATGAAAGTTCAAGAAGATACCTTTATTGTGAAAGAGATTTAATCTTAGAAGAAAGTTTTATGAAGTAAGTTCTGTTATATATTTTTGCTTCGATATCTGTAAAACTTGTATTGCGAAGTGACGAAGGCTAGTGGGGCAAATAGAGCATGTTGTTAAATTAAAAAAAAAAGTATTTGTGTGTGCAATTCACACATAGTAGAAATGAAACCTAATTTTATCACCTCCAGGTAAATTTCTAAGAAATTAATTAAATTTCTAAGAAATTTATTGTTAATTGAAACACCGGCGTGTCCGCGGTCGTGTAGGGATTAATACATATAGTATTTTTGTCAGACAATAATAACGGTTACCATGGCAACATGGCAATGTATTCTATCTCATTCTCTCGGCTGATTAATCCTATATTTTATGTGTTTGTCTCTTTTTATCGTCGCATTTCTGTTTCATTTCCGTTTCATCAAGTTTCAAATCACAATGATTCTAAAGGAGTTTCACTTAAAAAACATTTATCTTAGAGTAAAGGTGTATTGTCGATATGTCATATATCGTCTTGGTTCACTTTTCTGATATGTTTTTTATAATTTCTTGTTCTTAATCGAATAAAAAAAGTTTTATTTAAATTTAACATTTAGCTCCTACTTTTTAAATAATAATAACCTTGCAAAAAACGTTTTACTAATACAAATATCTTGCAGAGCTTTTACGACATTTTTGGATAGCAGTTTAAAACACCGTAATTCACTGAAAGTCTCACTGACAATAAAATAATAATAAATTTTTAGAGTCACTTTAGATTTTAGATTTTTGATACACTTTAAAATACATATTATGTGAAATAAACTATAACATCTCATACTCTCAAAATAAATAAATATTAATAAATAAATATGTTGGGACACTAACGCACAGCACCATCTAGTTCCATGGTAAGCTACGAGGCTTCTGTTATGGATAGGCGATAATTATTTCATTAATAAGTTAAATTTTATACAACTATATAAAGGAATACAATTTTTAAAATACTAATTTTATATGAAAACAATGAAACCTACTACTCTCTCCCTCGTTCCACTGTGATTGGGCAACTCCATTCAGTTTGGATCCGATCCCTCTGTAATGAGGACGTTTTTACTTTAGCTACGTTTTCCGAATATCTAAAACTTCGTGAATACTTCTAAAAAAAGTTTGAAAGTTAAACAATTTTGAATGATTAGTATTATAAATAAGTATTATAATATATTTAATTAATAAACAAGTTTAATAGGTGATTTTGTGTGTTCTGTAGTTTTAAAGTGAATATGTGATGTATAAAGCTTAAAAATGAAAGAGAATATATGAATTTTATTAGTAATTATGACGAATGTGACATTACAACATTTGAACAGTCTTAGTGATTTTAATAGTGTGAATCTCAGTGGGACTCTTCAGTTTCCGGAATTGGACATACTTTTCCAGCCTGAGAATGTGTTGATAGCTTTATACGTGCCAGTGATTTTAGTGTCTTTTATAACGAATATTTTACTAATAGTGGTTGCTGTGAAATGCCATTACACCAAAAAGTAAGTTTAGAATTTATTATTATGATATTATACTAAGTAGTACTCGCGACTCCGCCTGCGTTCGAACTTCCGATCGCTACCAAACTTTATAGGATCTTCTGTTCGGTTAATTTGAAAATTGGCTGGAAATTTCATCAAAATCGCTTTAGCCGTTTTGGAGTCCATAGGGAATATATATACACGTATCGATTCTTACGTATTAAAGCTTATTTTAATTAATATTTTTATTGGTTTTTGAAAATCAATTCATCAAAAAATCTATTAGTAATTTTGCTTAAATTTTATTTATAATTTTGCGTTTAATCAAAGAATCAAAGATAAAATATAAATTAATTTTAAATATACAAAACTGAACTATTTCGCCACAAATACTTGTAGCGTAGAAAACAGTAATATAAGTAACCTAACTAAACACATTTTCTATAAAAACCTCTCCCACTAGGATAAAAGTAGCCTATGGTACTTAAGGATGGCGTATTTTCTAGTAAACCAATTTTAACTTACCATTACAATTGCAGTAAAGCATTCGATATATATGACAATAGTGTTTATCTTCTTTTATTTCTTTACTAGCTATTCACTCTCGCTCTGTTCGGATTACTCCCTAGTTGCATTTTAACTTTTAGTACAGATTTCTTAGAGATGAAATGTTTTTCAGCAGTAAAAAGTAACCTATATGTTGACCCGGATAACCAGCTTTCATTATACCATATTTCATCACAATCTGTTCAGTGGCTTACTCGTAATACGTTCATAGACAGACAGACATACAAAAATTCTAAAAACTATAGTTTCGGCCTGTGTATCTATAATAATGACTGTTTCAGTAAGATATTCCAAAAGATATGTAATGCAGATTCTACTCAGAATTTTATTACATGTATAAATTATATATTTTTAAATGTAAATACTTAGTTATTATTTAAGTAAGACCTGGATATCCTTTTAATTTTGCATTCTATATTTAGTTATGCTCAAGATATTAAAAGTTATATTAAAAAAAATATAGCTTTCCTGAAAAATAATTATTTTTTCGATTGAGTCATTATTCAATCAAAGCAGCGACATATACAGTGGTGCCCTTCAAAGGATTTTTTTAAAGGATCCTTTTTACAGGAAAAATGCTATGTAGAATAATTGTTTTATTTAAGAAAAATACTAGCGACTCACCCTCGCTCCGCTCCGTACGTTACAATTTAACGGTTAGTATAGATTTCTCAGAAATTACTATTTCAATAAGATTTTTCAAAAAATATAAATGTACAGATTCGACATAGACATCGGTTAGAATTTTATTATATAATATGTATACCTATATGTAGAAGAAGATGAATTTCGTTTAATAAATAAAAACTAAAACACTCATCACTCGCTTACATTAAAGATTTATTACTAAAAATTATCGTTTTTTTTTGTTTGACTTTTAAGTAAAAGCGAGATTTAAAATATTCGTAACATTAGAAAATTCTATTTATTCATAAGAAAATAATTACCTTTTAAATTAAAGCTTTTTGTATTATTAGAAGCTTTCGTTAAACGAAATGATATTTGTTAGTAAATAAAATAAGATTTTACATACCAATTTTTCTCTTCGAACAAAATCTTATTAAATTTGCCATACTTATTGAGGCTACTACTCGTGTAATAATCTATACTAATATAATAAATGTAAAAGTTTATATGTTTGTTTACATGTCCTTCTTTTACGTCGAAATAAACCTATTAGATGAGGTTACCTCATTCCCACGGGAACACTCGTTATAATACAACCCACAATAACTCATCAAATCTACTTGTATGTACATACATAATATATAGTCTATCTATTCAATAACCGTTGAAACGTACGTATATAAACAAGTATATATATATATATATATATATATTATATATATATATATATATATATATATATATATATATATATATATATATATATATATATATATATATATAAATTGGTTTTTTATGATAAAACAATTGAAGCGGATTAAATTTTATATGGCAAGATAATTTGCACTAGGAAGAAATGTATCATATATAAAGATAGAAGATGTATAAAGAGAGTGTGAAAATATATTAATCAAACGGAAAACCAAATATTTATTTTGTTACACCGATATCAAATCACCTTGAAATTTATATGGCAGCATCCCATAATCTCTTGATGTTTAACTTATTTACTAATATACTAGCGGACCCGACAGACGTTGTCCTGTCTACACGTCTTTAATTTGAAAATTTCAAAGTTTTTGGACAAAATTGTGAATCTAAACCATTCCCAGATCCCCTTGAACACACACAAAAAATTTCATCAAAATCGGTCCAGTCGTTTGAGAGAAGTTCAGTGACATACACACTCACAGAAGAATTATATATATAAAGATATTTTAACAATGTTAAAATCTCGATAATATGAACAGAATGAGCTCAAATTCGTAGGGATTCCTCGTAGTCATTAAAGAGTTCCACTTTGTACATCCTGGCTGTATTATTAAATTAGATCATTGGTATGGAATTAATATATTGTTATTGTCATTCAATATTTGATAAGATGACAAAGTAGGTAAAAATCGACTTTAGATATTACTTGGCTATAAGCAAAGCTAAGAGTTATCACTTCAATCAATAAATATCATGCTTATTGTGTTATCTATATTCTACAAACATCATCTTTAATGGTTACTATTCTTGTGGGCTTTATCAGGGCTCAAATAATAAATTGTTCATTGATTAGTATAATTTAATTAGGGAAATCACAATGTCGTACACTTGAACTAGCAATTCAAATAATTTAGTTAAGCAGTGGGTTCTGGGACGTCGATCATCGACTTCCAACTACAATATCAAAACATAACTCTCTATGATCCACCATGATCAACCGAAGCTACCAAGCCACGTATCTCCAATGAACATTATGATGACGTCTCGACCCCGCTAGAGACGTAAATGCTCGATATTCAAATTAATCTATGCTAATATTATATAGAGGTAAAGTTTGTGAGTTTGTGACGTTGTAGGGGGTAATCTCTAGATCTTCTGAACCGATTTAGATGAAATGTGGCAAGAAGATAGTTTGAGATCCTTGAAAAGGATATAGAATACTTTTTATCCCGGAAATCATCCCTTAAGAGGTTCAAAATGGGGATGAAAGTTTGTACGGGCAATCAAGCTAGGGACGAACCCTTTTTTTTAACGTTGGGAAATACATTTACGCACGAGGTGTGGGAATCACCGGCGTAATAAAGCCAGTACTATCCACTAAAACCCAACGAAACCTTCCCCCGTCTTAATGGGGCGTCGCAGGATCGCTTACGCATTCAACTACGACGCCCCGACGGCAGGTCTGCCGAAGCAGACCACCACAACCATGGGGTGGCTCCAAGGTCCACTCTGCTATCAGAGAAGTACCAAGAACAACCCACATAGTACACCGCCCACCGAAGAGGGCCACCTCCCACCGCCCTCCGAAATGGGCCACCTCCCTGTGCGTTTCTTGGCTTCACACCCGGTTGGATTGCCGGGCACTACTGAGCCCCCCACCACGACAAGGTGAACGCACGTTGGGGGGGGGGGGGGGGGGTTGTTTAGGGAGGGTTTCGCTAGACTCACCCTCGCTTAGCTCGGGTTCAGAATAAAAACTAAACTATATAACATAATGACTTTAAACAATAATAAGGTTTTACAGCAGAAAATTATAACTAAATCCTCGTCCGTCATGCTAATTACACCGGTTCTAAGGAATAACTTAGTTATATAAAAACACGAGGAAAGATATAATAAAAAGTATGTTATCGCATTTATTTTCATTCGCCCAGATGCGTCTCTAAGTGTATATGTGCACGTGGTGTATTTATTAACTACATATATATTACTTCAGGTCATACCCATAGTATAACCTTCTTTTTTAATGTTGGGAAATGCATTTACTTCCCATAAAACCCAACAGAATCTCCCCCGTTTTAATTGGGCGTCACAGGATCGATTACGCACTCATCCACAACACCCCGGCGGCAGGCCCTCCTAAACAAACCACACAACCAAGGGGTTGCTTCCTCTCTCTATCCGGTATCTCTTGACTTCGCGCCCGGCTGAGTCGCCGGACGCGTATGAGGCCCCCCAACATGACAAGGTGAATACACAATTGGATACTCAGACTATAACCTGGAGTAACATCTGCAACTATCGATTTAAACAATAAAATACTTCTATCTATAACAATTCCATCTAAATTTTTAAATACCTATTCAGCGCTACGTGGACTTAAGAATTATTTTCCACCCCAATTTAAAATGGAGTACCACCTTTATTTGGAGTAAGACTACAAAATTTTCTAAAGGTGTACATGAGACACCTAGAGATACCTACATAACGAATAGCAATGTAGCTCTAATTACTTGTAGTCTTTGAGTAAACTGGCTGTGACATACGGACAGATATGACGAAATTATTAAATAAAAGTTCCGTTTGACTCATTTGACTATGTTACCGTATAAATTAGCAGGTATATAGTAACATGTAAATATGGTGTGGTATTAAACACACAGCACCCTCTATCTAGTTCCATAGTAAGCTACGAAGCTAGTGGTATTGGAGACCAGATAGTTGATACACTACACATATACAACTTTAAATATAAACATTCGTGCTTATCACACAAATGAATTTCCCCAGCGGGGCTCGAACCCGCGACCGCTGTACAACAAGTAGACTCAACACAAACTGAGTCAAACATATAAATATAATATATAAAGTAATCTAATAAAAATAAATAGTTTTTCTTTGTCAAGTATCTTTTTTTTTCTTTTTTAACACCTTTATATTACAAAACTTAAACGATTTTTTTGTAATCTTAGCACAGTAGCTTAGCCCTATATATCCCATAATCGGAATTGCACACGGACGTTCAAATAGCTAACGGCGGGCCTGCTTTCTCTATCGGTGTACCAAATTTTATCTAATCCCGTCCAGTCATTATAGCATGAAGATGTAACAAATATACACACAACCATTCGCATTTATAATAGTAGTGAGATAAAAAAAGTAAGAAAAATAATATATTCAATAATTTTTGGACTGTTCGATACTATGACACATTTGAAAGTTAATATAAGTGATACGCATGTCGATTTTCATTGCAAATTTTAGATAGGCGTTGGGGTGGAAGTTCAAAGGATTAATTGATGCTGGATTCAACGAATTTATCTTCACTTAGTCGAACTAATTTATTCAAAATGAATGCGATGCGATTTCCTTGTTAAAAGTTATATAATTAATTGTATATTTTTTTATTCAAATATCTTCCTTAAAATAAGTGTTCTTGTTGTGTCGATTAACTTTTTTTTAATATGTTGGGACATTAACACACAGCACCATCTAGTTCCATGGTAATCTACGAGGCTAGTGTTATGGATACCAGATAGTTGATACACTACACATATATAAACTTTAAATACATACATAATATAAATATAAACACCCATGACTGGATACAAACATTCGTGCTCATCACACAATGAATGCCCCCAGCGGGACTCGAACCAGCGACCGCAGGAACAGCAAGTAGGGTCACTACACACTGAGCCAATCAAACAAACTTTAAGCTACGAGTATTCTTATTTTGGAACAGGATATATATTTTGACCTTTTCCCCAATTTTGTGCTTCCGTTCGCAATCTTTCTCGCCGGGCGTTGGTATCGACCTTATCGATACTAATTTATTTTCTTACTTCTTTTTTTTTTAATATTACTATTCCGTTGTCTGTCAGTGCTTATTTATTCAAACGACCAATTAACCGAAAGAGTTTTTAACATAAAATTAAGAACAAAATATGTTAATTCTATTAGTATCAAATACATATTATTTTAGTTTGTAAAAACCAAAATATGTATTATAAATCTTAGAAATAAAGTTTTGTTTTAAAAATAGAGGAAAAGAACTATCTACTGTAAAGTACAACAAGTATTGGTAGTTTGAATAAATAAGCGCTAAGGCGTCAATTCGTACGTCCAAAATAATTACTCTATGGTTATTGTGGTCTGGTTCGGCAGGCCTGATGTCGGGGCGTCGTGGTTGAGTGCGTAAGTGAGTAGAGTAGGCATTTCCTATATATTTCATTGTACAACAACAGCTGTAGAATATGTGTCACTCTAATTCTTAGTTTATCTTAATTAATTTGATGTAAGAGTAACAAACACACATACACACCCACACACAG
Source organism: Brenthis hecate (assembly GCA_951806755.1). Lineage (NCBI taxonomy): Eukaryota > Metazoa > Arthropoda > Insecta > Lepidoptera > Nymphalidae > Brenthis > Brenthis hecate. Next base: position 7,104,011 of record OX638269.1, read on the forward strand.
AGAGAGATACATATTATGTACATACATACATAACATATACGTATATAACATGAGCAATAAAGAAGTTCGTGTATATAACATAACCTTGTATCTTTTACTACGTCAGAGATTGGGGGTTGGAGAGTAAGGCCGAATATATAGTTTTTAGATTTTTTGTCTGTCTGTCCGTCTATCTGTCTGGGAACGTATCACGAGATGAGTACTGGACAGATTTTGGTGAAATTTGGTATGATCATAGCTGGTTATGCGGGTCAATATATAGGATACTTTTTACTGGGAAAAACATCTCATCTCTGAGAAATCTATACTATAAACGTTAAAATGTACCTAGGGACGAACCCAAACCGAGCGGGGGTGAGTCGCTAGTTTTAAATAAAACATTTTTTCCGAAAGTTTTTGTGATTATAATTTGATTTATTGTTTTTTCTTTCGAAAGCTTTTTTCGTAAATATGATCACCTGATTTAGGTTTTTTAATATCTCAAGAGTTATAGCTATTACAAACTATGTCTGCATGATCAGTATGTTTTTTAAATGTCAAAAATTTGGAATAACTCCAGTTAGTATTAGTAATGTACTTTTCTTCTATTTCCTGCGAAAATTTCGCTCGTGACTATGTTTTTCTGTAAAGCATTCGAAACTAAAAAAAGAACAAAAAAAAATGTTTTATTTCTGTTTCTATATTTGAAGGTGAAGCAATCAGAAGCCTGCAATCAACATTAAAATTCGTCCTAGCTTTTGTATTAATTTAAAATGTTTTTTAAATTAATACAAAAGCTAGGACGATAATATATATATATATATATATATATATATATATATATATATATATATATATATATATATACTGTCTCCTACTCTGTTCCTTCTGCATATCAATGACATGTTGCAAATTAGCAACATTCATTGCTATGCAGACGATAGCACTGTGGATGCCCTGTACACTGGCCGCGCTAATATTTCTCGGGAATACGTCGACGAGAGCCGGAACAAACTTGTGTCTGAAGTCGAATCTTTGTTAACCAAAGTCTCGGATTGGGGTCGTCTAAACTTAGTCCAATTCAACCCCAAAAAGACACAAGTTTGCGCGCTAACCGCTAAAAAATCGCCATTTATCGTAGCTCCTCAATTTGAGGGCACTCCTCTGTCTGCCACAGCCAGTATCGGAATACTTGGCGTCGATATCTCGAGCAACGTCCAGTTCCGTGGTCAATTGGAAGGTAAGGCCAAACTGGCCTCAAAGAAGCTTGGTGTGCTCAGCAAGGCGAGACAGTACTTCACGTCGCGTCAGCGTCTTATTCTTTATAAGGCGCAAATTCGGCCCCACATGGAGTACTGTTCTCATCTTTGGGCGGGAGCTCCCCAGTACCAGCTACTTCCATTTGACCGCATTCAACGTAGGGCGGCTCGAGTTATCGACGATCAAGCTCTCTCTGATCGGCTTGATCCTTTAGCCCTGCGATCCAACATCTCTATGTTGGATCACTCTGCATCTTCTACCGCATTTATCACGGGGAGTGTTCCGAGGAATTGTTTGGACTGATCCCGGCTGCTGAATTTCATCATCGGACATCGCGCCAAAACAGTAAATTCCATCCACACCACCTCGATGTCCAGCGTTCCACAACAGTGCGATTTTTGAGGCATTTTCTGCCCCGCACAACCACTCTGTGGAACCAGCTATCGCCGGCGGTCTTTCCGAACCGCTACGACCTGGCCACCTTCAAGAAGAGAGCGTATTCCTTCCTTAAAGGCCGGCAACGCATCTGCAAGCCCTGCGGTGTTGCAGATGTCCATGGGCGGCGGTGATCACTTTCCATCAGGTGAGCCTCCTGCCCGTTTGCCCCCTTAGTCCCATAAAAAAAAAAAAAACATACATAAAAAAATGAATCCGACGTATTGAGAACCTCCTCCTTTTTGGAAGTAGGTTAAAAATTATAGCCTATTTGTTTATATGCTACTCTGATGTATAAGCTTTATTATCATAAAGATTTCAATAATTTAATGCACAATATTTATTTTATCTAATTATTTGTATTGAGTGAGAACAGACTTTATTTATACTTATACTTTAGTCCCAATCCATACAGTCTTACGAAGACCTCTTGACAGGACAATCGAGCATTAATGAACTACTAGCGACTCACCCTCGCTTCGCTCGGGTTCACCTCTAGGAATATATAAAAAACCTATCCCACGGGAACCGTACATTTTTCGGGATAAAAAGTAGCCTTTGCGTTATTCCAGACTATAATCTATCTTTTGCCAAATTTTATCTAGATACGTTCAGCTGTTCTGGTGTGAAAGAGTAACAAACATCCATACATACTCACAAACTTTTACATTTATAATATTAAATATCACGGATTTATAATATGCGAAGATATTGCGTAACTTATACATATTATGTAATGTGTACGGAAAATTGCTGATCTTACTTCTATGTTGACTAAGACCCTAAGTATCTTTTTGCAGTGACCTACAATCTTATGGAAAGATGAAAAAATATAAAATATAGGCATTTACTAATACTTTACAGGAACATTCTATGATTTTGAATTCCTGTAAAATCCTAGAGCATACAACACCCTCTTTCACGACTTGGATTTGAGTAATATTTTTTTTTTTTAATATGATTGTTATATATGAGACGAATTATTTTTATTTCAATCAAAGTTGGTAGGTACAGTAGGTATGAGTACTACGTTCCACTATGCACTTGTCTTATAATTTTGTAAATAACTGTATGCAAAGTGTCTTCATTAAATGATCCGGCCCAAGCCTTCTAACACATACACGTGTGTGCTCACTATAAATATAACTTATAACAATACTTGTAACGTTAGAGATCGCGCTGGCGTCAGAAATATTATGAGGGCTATTATTAAATATTACCTTCCATAGCGTGAAACTAAAAGATGCAATTGGATGCTGTTAGGATTTAGTGGGTAGTACTTGTTCTACTTGGTGTGCTATAACTGTATTCAGCCCTTTTTAAAGGTCCATCGCTGGGCACGGGCCTCATGCAGATTTCCCCACGATATTTTCCCTCACCGTACGACAAGTAGTAATCACGTTAGGAATGATTGTCATACGAAAATATCAGAGGTGAGACCCGGGATTCGAACCCGCTTCACTAAGTTTCCCAAGTGAGCGTATAACCACTGGGCTACCGCTGCCTTTTTATACGTAAATACCCAACGATAAAAAATGTGAGTGTGTGTGTGAGTGGTAATATTTTCACCAATAGTGGAATATTTGACAAGGTTGGTTCAGAATAAAATATATTGATACTGCGTGAGTGTTGATGTAAATTATATCCATAATATGCCAAGCTTAATTAAAATAATTAAATGCAAAACATTCTCGAATCTATAACCGATCTCAACTGTCTAAAGCGTTTGTTTAAGTTACATTCTATATTGGTTTGTTGGTAGAAACACTAATATTTGTGCTATAGTGTTCTTTTTATTCTGACAGGTCAAGAAGTTTTCAAGTGATACTGTAAAAACTGAAGGTGTATCATGAAAGTTATAATAATAATTAGTAAAATTCTAAAAACGATATACATTATTCCATATCTATACAAAATATTTGAACGATTCGATAAATTTAACTTCGAAAATCGATAAATTGACTAACAAAAATAAATAAAATTGCGTTTGTTGAAAATAACTATACCTACAAATACGTTATTTTGATATGAAATTATTTCTTATGACTGGTTTATTTGTAGCGGTTCACCTTCGCTTCGCTCGGGTTCGCCTCTAGAAAAACAACAAACAAGTCTATCCTACGGGAACTGTAAATTTTTCCGGGATAAAAAGTAGCTTATGTGCTATTTCAGACTATAGTCTATCTCTGTACCAAAGATTCAGTTCCGTTAAGCCGTTCTAGGGTGATTGGGTAACAAATATCCAAACATCCATCTAAACTTTCACATTTATAATAGGTATTATTAGTAAGAAGTAAGACTAGTGAGTAGCAACGATTTTGCTCGCATTTGTTAATATATTTTTGTTTTTTTCTGTCTCGCACGTGCAAATTGTGGAGCTAGTTTCTTTTTGAAATTTTTCCTGAGCGTTATAGTGTAGGGCTCTTTAAGAATCGTGTCGTATATGTAATTCCTTTCATTTACCATCAGGTGGATCGTTTGTTCGTTTAACCCATTTTTTTGTTTTAAAATAAATTAAAAATTCTGAATACAATATAATACAATACAATTATGTTTATATAAGAATTTTATGTCCCAATTAGCATCTCAATTTTTATTGTGATAAAGGGTGAATAAAATGATGTTTGCTCCACTTAATTACGAATACCATTCAGACAAAGAAATACGTAGTTGCTATCACGTTAATGGTGTCTATACATAATAGAATAAAATTCTAGCTGAGTCGAATCTGTATATTAAATACTTTTTGGAAAATCATATTGAAATAGTCATTATTATCGATACTGAGGCTGAATAGATTCATGCAAAAATTTGAAAAACTATAGAATAGTTTTTAAAATTTTTGCATGTATGTCTACCGGGGAACGCATTACGAGAAAACCACTGGACAGATTTTGATCAAATTTGGTACCTATGAATGAGAGCTGGGTATCCGGGTCAACATATAGTATACTTTTTATTGCGGGAAAATATCTCATCTCTGAGAAATCTATACTAAACGTTAAAACGTAAGTAGGGACGAACCCGAGTGAAGCGAGAATGAGTCGCTAGTTTATAATATATATTATTGTAGATTAATGTTGGATTCATACATGTATGATTGATAATAATTTATTAAAAGTTGTCTTTGCCAAGGCGCTACTAGATCATGAGCAGGTCAATTTATTATTCCTCACTATGTATCCACTCTCACTACGCTCAAGCTGTAATTGCAACCCATCCATTCTAAGTAATGTTTACACTGGCAATACTTTATAAAATATTCTTTTGAAAGATAAGGTCTAATAAATATTTTGAAATATATGCTTCGATACTACTGGCAACGTTATGTATCGTGACATATAGTTACAAGTTATAAAGTGAAGGCATTAAAAGGTAACAAACAGACGAACTGAATCTCAAACAAGCAAGCAAATTCATTAGTAAGAATATACATATAGTTTTGCACGCGGTTCCTCTCCTCATCCTCCTCATGGTATCCCAATATGCGTTCACCTTATCATGGTTGGATCAATAGCGTCCAGCAATCCAATTCGAATTTAATTCAAAATCTTTAAGTTATTTTATTGCGAACTAATTTAACACAGAATTATTTATTTTTGAAACACAAACTTGCAAACTTTTTTTGTATGTATATCCTTTAATAAGTGAGCAAATTCCTTATTTACAAATTATAATTTATTTAGGTAAATTCGTGGCAAAGTGCCCAACAGATGTTACACAGACTTTGGTTATAATATATAATATGTGCAAGACAGAAAGTTCTAAACTAACAATATGGTTGTTTCAGTATAATTTAACCGTAGTACTAACTAACCAATAACCACAGTTGTTCGAAAAAGACAATATGTAATTGAATACAATAAATACTAATTATCTTAAAAAATATATAATTAATGTGTTTCTTTATAATAATACTTTCTTAAATTTACGCGAATATTTGACATTTTAAATAAAACTATCTTTTCGGATTATTTCGCGGATTTATTTGGATTTTTGGTTCCCGACGTTTCGAATGCTTTACAGCAATCATGGTCACGGGAGAAACTGAGGTGTTAGATGTCTCGAAGGTATAGTTGTTACAGACAGCCTACCCACAAATAACAAAATTAAAATTACACCCATTACCTTACAATATTTTTTAACTTTAAACATTTTTATAATTTTAATTAGTTTGTAATTGAATATGAAATATTATTTATTTAATTTTTGCTGTTATTCTTATAATTATTACAATTTTAAAAATATTAATTAGTAATCTATATTTAGTGTAGCCATTATTATATTTATAACCATAAAGAAAACAGGAGCAGTTCAAATTAAATAAAAATTCTTATTGGTTATATCTGTTATATTCAGACTAGGAAAAGGTAAATCTATACTAATATTACAAAGAGGTAAAGTTTGTGAGTTTGTGGCATTGTAGGGGGTAATCTCTAGATCTACTGAACCAATTTAGTTGAAATTTGGTAAGAAGATAGTTTAAGACCCTGGAAGGACATAAAATACTTTTTATCCCGGAAATCATCCTTTAAGGGGGTGAAAATGGGGATAAAAATTTGTATGGGGAACTAACCTAGGGACGAACCCGAGCGAAGAGAGGGTGAGTCGCTAGTATAATATAAAACTAGATTGTGATATAAAACTAGTCGTATGCCATCTATTGTAGATTGGTGATACTTAATAAGAAACTTTCGTGTAAGTGTCAACAACAACAGCTGTTTAAAGTTCCATAGTTTAAAGTTAAAACAATTAAATGAAACGAACAGATAACATATATTTTTAAATGTACATAGAATTAGACTATAACTTATAGTAACTTAGAGAATTTAAAGCTAATTAGCAATGCTAACAGATTATTATCAAATTCCAGTGCGACGACAATTTGAGGTGTAAAAAAAAAATAAGGTGCACGACTAACACTGCCAACTGCCAGTCTGAGCTGTTACCGAGAATTACTAGCAGAGAAATCCAATAAAAATAGTTGGCCATACCCGGATGTCAAACACAGGACTTCCGGGTCTACAGCCGTATATACTACATACATACTAGACCAATGAGGGAGTAAGCTTTAAACTTATCAGTTATTGATGTAGTTAGAACCTAGGCGTTAGAAAGGCACCTGCCACCTGCCTCTAGTTTAACATTATTATTTTCTATAATATTCAATTGAGCGAAATACACTTCAAATTACAAAAATGTTTAGTTAGATGTTTAGTTAGAAACTCAGCTCAAAATCTAAAACTAATTTGAACCTTAACCCATTGTAGCAAGGTTTAAATTAAAATTGCAATTTCATTATTATACTAAGCTGCGGTTAATTGATTATGAAAACGTCCAGCAAATGTATCGATTAAATTAATGGTTTTTAAGCAAACTTTATCGTTTTCTCTTTTCATCTTCACTTTCTCTTTTAGAGTATTTTTCCAAGAAAATAATGAATATGTATATTATATACATATAAAAAATATTTATATTTGCTTTTTATATGTATAAAAAATAAGTTTATTTTTATGCATATCTATACGAGTATATTATAAATAGACAAAGACAAAACAGTTCAGTACCTTTTCCTTCTCTGTTACAACCAATTTTGATTTACGAACCGACTGACAAGCTTTATTGTTAACTAGCATTGCCCGCAGCTCCGCCTGAGTTTAGATGGCCAAAAACCAAATTCTTGGGTTTTATATAATAGTATACTCTTATATTGCAGTTTTTGTAGTTTTTCTCAGAAATAAGATATTTTCCCGCTGTAAAAAGTATCTTATATGTTGATCCGGATAACCAGCTATCACCATACCAAATTTCGTCAAAATCCCACCAGTAGTTTTTCTGTGATGCGGTAACAGACAGACAGACAAAAATTCTAAAAACTACAAATTCGGCCTCTGTTTCAATAATAAGGTTAATTTCAATAAGGTTTTCCAAAAAATATTTAATGTGCAGATTCGACTTGGTTACAATTTCATTATATGTATAGGTGTATAGATGAAAAGATTTTAGAGACAGTTTTTTTTTCATATAGATAGACACATTCTATTCATATGTTTTCCTCTTTGAATAATGAATATGGTCGAATTTCCATCACTTGACGACCAGTACAGAGTATAAATATATATATATATATATATATATATATATATATATATATATATATATATATATATATATATATATATATATATATATATATATATATATATATATATATATATATATATATAAGTCAATTTGTATATACTAATGCATAGCTAACTAAAACAGACAAACCTATGATCGATGTAAAACACACTACACAAATATTTCCTAGAAGAATTAATAAACTAAATATGAATAAATATTATAGCTTAGGATTTATGCTTTGATATTTTAAGCATTTCATTCCATTACTTGAATTAATTTTTAATTTATTAATTCATTAATTCAGTTTATAAGACTATTTACCACAAAAATATATTATTGTATACAATAACTGATTTTTCAAAATTGTTAATATTATTTTCAAAATCTGATTATCTATAAAAGAGTTAAAAAGGGCTGAATACAATGAAAAAGTAAATAAATTTTAACACGTTTTGATTAGCTTCACTTGTAAATAACAACTAGGTATGTAATAAAATCTTAGTAAGTCAATTTTAACCTATTTCTAATTGGCGTATCGAAATGAAACTTTTTATGTATATGTAGTTCGGATGACAGTACTATAATTTGGTATTTGGAGCTGATCTGTGATGAAGCCAGCATAGCGGTGGATAGTGGAACTCTTCAGTGGCTACTACTAAATCCCTCGAGTTTAGGCTCATATGATTCGTTTTGACGAGTCTAATAGATTTTTATAATTTTTAGTGCTTGATAAAAGCGTATTTTTTTAACTAAATATTTTTATATTATTTATGTATAACTTATATTTCATATTATTATTGTTATTTATTTGTTGATATTGATAAACCTTGGTACTCAGAACTAGTATATCAATAATCACGTGCCTTTTATTATGCTGAGTAATGCATTTACGCACACCATCTGCATACATACAGGTGGTTATGTGATACTCACCAGCTATAAAAACCCGTACTACACACTAAAACTCAGCGGAACCTCCTCTGTCTTTATAAAGCATCGCAGGATCAGAAAGACGATTTATGGTTTTCGCTTTTGCTTCGCTGATTGGGCATGCTATTTTCGCAAAAACGTATGCCTGCAATATCCCATTAGTATATATTTTTTATTTACCTAACAATAACGTCATTTTGCATAATCTAACGTAATATAAAGGCATAGCAAAAGTCCGAAAATTCTCCGAATAGTGTTTATAAGGAAACATAAGATTTATGCACTTCTCTGACTGAGGTAGCGTAAAGGTAGGACTTGAAGTTTATAGAGTAGAATATTCTGGACATCTCAAATGGTATCATTGGATATTATACTTTTGTTGAAAATAAGATGCATAATAAAAAAATGAAGCGAAAATGATTAAAACGTTTTAAGTAGAGAGTACGAGATACTATCATCATCTTTGTATTGTATTTAACCTATTTTTACGTCCTACTGCTGGGAACTGCCTCCCATTACTGCAAGGGAAATCAAGGCATAATCCATGAGAAGATCAGAGGTGCGAGACCCTAGATTTGAACCCGCTTCATTTGGTTTTCCAAACGAGCGTTACCACTGGGCTTTAACTAAGACTATCCACAATCCACATACAAATACATATATAATATATGATAATATTGTATAGAATACCAAAATAAATAAAAAAAAACTTTTTACCAAAAAAATAAAAACCGACTTCAAACAAAAGCACTAAAAAGTAAAAAATAACTGATTGGTAGTTTTCATTTACTATACATACCTAATCAAATATTTTCGAAGTCGGTGTGCTTTGGCTAAGTAATTAAGGCCTACCTATTAAATACATACCTAATCAAATATTTTCGAAGTCGGTGTGCTTTGCTTTGTATGGGCTGGCACCGATTTCGAAAATATTTGATTAGGTATGTATAGTAAATGAAAACTACCAATCAGTATTTTTTACTTTTTAGTGCTTTTGTTTGAAGTCGATTTTTATTTTTTTGGTAAAAAGTTTTTATTTTTCCCTTTTTAGTGTAGACAGTAGTAGCAAAGTAAGAATTCTAACGTATTAGGCTTGTCAAATCAAACAAAACAAGCCCAAACTCAAAGTATCTACTATTAGCCGTTGAAGAGTTCCACCTATCCACCTTCTGGCCTTACCATCAGATCAGGTCAACAATACCGAACCACTGTACTATCAACGGAAATAGAAACACTTGCAAAGTTTCAAGTCAATATGACAATTAGAAGTAGGTTAAATTCATCATTAGTTGTTTTTCCACCCTTAGGGGTGTTATTTTTTTTTTTGAAATTTAAATGGGACCAATCAGGAAGTATACCCGTTCAAACAAAATAAAAATTGTCCAAATCGGTTAATAAATGACGGAGTTATGAGGTAACAAACATAAAAAAAACAGTCGAATTGAGAACCTCCTCCTTTTTGAAGTTGGTTAAAAATACAATTATTTTTATATTATTTCAATATCTCATTACACTAAAATGTAAATCTAGGTTTTCGAAATCTATTACCGAGCAATTTCGTAGGAAATTGAAAATACAAAGGAATAATTTTTTCTAGCAAGTAAAATGAGATACTAAAAATATTTCTAATTTAAAAGCCAGCTTTGTCTATAAGCATATATATATTAAGCCAAACTGTATTACACGTAGAATGAGTTTGAAGTTTATATTTCTTTATTTCACGTATAAAGTATCTTATGATGTCCTGTTTTAATATAATGTATTTATCTAGTATGTACTTTGACAATTCCTAGACATAAGCTAGCTATAGATTTCTCAGAGATGAGATATTTTTCCGCAGTAAAAAGTATCCTATATGTTGACCCAAATAACCAGCTATCATTATACATATACCAAATTTCATCAAAATCCCTTTAGTGGTTTTCCATGATGCACTCACAGACAGACAAAAATTCTAAAAACTATAGATTCGGCCTCTGCATCCATAATAATGTCTATTTTAATAAGATTTTCCAAAAAATATTTAATGTACAGATCTGGCTTAGTGACAATTTTATAACATACTAGCGACTCACCCTCGCTTCGCTCGGGTTCGTCCCTTGCTTGATTCCCCATACAAAATTTCGTCCCCATTTTCACCCCCTTAAGGGACGATTTCCAGGATAAAAAGTATCGTATGTCCTTCCCAGGTTCTCAAACTAGGTTTAGTAGATCCATAGATTACCCCCTACAACTATAGATATAGGTAAAGCACCTAGAACGCACCCGAGGGATACTTAAGCTTTATAATAATAATAATAATAATAATATAGTCCCTATTATTATAATATAATGCTTCATAAATTAAATTAAAACCGTAATTAACTCAATTACAGCACAAAGTATATTTTCAAAGACACCAAAGTGCCTGCAGTAGCGGTCTGGCACAAAAGCTACATGATTAAATTATACACGGCTAAGTGAATGAACACTATCAATGTTCACTGATTAGTTAGTGGCTATAATAACCTATAAATAAGAAAATACATATCAATATAATGTGTACAATGAAATTATGACGGAGTCAACTATTCTTCGACGACACGTTTGGCTCAGTGTGTAGTGACCCTACTTGCTGTGCCAGCGGTCGCGGGTTCGAGTCCCGCTGGGGGAATTCGTTTGTGTGATGAGCACGAATGTTTGTATCCAGTCATGGGTGTTTATATTTATCAATTATGTATGTATTTAAAGTTACATAGCAGTAAGCAAATTATCGTTGAAAGCTTGCATTACATTTTGAGTATGTGACATAGAAGATAGGCCAGATAAGCTGTAATTGCGAAATGCTATGTGTGAAATAAATTCGTTTGAATAACTAGGAATGTGATAAGGGTTGACGTCTATTATTTAATCAGGGAGTTTAGCTATCTCGGTATATTATATAATAATAATAATAATAATAATAATTTATTTATTAACACAACAATAAAAACTATAAATTAGATAACAATATACATTTACATTTGAAATAAAAATTAACATATAATTAATTGATTAATTTAAAATTTATTTATTTCAAATCAAATCAAAATTTCAAATTTTGTGGTTGAGATCCCCTTTTAAGCAAATAATTTGCCTGTATATTATATAATCGCTATTGCTATCTATCTTAACTTTAGCTAGCTTATGCTTCGAGAAGTAGGTTTAGAGAGGTAGCTTTAAGTCCTGGGTTTGATTTTTTTGTTTAAAATTTTCTTTAGTAAGAGTTACGAAGTTGATGTCATAAAGTCGGAAGGATAGGAAGTGCATTTGAGTTTGCCAAAAATATAAATATAATATAGGTACATACAGTCAAGTGTAACATAGTCCCTATATATTTTTTTAGATTTCTGTTCTTCCACAATAATTGTAAAATTTAGTTTTGAATTTATTCGATAATAGGTTTTGAAGGTATATTTTATAAGGTAGTAAGCTTACTCGAAAACTGTAATGATAGTAAAAAAATTTTACAATCTGTATGTACAAATGTAATGGACTGCATTACCGAGCTTAGCAATTTTTTAAATATGGTAATGACTATATCTGATGAAATGCGCCACATTTATAATGAAAAAATATGTAGAATTATGCATCATCTACGAGTATACTAAAATTATAATGAGGACAGATTCGTTTGTTTGTTTGTTTGTACCGAATAGGCTCTGAAACTACTGAACCGATTTAGATGAAATTTGGTAAGAAGATAGTTTGAGACCCTGAGAAGGATATACGATAGTTTTTATGCCGAAAATCGTCCTTAAAGGGGGTGAAAATGGAAATGAAAATTGTATGGGGAAGCTACCTAGTTATAAATAATTAAAACGAGCTATTTTATTATTGTAACTTCCATTTAATATAAAGTCTTTTTGCATTATTACTTTTTGGAAATTTTAGTATCCGATTCCAACTCGCACTTGACCAATGTTTAACAATGATTCAGTTTAGAATAATTAATGAACGAACTTGTCGTGACATTGAGGCGCCTTGTCTACTGATTGTCATTGTCTACCGTACTGGAAATAAATTATTTCATAATTTGTTTGTTTGTAAATCTTTTATATGTCTAGTGGTAATCTCTGTGTCGCCTTCCATATTTTTTTTTGTTATATACTACTGTACCATGGGAATAACTTTAAACATTCAAATATATAATATCCCTTGGGTCCATTAGAATTCACACATACCCACTTTTTTGTATGTAACATCTGTCGTAATGATATTGTTCCTTTAAAAAGTAGTTTTTGTCCAGGTAAATAAAAACGAATGGATATACACCTTATTGATCAAAAAAGCTTAGTAGTTAAGAAGCTACGTTACATAAACTTAGATACAAACATTGAATGCTCAAATGATAGCCCTTTCTTTTGCGTTTGCTGAAGTATTGTAAAAGAAAAGTAAATCTACAGCTCTAATGCTGTGCAAGATGAGGAGAAACCAACATACACATTTCCTCATTTAAGAATAATATTAGAAATTCTGGCATAATATTGATCAACATATTGGCTTTATTTTATACTAGCAGAACCCGCGGCTTCGCTCGCGCTAAAACTATAAAAAAACCGTTTGGCTTTATGCTATTAGTAATAATGTGAGGAAGTCTGTCCGATTTGTTGGCATTTACGATTACTGCTCCGCTCCCTTGAGTAGTAGCATTATTAAATATAGTCTATAGCCCTCCTCAATAAATGGGTTATCAAATGCAAAAATAATTTTTCAAATCGGCTTAGTTGTTCCTGAGATTAACGCATTCAAACAAACAAACAAACAAACTCTGCCTCTTTATACTATTAGTATAGATGAATAACAACTAACATAGCATGTTAATTTATATAATTGTTAATTAATAACAACAAGCAGACTTAGTGTTTAAATAATTATTAATTTAATCGTATGCTAAGTGCTCAAAGGCAAAAAATAAATTAAAAATATATTTCATATTACGATTGTTTTTACCTACATTAATCTAAATTACTTTAAAAAATGTTAGTAAGTGTAATCAAAAATTTTATGAGGTCGACGTTCTATTATAATCCAAGTGTATTTTACGTGCCTAAAAATACTATTCTGAGATAGAAGATTTGAATATATTCAAAACATGTTTGAGGAAAATTAAAAATCAAAGTCATGATATATATGGGGTAGTGCGAGAAGCTGTTAAATTGAAAGTGACCAATTTTGAACAAATAGAACACTCAAGATACAAATTCAGCTTTAAGAAAAAAATAATAATTATCCAGTTAGTACTGGTAGTAGTTTACTTTACTAGTTCAAAATATAAATAAATATGTTGTGACATAATAAACAGCACCATCTAGTTCCATGGTGAGTTACGAGGCTTGTGTTATGGATACCAGATAGTTGATATACTACATATAATATATTGAATAATGCATATTGTAAATATAAACATCCATGACAGTACACACATTCGTACTCATCACACAAATAAATGCCCCCAGCGGGACTCAAACCCGCAACCGTTGGCACAGCAAGTAGGGTACTACAAACTAAGTAGTCTATTTGAATAACGTTTCATTTCATTTCAGTTATTCGGAAAATGATATAGATAAAAGGTATATCTTAGATTTACGAATTCTTTATATTTAGGTAATTCGGTACCACCTTTTTCTATTTCTACCAAAGTAATTTGCAATTTTGTGAGTTAATAACGTCTGTAACAATTACATATATATAATAATTTTTGAAACTTCTAAAACCTCAGTCTTTCCAATGACCATGTTTGTTATAAAGCATTCGAGATATCGGGAAGATAAACTCAAAATGAAACTACGACAAAATCTAAAAAAAGAAAAGATAGTTTAATTTAAAAATATCATTATCATAATGTCTTTTGTCTGTCTCATCATTTCAACTTTCTACGCTATTGTTTAACGTACCGGGAATGTGTTTTCAATCTTTGATCTTCATATTTGGCATGACACCAATTCTTACTCATTCACATCTGGACACGCTGTTTAAAGTTTAAAAAGTGTAATTTATATTTAGGTATTTTTTGTAACGAAAATAGTATTTAAAATAGTAGCATAAATAAATAATATTGAGTTCGTATTCGATATTCGCATATTCAATTTTAGACAAGTTTTGTTATTGAATACTTCTATCAAGAAATTCTGAGTGTTCGAAACCTGGTGTTCGGAATTTGGTGATGTTTCACCCACGTGACTTGGAGAACACGTAAATCAAGTAGAGTAGTCATCCCACCAGAGTATGAGAGTGACAGGAATAGAGAGTGCACTTGTGTCTACGCGTATACTTTTGTACTATAGTGCATATGAGATGGCTAGTCTCAATGAGATTGGCTGCAGAGGCCAAAAACGGTCGGGAGTATATTATAATTATACTCTAAATATTATTTCTTTAAGGGTTAACGATTGTTAAATGTCGTCTTCTTTAAAACAGTCTTTCCTAAAAAGCAGAGATCAAAGTGACATCAAACTATCGAACAATATCTACACTACAGCGTTTAAGACAACGCGTTGAGTGACGTCTTCAAAGAATGTATTTTCCGACTTGGGCAATCATCTGCACCAGTACTTATAAATAATATTAAATTTTTATGAAGTTTAAATATAGCTTTTCCTTATTTTTGTATTTAAACGCGAGCTAAAATATTAACTTTTGTTTTAATCTATCCGTCTGTTGTACCGGCTAATCTCCAGGATAGCTGGAATAATATTAACGTGGCTTTCAATGTCTGATAGAGGATTCAACTGAAAGTGAAGTAGGTTATGGAATATAGAACGTGAGGTTAAGTCGTTTTAGTTAATATCAATTATTCTCATAGCAAACTCTGATTGTGTGTGTGCTTGTCATGTGCGCGTGCGCATGCGTGTGTGTGTGTACAGCCATGTGTATAGGTTCCTGCCAAAATATTCAAAGATAATCTCAGTTAAGCTCAGAATATATGTATATATAATGTATATTCTATACAAGCAAAATAAAAATCAGATACAATTATTATAATAAAAAACTAAAATACCTTCAATGAAAGCTGTGGTGTATTCACGTACGACTAGCACTATATGAATAGCATAATTCGTTATTGCTGGTAGAGGTATGACTTAAAACTAACAAACTAACAAAATACTATGCCGTATTCTAGATAATAGTACACCTGGTGTTTCAATTATATTTTTTACGTGGAAAACTTGCACGGTTAGATTGTTTATTTATTTCTCGACTTCTCGGATTCGTATGACAATGGCATACAACAAATAATGTTCAGAGCTTTCCCCTTAAAAGCTTTTGTCAGTGCTTCCAATGAAAAAAATGTCTATTAAAAATAGCCTCAAATATTTTTAAATTCTGATAAGTTAGATTTTTATTGAAAAGTTCAAGTTTTTGGTCCTTTTCACTTTATTACGTGTCTGTATTTTAAGAAAGAATTATAGATTTACCTACGTCTGTATTATTTTGTTTTTTTTTTTAAGAAAGAAATGGAGCTGATTTAATTAGAACATCAGACGACTGGGATAAAAATAAAACTAAGAATATCCGTATACAACACAATTGTAAGAGAAATAGTACCCGTATTTGTTTTGAAGCTGTTAGGATTGATACTTGCTTAGCGTACATTTAAAATAATTAGTGTCCGAAATTCGACTAAAATTATTATAGAAATTTTGAGGAAACCTATTGATAAAGAAATTTTGTAATCTATATTTAAAAAAAACTAGCTGTTGCCAATCTTTTTTTTATCCATAACACACAAGCTATTAGCTACTAAACAAAAAATAAGGAAATCGGTCGACAAACACAGGAGAAATAGGTACTAAACTCTTTTGTCTTTGCCTATTTATTAGTGTCCGACCGAAGGTCTCTTTTTGGCCGAAGCCGAAGCCGAAGCCGATTAATCGGCTATCGCCACAACCTTCGGCCGAAGCCGAAGCCGAAGCCGAAGGTTTATATTCTCTCAGCACTCAGTAATTAATTTTGTATCAATACCTCAAATAACCTCAATATTGAAGGTTTATATTGACTGTCTCATATAGAAGTTGATGATATATCATAGAGATGTTTGGTTTAGAGATAAATAAAAGTTTGTGATTTTGTGATTTACCTACTGGTAAAAAACAATCATTTCTTTATTATGTAATTCATAAATTACAATTAGACCAATCAGTCTTTGTTTTACTCGACTAGACCAAAACTAGACTAATAAATAAAATAAACAAACACTAACTTCTTAGTAAATAATTAAATGTTGGTCAATTAATTGCACAGTTTAGAAAATATTAGAAATTTCAAAATAAATGTAACAATAACAATAGAACTAATGAGGTAATGACTGTTTTGCAAACAACAAGTTATAAGAATAATATAATATTCTATTTTACTAAGCATATTTGTACTTAACCTTCTCTCTCAAAAACACTCGTTTAAATACACGTACGAACTTGTTTTGATGCATGCAATGTGATATTTTGACAGTGGCTCCCCGCCGCCTCATGACTTTCGTAACAGTTCGTTCAATCTCGACGGTCGCTCGGACCTTCGGCGAAACCTTCGGCTTCGGCCGGGTTTTGGGCCGAAGCCGAATGTTTCGCCGAAGGTGGATTTTTTGGCCGAAGGTGGCCGAAGCCGAAGCCGAAGCCGAAGCTTCGGTCGGACACTACTATTTATAGATTTCACGACAGGTGTGGTTCATTTTGTAGTTAGTGTTCGAGATAGTTCGCGTCCCGCTGGTAGCATTCATTTGTGTGATGAATACAAATGTTTGTACTCCAGCCATGGGTATTTATATTTACAATATGTATGTTTTTAAAGTTATATATGTGTATTGTATCAACTATCTGGTATCCATAACACAAGCCTCGTAGCTTACCATGGAACTAGATGGTGCTGTGTGTTAATGTCCCAATATTTATAGATGCTAGAATCAGTAATTTTTAGATTTGTTTTACGATAATATATAATAATTTTTAGATACTTAAATAATAGCTTGAAATTAATAATATTTTAATACTCGATCAAAGTAAGTTATGGTAAAATCAACTAAAATTTTTCATATATCATAACCCTCCTTTTTTGTATATGGCGTATAGATGATGACAATATTTGGAAACACAATACTTTGGGAATACGGGAAAGTAAATGAAAAAAAAAATGAATATTTTTGTTAGTAATTTACGGCAACAAACACATTAGGGTACCGTTAGACTCATTATCGGATGTATAACACATAATAGCGATAAAAGCTTTTATGTGTACTTTGAGACTTCATAGAAACAGGACATAAAAACATCAGCGTTATTATATTGATATACATTGAACGTTCACTGTGTAAAAAGCTTTATAAAATACATAATCAAATGTAATACATAATATGAATTTAGGCTTCCACAGCGTAAAAGCAAAGACGGTACTATAATAATTTCGTCATGTGCATCTGTCTGTTTACTGTATGCTATATATAAAGTGCAAATAATATGTACAATGACTTGTTAGTTGCTAGTAGCAGTGCTGGCCCAGCGGTTACGTTTCTGCTTGGAGAACCAAGTGAAGTGGGTTCAAGTATCAGGTCTTGCACCTCTGATATTTTCATGTGCAATCATTTCCAACATGATTACCACTTGTTTTACGGTAAAGGAAAATATATTGAGGAAACTTGTATGTCAGCATGGTGGACTGCAGACATGACAGAATGCTGCAGCTGGATAGCCTGATCTCCTCGGCCTCTCGTTTGAAGAGAGGTAGGCGCCCAGCAGTGGGACGTTAAAAAAGGCCGAATACATACATACAAAGGTAATCCTACAGTGATCTAGATAGCAAATAATTACTAAGAAAAGGTATCATGATTGAGTAGAAAAGTTTATATCGAAAGTGAAGTATCTGACCTTTACGAGAAACATTATTTATAGAATAGTCTTATAATAAATTATGATCTAATTAAGCTAAAGAAACATCGTAGTTATCTTTCTTTCTCTCTGCTCAAAAGTTGTCTGGAAGAGATCGATCTCTAGCGATAAGGCCGCCTTTTGTACTATTTTTTAATAAATAAACGAAAAAATGAAGGAGGTTATCAATTCGACACGTAGGTACATTTTGTATGTTTACTCATAACTTTTTACAGTGTAGTCCGATTTCGATGATTCTTTTTTTATTGGATACGGTATTCCCTATACCTCAAAGTTGGTCTCATTTAAATTTAAAAAAAAAATGACCCCTAAGTGTAGAAAATAGATGATTGATTTTCACCTACTGAATTTAAAAAAAAATCTTACTTCGCAACTACTATAACTACACTAAAAATGTGCCAGCCGATACAAATCAAAGCATCAGCAATAAAAAAAGACTTCGAAAATTTCTGGTTAGTAATTTTTTTACTTTTTAGTCAGTTTTTTTTTGAAATCGGTTTTCATTTTATTTTTCAACCGACTTTAAAAAGGAGGAGGTTCTCAATTCGACTGTATGTTTTTTTTTTATGTTTGTTACCTCAGAACTCCGTCATTTATTAACCGATTTGGACAATTTTTGTTTTGTTTGAAAGGGTATACTTCCAGATTAGTCCCATTTAAATTTCAAAAAAAAAATACCACCCCTAAGGGTGGAAAAACAACTAATGATGAATTTAACCTACTTCTAATTGTCATATTGACTTGAAACTTTGCAAGAATTTCTATTTCCGTTGATAGTACAGTGGTTCGGTGTTGTTGACCTGATCTGATGGCAAGGCCAGAAGGTGGATAGGTGGAAGTCTTCAACGGCTAATAGTAGATACTTTGAGTTTGGGCTTATTTTGTTTGATTTGACAAGCCTAACACGTTAGAATCCTTACTTTGCTACTACTGTCTACACTAAAAAGGGAAAAATAAAAACTTTTTAACAAAAAAATAAAAACCGACTTCAAACAAAAGCACTAAAAATTAAAAAAATAAGTGATTGGTAGTTTTCATTTACTATACATACCTAATAAAATATTTTCGAAGTCGGTGTGCTTTGGCTAAGTAATTAAAGCCTACCTATTAAATACATACCTAATCAAATATTTTTGAAATCGGTGCCAGCCCATACAAAGCTAAGCACACCGACTTCGAAAATATTTGATTAGGTATGTATAGTAAATGAAAACTACCAATCACTTATTTTTTACTTTTTAGTGCTTTTGTTTGAAGTCGGTTTTTATTTTTTTGTTAAAAAGTTTTTATTTAAGTTTTTATACTTTAATTTGTTTCTATTATGTTTTGTAAAATAATAGTGTGCACTAAACAGTATTTGTAATTGTATTTTATTGGAGTTTTATCAGAAAATTCCTAAATGTATTTTTCAGTACCTATTTATTGGAAAAAACCTTCCATACGCTTAAATCGACGTTACGAATTGCCTTAATTATGTATATGTCAAGTGTGCTTGAATCGAGCGCCTCCAATCTTAAGCCTGCGTGATGAGACTTATTCGTTGACATACGATCAGTTTAACACCAGCCGTCATTCTAAATCCACGAAATGAATTACTTGTATCTTTTAGTATATAACAGTGTATGGTTTATGTGAATGCCTATATCTATACATATAATAAAATTGTAACTAAGTCGAATCTGTACATTAAATATTTTTTTTGGAAAATTTGATTGAAATAGACATTATTATCGATACAAAGTCCGAATCTAAAGTTTTTAGAATTTTTGTCTGTCTGTCTATATATAAGCGTATACTTATATGTAAAACCTAAGAATTTGGTTTTTGGTCATCTGAACGCGGGTGGAGCCGCGGGCAATGCTAGTCCATTCTAAATTTAGTTCACATTTCTATAAAGCTAGTATCTGGGCGACCGAGATTTCTTTTTTTTAAACGATATTTTTTAGATGATAATCAATATAACGTAAAACTAAAAGTTTGAATAAATATGAAAAATAAAATAAAAAGAAATACTTTGTATCTGAGCGGGAATCGAACCCGGATACCTGTGATTGTCAATTATGCGCCTTGGTCCCTTGACCACGATACTAATATGTCTGAGCGTGTGAAACTAGCAACCATATTTTTCGTAGAATAATGCGAAGAGAACCGCGTGAAAACTCGAAAACACGTGTTTTCCCAGATATAAGACTAACCTAGACCGATTTTTCGCCCCTGAAAACCCCCGCATACTAGATTTCAGCGAAATTATTAGAGCCGTTTCCGTGATCGCTGGTATATCTATATATTAATACGTGAAGCAGTAACTATGTAACCCTTTTTATGAAAATTGCGCAGACGGAGGAGTACGAAATTTCCCACACTTATAGTTTATATAGAGAAGGAATGCAGAATGCTATTTTTTTTATTATGCATAAAATACATTAAATCAATAAAAAAACATTACACACACTATCATGTATTTGTCACACACACGCATATACGTATACTCTTTTGTTTATTGTTAAAGTCTGTGGTCAAATTGAGAATAATTATATATTAATACCTGAAGCAAAAACTTTGTATCTCTTTTTAAGAAAAATGTATATTAAATAAATAAAAATGAATGGTGGTAAGTAAGCGCATAAGTCAAGAATTGCTGAACCAATTCGGTTAAATTTTTTTTGGTATGTTCCTTAAGGTCCACGGGAGGTTTTAATAAAGAGAAAAAATGAAAAATTAACGAAAAAAAATTAAAATTTATATAGCTAACTCTGGCTAATAGCTATTTATATCTATTTAAAACGTATCTCCGCTAGTCAATAATAATCATGGTCAAAGTTCGACCACTCGGCGAACTCTAGTATAAATTAATAAATATACAAGAAATGCTCGTTTAAATATATTAGATATTGTTGGATATTTTCGCAGATTTATTTAGATTTTTGGTTCCCGATATATTTTTTTTTATAAATTATTTTGTATTTTTGTTTGTAGGCACTGTTTGTAAGAAATATATAATGATCTTTGAGACGTCTTAACTTCTAAAGCCATAAATAATCTCATCTGTTACTATGATTGCTGTAAAGTATTCGAAACGTCGGAAACCAAAAATCAAAATAAATCCGCGAAAAATCCGATAAGATAATTTTACTTAAAACGTTAATTACTATCTATTACATGCCTACTTTATCTGTTATAATTTCACGATTCGTATACAATTAATGTGTATATATTGACTTTTATATATTTTATACAGTGTTAACTGCCTCGGTGGTGTAGTGGCTAGCATGTACGGCTGCACACTCGGAGGTCCTGGGTTCGAGTCCCGGGTCGGACCAAGTTTAGTTATTGAGTCTTTCTGTACCGTAAGTCTCGGTAACAGCCCGGAGTTGGGAAGTTGGCGGTGTTTCACCCCCGTGCCTCGGAGAGCACGTAAAGCCGTCGGTCCTGCGCCTTAACTCTCACTGGTCGTGTCGAGCAGTCGTCCCACCAGAGTATGAGAGTGACAGGAACAGAGAGTGCACTTGTGTCTGCGCGCACACTTGTGCACTATAATATCTCCTGCGCAGTTGGCTAGTCTCAATGAGATTGGCCGCCGTGGCCGGAATCGGCTAGGAGAACATCATCATCACCGTTTACTTTATAGCCTTTGCTAGACCTCATGAATGCGTATTCTATTTTATACTTATGTCATCATAGTTCATACATTGTATTGTAGACACAAATATTTGTTGATATTCACTTGGTCGAGAGTCGAACTAGCTATTCTCAAGATGGTTAATTTTGCCGAAAAACTGTCAGAATTGTGAGGGTTATATGAGTTCAAGTGCGAGCAATTTGTCTACAATATAACACTTTTATCAAACAAATCACTTTATTTCATCTCGCTCCATTTAGCGGACGAGATCCTTTGAAATTCAGGTGCCAATAAGATTTAGACCCGAAAGATTTGCTCAATTTTTTATATTACTTTCGATCTGATTGTGATATATTTACATTTACTTAGTAATTTTATATACTTTATTTTTATAAACGGAAATAAAAACATAAGAAAGCTGTGCCAAAATCCTAATATATAGCTTTAATTAATACTATTGACTCACCCTCAGGTGCATTATATAGGTGCATCCCTAAGTTTGAATGATTATAGAACGCATGGAGGACAAACATACGAACATTCATTTTATTTAAATAATATATAGTTAGTTGTCACATATTCATGCAAATCTATACTAACTTAGGTATTATGTTTTACATCAATATTAATAAATAATGAATATATACATATTTATTATTTACATACAACACCATAAATAGTTCCATGGTGAGCTACGAAGCTTGTGTTATGGATACCAGATAGTTGATACACTATACATATATGTATAACTTTAAATACGTGCTCATCATACAAATGATTGCCCCCAGCGAAACTCGAACCCGCGACCGCTAGCACAGCAAGTAGGGTCAAGACAACAAACCAAACGTGTCGTCATAAAGCGTCATTTATTGTCATATATGTCATAATATAATTATGTATAATACAATATTATATATAGCTATTTATATAATTATAAATGGCTGTATTTTAACTGTCTTCTGTAAACTGATGTAAAACAATAAAAAAATTATGGTATCATACTTGTAGCTGATAACGGGATAAATAAAGTATGCCTAAGCAATACATGAGGCTTATCTAGTACGAGTTGAACTCATGCAATGCATTCCACAAATATTTGGTACTTAGGTGTGTTTCTTTTATCTATGACTGGCTAGTTTATCTCCACAGTCACATTATAAATCTCAAAAAAATTTATTACTTTAACATAGCTATTGTATTGTAGCGATAAAAAGTTTGTAAACATATCTCATTTCTCATTTCATTTCTTTCTTTTTAATTGAGCTTCTTATTTTGTTTACATTTAATCTTTATTTATCTTGTAGTTTACTCGTTTCAATTTAAATATATCTGGAATTAAATTAATATACGTGTGCCCTATGGATATATAAAAACCTTCCAATAATCAAGGCAGATAAAGTTGTTACAGAAAAGAGATTGCCCTTAGGGCGCACTGATTAAATGACATTTACTTACGAATACGAATGAAAAATAATGATTTCACTCATTAAGAAATGTTGTGAAACGGTGTCTTAGATTCAATTTTCATTCTTTTTCTCTTTTCTTTTTAATTTTCATTCCTTCTACCTGATCAGTGCAAAAGATAGAGGGTTCGGTTCCAAGACAACAATTTAATATTTTTATTGTAGATCATACTGTTAGCATAGTCGTCATATTTTTACATCTTTTAATTTAAAATATCCGTATTTATTATAATGAATAAAAATAAATGAATTAAAGAAGCAATAATAATGTGTTAAATAATAATAATAATGTAATTTATAATGTTGGGACGTTAACACACAGCGCCATCTAGTTCCATGGAAAGCTACGAGGCTTGTGTTACGGATACCAGATAGTTGATACACTACACATATAAAACTTTAAATACATACATATTATAAATATAAACACCCATGTCTGGAGTACAAACATTCGTGCTCATCACACAAATGAATGCCCCCGCGGGACTCGAACCTGCGACCGCTGGCACATCAAGTAGGGTCACTACAAACTGAGCCAAACGTGTCGTCAAATAATAATTATTTATTAATTTGATTTATATAAATACGATGGCATTGATGGCAACATTCTTTTTTTTTTATTATTCAAAATATATGTGATACAAATGCCATATTGACAGGGTGTGAGATTACGAGTAACGGTCCGGTGTGTTATTTCATTATAGTAAATTTAAATTATTAGAATACATTAAATAAACGAATGTGATAATTGGGCATTTTAGTGCTATGCCAATAATACTTTGTAACTACTTTTTCTACTTTGAAATAAGAACTGTGAGATTTACATACTTATCATCCAAAAAACAATATTTTTAATTTATGAAGACAGAAAGAAAGAGCGAAGTGAAGTACCACTAAATAAGGTCTTTTGTCTAGCTTTTGCTAAGGAAACAGCGTATTTAAAAGAATACATGGCAACGTGGTAACGGAAAACGTGGAAAACTAAGTGAAGCGGGTTCGAGTCCGGTTGTGGGAGATTTTGATGTGTGAATCATTTTCAAAACGATTACCACTCGCCTTATAGTGAAAGAAAACATCACGAGGAAACCTGTATATCTGAGAAAGCTTAGCTAGTTTTCGAAAGACATAATATCAAGTCACCCAAACCGCATTTGACCAGCGTGGTGGGCTATAACCTGAACTCTTCACTTTAAGAAAGCCCATGCCCAGCTGTGGGCCGTTGCGGGCTGAATATTATTATTATCAAACTTATTAAATAAAATTAATAATAGAATCCGGATTGAAACCTTTTAGATAAACTTATTTACAACTTTACATTTAAGTAAGTTATGTTAAATACGTAAGTATAAATTAATTATTTTATCCTTTTCGACTCTACGTGATATCAGTTAACTAAATTGAAGTCAACTGGCGCGCCTAAAAGCCGTAAACAAAGGTGTAATTATAGGAATAAACTTATGTTTTATAAATAAATTTTTGCTATAAAATCTATTCGTGATTAATGACAAATTGCTATAATTATCTTTCAGACTAAGGAATGATATAAACAGTGTCATAGAACGAAACATGAAGTCAAACAAAAATGCTTTAAAATCCATACTAATATTATAAATGTGAAAGTGTGTTTGTTTGTTTGTCTGTTCTTCTTTCACGTCGAAACAGAGGATTGGCATGATTTTTTGTGTGGAGAGAGCTAAAAGGCTGGAGTGACATAGGCTACTTTTTATCGCGGGAGATTATTTCATTCCCACGGGAAAACATTTTATAATACCACTAAAAAAATATTTATGATCATATATATAGCTTAAGGGGGTATATAGGTGATGAAAGTCTGTATGAAACTACCTTTTTAATTAATTAAGTAATATATAATGTTTTGAAACAGCATACAATTATTATATGATAGAATATTATTGTGATAAGTAAATGTTAGTAAATAATAATAACTAAAGAAAATAATAAATAAGCTAATTTTCAAGGAAAAGTGCATTAATGTTTAAAAATATAAAAGATATATATATTTTTAATCTAATTTTATTCTTAATTTCTTCTCAAAAAATGTAACGAAAATAAGTAGTAAGTAGCATAAACAGCAAAATCACGCTACTATTTTTGACTTTAACATTTTTTGACAGACTCCGTCTTTTTAATTCTTTAGTCTGAGAATTTTCTATACTTACACATCAATACAAAGTATATGTACGTAAATAAGTTAAATATTTATGGAATAGCATTGTTTGAATGTATTCAGCCCTTTTTAACGTCCCACTGCTGGGCACGGGCCTCCCTTCAGTATGAGGGGGATCAGGCCATAGTCCACCACGCTGGCCAAGTGCGGGTTGGCGGACTTCACATGACTTTCGAAAACTTGCTAGGTTCTCTCAGATATGCAGATTTTCTTAAAAAATTTTTCGTCATCCTAAGACAAGTGGTAATCAAGTTCGAAATGATTCGCACATGAAAATATCAGAGGTGCGATACTTGGGTTTTGAACCCGCTTCACTCGGTTTTCCAAACGAGCCTGTCGCTACTACTAGGCTACCACTGCCTTATAGTTAATTTTTTCCAAACTTTTCCGAGTTCATATGATCAGTAAAATCATCTCAAAAAACAATAAATTATATAATGAAAGATATAAAATTAATTAGCTGCCATTACGACATGAGCTTAAATTTTTGATGTTTGTTAATGAAGGAAATTTAATTTTATGGAAATTAGTAAATTAATTCAGAACATAAACGTAGTCAGTACACAAAATCATTCTATGTACAAGTTTCGTTTGAAAACATCTACCTATTTGAAATATGGCTCCCAATAAACAATGGCATCCATAATAACTCAATCTACAGCTTTTGTGTTGTTTGTCGTTAGAAAGTTCCGTTATGTGCTTTCGTAGGCAAAATTCAGTGAAGCTTACTATATCTACCTTATTTTAGTAACGTCATGAAGACAATACCTCGATCATTATATATTTCTAATTTGACGATTAGGAGATATCTTCAAAATTCAAGGAGTAATAAACCTAAATCGTTAAAATTATAATTTAATCACACTCAGCCCATATTAAGCAATAGTCACACTTTCTAATATAAATGTGAAAGTTTGTACGAGTGTATGTTTGTTACTTCATCACGCTGAAACAGCTGAATAGATTTGGATGAGATAACCTTTTTTTTAATGTTGGGATATGCTTTTACGCATACCACATACAGGTGATTATGTGAGAGTATTACACACTAAAACCCAACAGAACCTCCTCCGTCTTAACGGGTCGTGGAAGGATCACTTACACACTCAACCACGAGGATCCAACGGCAGGTCTGCCGAACCGAAGTCACAACACAACCAAGGGGTTTCTCCGACAGTCCACTCTGCTGTCAGAAAAGTACCAGGAATAACCCACATGGTACCCCGCCCACTGAAGTGGACGACCTCTTTAAGTGTCTCTTGACTTCGCGCCCGTCTGGGTTGCCGGACGCTAAGGAGTGCTCCCACCACGACAAGGTAAACACAAATCGGTGAAAGAGTGATATAACCTAGTGCAACTAAATGTTGTAATAACATTTATAACTCGGGATGTATCCGAGTGAAGTGAGTGTAAATTTTTTTGTACATAAATAAAGAAGAATATGTTCAAGCGCACATAAAAAATACCATCGTAAAATGAATCTTTAATGACTTCATATTCATAAAAAAAAAACAAATATTCATCTCTAGAAAATATTCACCAAGCAGCGGACAAGAAAAGCTATTTAAAAATGAATTTGCTGGCAAAATTACTTGTTTAAATAATTGCTTTTATCCCAAGCTTCGCCTGCTTGGCACGATAGTTTTTTCTTTCCTTTCAATATTCCTTGCATCATCTCTATATAGTTTAAGCGGTTAAAAATAGAGGTATTATTTTGTTAATTATATATTATACTAGCGACTCACCCTCGCTCCGCTCGGGTTCGTCCCTGGGGTGGGGTCTGGGAGGACCACCCTTATCCTTATCACTTAGGGGTATAGAAAATAGATAGTAGCCGATTCTCAGACCTACTGAATACGCATATAAAATTTGGTAAAAATCGGTAAAGCCGCTTCGGAGGAGTACGGTAACAAACATTGTGACATGGAAATTTTATATATAAGATTTTTCTGTCAATTTTTTGTAAAAATAATTGTCACGTAAAATGTAATATAATATCTAATTGTATATCTCATTAAAATAATTAAAATAATTAAAATAAACAAATACTTTGGTGCCATTTTTTTTTTTATTTTTGGTAGATAAATTCTGTAACAACTTTATATTATAAGCCGTGGACACATTTGCTTTAAAGGTTTCGAAGCAAAGTAATCTGTGCCCAACTGGCACGTTTTGAAGCCATAAACAAGAGAATTGAATTGAAAGCTTTTGAAACGTCGGAAACTAAAACTCAAAATAAAACGCGACAGAATGCGAATATATAGTTTCATTTAAAATGTCAAATGTTGTTCAGAGATATTTCTAACGACAAAAACATATTCTATGGATTACACCGATTTTTTTTAAGGATGTGATAAGATTTACCTAAATCCATTCAAAAGTATCCACGTGGTTTATGAACAACCATACAAACATTTTTACATTTACAATATTGCTAGGATTACTTAATAAACGACACGTTTGGCTCAGTTTGTAGTTGAAATAAAATACGAATATTTTTGTAGTATTGTAACAATATATTATGAACTTAGATAAAAAACGAAATGAATATTATGAGAATATTGAATTTCTACGAGCATTATTTGACAACACGTTTAGCTCAGTTTGTAGTGACCCTACTTGCTGTGTCAGCGGTCTCACGTTCGAGTCCCGCTGGGGACATTAATTTGTGTGAGAGCACGACTGTTTGTACTCTAGTCATTAGTGTATGTTTATAATATGTATGTATTTAAAGATATATATGTGTAGTATATCAACTATCTGGTATCCATAACACAAGCCTCGTAGCTTACCATGGAACTAGATAGTGCTGTGTTTTAATGTCCTAATATATTTATAATAAATGACTTGTTTGTTCACAGTGTAACTAATATTTTCCTGGTAAACCTGTCGGCAGCAGACCTCTTAGTGACTGGGGTCTGCATGCCTATCCAACTCAGCAAAGCCATCACTTTGGTATGGTTTTACGGCGAGACAGTGTGCAAAATCGTCAATTATATACAGGGTGAGTAAGGATACTATAGTTAGAAATATTAGCAAATTTCTTATCATCCATGGTTCAAGATCAAAGTTAACATTTTTTGTACATATATGGTTTGATGGAACACTTTTTAAAGTTAAAATTTTAGTAGCTATATATTAATACTAGCGGCTCACCCTCGCTTCGCTCGGGTTCACCTCTAGAAAAGCACAAACAGATCTATCCTACGGGAACCGTTCATTTTTCCGGGATGAAAAGTAACCTGTTGTTTGACCAGCAATATAAGGTATCAGCATGCCAAATTTTACTAAATTAGGTGCGGAAGTTGTTGTGTACTAAGCTGTATAAGTTACTATAGTTTTTTGACTATCCCACGGAATTTCTTTAATTTTCCGGGATTAAAAGTAGCTGATTTGTTTTTGTCATGTATGAACTATATTCTTATAAAGTTTCATTAAAATCCAATCAGTAGTTTTTGTGTACTAAGCTGTATAAGTTGTTACAGTTTTTTAACTATTCCACGGGAACTCTTTATTTTCCGGGATGAAAAGTATCTAAGATGTTGCCCGGGGATATAAGGTACCACCACGCAAAATTTCATTTAAATCGGTCCAATAGATTCGGAGATTAGTCCGTACAAACAGGAAAACAGACAAACAGCTCGCTCGGGTTCGTCCATACCTACGAATATGTTGTATTATCTCTTTAACCATTTGTCCAAATTATATGCAGTAAAAGGGAAAAGTCTTTTGTTTTAAGCATTTTAGACGATAAATTTGCTTATTTTGATAAGAATTCATAATTGTTGATAATATGACCAATAAACATGACCTACCGATTTAAATTATTTTTTTAATATAAAAAAACTACTTTTTGTGACTTAAATATAAAAGTTAGACATATGCTGTCGCTGACTTTTTTGTAGGCATTATTAAGCTCTACAACTTTTCTCTAGAACATAATCATATATCTCTCATCGTTAAGGCAGCATTCGTAAGAAACGTTTTCCGTTCGACCGTATTTTCTCCGACTTATTTTGCAAATCCGAGTACCACGAAAAAGCATTTTCATTCTTCGGGTTAATATATAGCCTATGATACTCAGAAAGAACGTGGCTCTCTATTGGTGAAAGAATTTTGAAAATCGGTTCAGTAGATCCAGAGATTACCCCCTACAACATCACAAACTCACAAACTCACAAGATCACAAACTTTACCTCTTTATAATATTAGTATAGATAGGAAATGTAAATAAAATTCTTAAATTCAGTTTTAACTAGTGATGCACCCGAGGGTGCGCTCGGGTTTGTCTCTGTGTTTTAAGGTTGATTGATTTGATTGATTTCTCAGAGATGAGATATTTTTCCGCAGTAAAAGTAAAAGTATTCTATTTGTTGATCCAGGTAACCAGTTATCATCATACCTCATCACAATCTGTCCAGTGGTTTTCTCGTGATACCTTCGCAAACAGACAGATAAAAATTCTAAAAACTATATATTCGGTCTCTGTATCGATAATAATGACTATTTCAATAAGATTTTCCAAAAAATATTTAACGTGCAGAATCGAGTCAGAAGTTTATTATATGTATAGATATAGATTATAATATATTTAGCGTTGATATTTGTAACGCAATTTATGATTTTGCACTATCGTCCTAGCCATCGTTTTACTGTATACGTAATGATAAATCGTTGCACGGAATTTCAATTGCAATTTGAGAATATTTCTCTGTATAAGGCTGAAATTTTTTTAATTCTTATATATTAAAGAATTAATAAAAAGGATCATATGGGAAATCAGGGAGGATTATTTCAAAAAATTACTTTTCTTATATGTCATAATGTAACTAGAAAATCGTATGTTTTTATAGTTGATCAATAAACCCTTATGGTTGATTAATACTCGTAAACCCGAACGTTTTTTTTATATAAATAAAAATGAATGTTTGTATGTTTGTCCTCTATGCATTCCTAAATCATAAATTCAATTGTGATAAAACTCTGGTAAATTATTTTGCATATAGTTGCAAAGGCACTTGGCGTAAAAAAAAGAATTTTTTCTTTGGACGTTTGTCTTTTATGTAGTCATAAACCATGCAAGCTTTAATAAAATATCTATGATGATGACGTTGTCGATAATTTGATAAAAATTATTATATTTTAATAATTTATTTTAATTCTGAATTTATATCTACATATACTAATAATATAAAGAGAAAAGATTTGATTGTTTTGTTTGTTTGTACCGAAAAAGCTATGAACAACAGCAATTTAGGTCCCGAACGTGACCTAGTTACCTAATTATAATTTAAACTAGTTTTTATAAATTTAAGAGGCTCAGAAAAAAATTGCACTTAAGTATTTGTAAAAAAGACCAGATTTTACGTTCAGGCAAATCTTCTTTCATATAAATACAAAACTGTTAGCCTGTATATTTTTTAGGGTAAGGGTTAACAACCCACTGGATTTATTATTCCATCAATATTCTGATGTTATCCGCCGCCCACTCTCTCACAATCCATTGTTTCGTTCAAATCAACCGAGTTATACTGTAGATAATTTAAAGTTATTTTAAAATTATTCCAGGTTTGATCATTAGATCAACTCAATGATCATATTACAATATCAAGTTGATCATCTAGAAGTACGTCTCAATCAACTTCAAAGATTTGATTATACAGTTCAGCGAGATTGTGTTAATTGTTACAAAATATTCCCGTTTTTCCTTTATATTTAATCAAAACATTTTTGATACTACGATGTCATAATAATTATAATTATATTTTCATAAAAATAAATTATTATCTATACTAATAAATAGGTAAAGTAAAGGTAAATAGAGGTAAAGTTTGTGAATTGTGAGTTTGTGACGTTGTAGGGGGTAATCTCTGAATCTACTAAACTGATTTAGATGAAATTTGATAAGAAGATAGTTTAAGGCCCTAGAAAGGGCATAAGATAGTTTTTATCCCAGAAATCATCC
Source organism: Brenthis hecate (assembly GCA_951806755.1). Lineage (NCBI taxonomy): Eukaryota > Metazoa > Arthropoda > Insecta > Lepidoptera > Nymphalidae > Brenthis > Brenthis hecate. Next base: position 7,135,872 of record OX638269.1, read on the forward strand.
GAAAATGCGGATGAAAGTTTGTATAGGAAAGCAAACTAGGGATGAACCCAAGCGAAACGAGGGTGAGTCGCTATTTATAATTTATTTTTGTGCAGGTGTCGCCGTAGCAGCAAGTGTTTTCACTTTGACAGCGATGTCAGTAGATCGTTGGCTATCTATCGCTCCTGAGCCTCGTCTCAGGCCTCCAGGAAGAAAGCAGGCCTTGATGCTGCTAGCGTTACTATGGATAGCTGCACTTCTCATCTTCATACCACTCCTTATAGTCGCATCTGTGAGAAAGGAGTCGGTCCCTATTATCTCTAAGGCTTATAAGAATATTTCGGTATGTATTAATTAAAGTATATTTTTACAGAACTAAGTGTGTATAAAAATTTTATTATAATATTTTATTCTGTGAGATATTTTAACTATAATTATTATAAAAAAAAATATATTATAAAAATAAAAAAAAACCCGAGTGCATAAAAGCTAACTAAAAATATGAAAACAAGTTCACGATGGAATATGGTATTATGCAGTCGGAGACATACACGTTTCATCATTGCCGCGAGATGTACATACTCGTGTGTATGTCATTTTTTATTTAGATTTTATGCAGTTGGGTTTTTTATTTTTATAATAATTTTTTATTTACAGCTTTTTTGTTTATGTAAATTAAACATTTAAAGTTATATTTAGCAATTTTTTATCCTAAATTACTTTTAAATATATAAGTTGGTATGTTTTTATGATCGACTCTTAAAAACTTTTATTTTGATATCCCAAACGATTGGTTTGGTAGAAATTTTTTTAAACACAAATTGGCGCCTGAAATTTACCATTTCAATTTTAAATATTTTTGTATAGCCGACACTCGCGTTATCAATACGAAAACAACGTATGAATCATCAAAATTGACTCACGCATTTAGTCTCTAGAGTACTATAACAAAACAAAGACACATTCATACATAGGCTGATAAACACATTACTCTCCTTTGCGTCACGCAGTTGGGTAAATATGTAAAGCGATTTTAAAATACATATGTAAGTAGATTCTAAATCGTCACTTTAATCATAATATAATCTAAGTAAGTTATTACTAGAACTAACGAAAATAACGAAGTTTAGCAAACTGTAAATTTAAACCAAACAGTCAGAGCTCAGAATACGTTATCTGTAAGCTTCTTATTCTAATGTGATTAATACGAGTAAATATTTGCAATTTAAATTTTGTGGATAGATGTTGGTTGTAATAACTATATAATAACTTTTGAGCAAATATCTGTTCCATTGTTCCGTAACCATGATTGCTGATGCGTATAAGGGTTCGATACAAACAAAATTTGTTTAATACCGATAGCACTGGTAAAAATATAAGAGTAAAAATTAAGTGGAGTGTATATAAGATTAAAAGTTGCGGTTTACAGGTAGGGATAGCGGGAATGGAAATGACGACACGTTTAACCTAGTTTGTAGTGACCCTCTTTGCTGTTTCAGTCGCGGGTTCGAGTCTCGATAGCGGCATTCAGTTGTGTGATGAGCACTCGAATGTTTGTACTCCAGTCATGGGAGTTTATATTTTTAATATGTATATATTTAAAGTTATGTGTGTATAGTGTATCAACTATCTGGTACCCATAACACAAGCCTCGTAGCTTAACATGGATCTAGATGGCGCTATCATATCTGATATATACGAGAATCGGGTTTTGAACCCACTTCACTCTATTTTCATAGCTCCCAATGAGTCACTTGGGCATTCCTAATATTCGTTTCCATACACGTACTTATTAGAGATAATTTGGTCTTTCGTGGACCTAAATAAAGTTTACGAACTAACTTACATATATAAATTAATTATTAATTTATAGTTTAAATTATTTCACATTCCATAGCATCTAGCAAAATAGGATTTTCGAATTCGTGCTGAAACTTACAATTAGTAGCATAGCATAGGAAATGTTTTTCGGAATCACAGACTAAAGTCGATTGTTGGTCTAGTGTTTTGTTTCCGTATATATAAAGCTTTGTAGTACACAAAGCTCTAGCTTTAAATCAATTTAGATTTGTAGCCAGCTAGCTACTATTAATTAATAGTGGAATTACCTTACATTTCGGGCGTCAAGTGACGAAGTGAAACAATTTTAAAATCGTTTGTTGATGTTGGTATAGGAAACGGAAGTTATAAGCTTCGGTCCCGCACTTTTTCTGGAGAATATATTAGTTAAATAGATATATTTGACTCTGTTTCTCATATCTAATACCTTTAAACGAGCAATTGTTGTATATTTATTTATACTCGGCGATCTCGGAAACGGTTCAAACGATTTCGCTGAAATTTGGTATGTGGAGGTTTCCGGGGGCGAAAAATCGACCCATCAAAAACTCAAAAACATAAATGGGCAAATTGGAGCCAAGTTCAATATTAAGAATATGCGTGGTTGTCAACTTCATCGACATAATCCTGATTTTTTTCATAAGAAAATCAACATTCTAAAATAAATTAAAAAAAACACTATTTCTTGTTTTTTTTTTCAGCTACAAAAGTGTTTGCTATTTAAAAGTAGAACTTCTTAAATTTGAACAGTCGAATTATTGACACAGAGTAGATAACTTTGAAGTTCAAGATTTGACTTGGCAAGTTTTTACCAGTAAAGCAAGTTTTTAGAAGAGTAAGATATGTTGACCTTACAATATAAAAATAGTAACTTGCAATGTGATATAAGTGATTAGCCGAATATAAGATAACTTGTATGTAAAAACTAGCCAAGTCAAATCTAGAATTTCAATTTCTTCAGTTTATTATATTATGACGACACGTTTGAATCAGTTTGTAGTGCTGTGCGTACATGCTGTGCCAGCGGTCGCGGGTTCGAGTACCGCTGGGATTTGTGTGATACGCACGAATGTTTGTAATCGAGTCATGGGTGTTTATATTTATAATACTTTTATATTTAAAGTTAAGTTATGGATGTATATCAACTATCTGGTATCCAAAATACAAGCCTCGCAGCTTACCATGGAACTAGATGATGCTGTGTGTTAATGTCCCAACATATTTATTTATTTATTCATGAAAGTTTAATATTTCGTTTTATCGCAATATTATGCCTTTATAGTAATACACAATTTTCAAAAATTATAGGTATTTGTGATGATATTATACTATGTAGGTACTTAAACTTAATATTTAAAAAAATAATTTTAGTTAATAAAAGCTCTTTTTTCTATTTTTTAATATCCCAAATTTTCAAGTAAAATAGCTATGATATACGGACAGACGGGCAATATTCCTTTATTGCTTTTATTTTTTTATACGGAACCCTAAAATACACATGATTAATTCATATAATTTAAAGTTTTTAAAATAATGCAAAAAAAATTGCACTCATATCGAGATCAATTAAAGCAAAAAAAGTAGTTAGTATATTTTCGCCAATACAATGCATAACAAACAACGTACACAATATAGATATATGAAAAATTACAAGGATCTAAAAAATTTTTTGTACAGTGCAAAGTAAAAAAAAAAATTGTTATAAAAACCGTCATACAATAATATTGTAACATTAATTAAAAATGGAAGATATTACATGAAATATAATTTAAAGATCAAATATTAAAAATCAATTAAGCTTAAAGTGAATATTAAACTTTGGCACCTTTATCGTAACCAACAGGTCGTGAATAAATTTGCTATAGATAGAGCTTTTATAGAAGCTAATATGATTATAACGTCTATCGAAGGTTCCACAATGTACTTATAATAAAAGGCAAAAGCTAATTTTGTATATAATCTATACTTATTTATTTATTTAAAACTAGCATTGCCCGCGGCTCCGCCCGAGTTCAGATGACCAAAAACCAAATTCTTAGGTTTTACATATTAGTATATTCTTACATTGCAGTTTTTATATTTTTTCTCAGAAACGAGACATTTTTCCGCGGTAAAAAGTATCCTATATGTTGACCCGGACAACCAGCTATCACTATACCAAATTTCAAAAAAATCCGTTCAGTGGTTTTTCTGTGATACGGTAACAGACAGACAGACAGACTGAAATTCTAAAAACTATAGATTCGGCCTCTGTATCGATAATAATGTCTATTTCAATAAGATTTTCTAAAAAAATATATAAAGTACAGATTCGATTCAGTTAGAATTTTATTATATGTACCTATAGATATCTTTTCAACTTAAATGGATATATGTATATAAAACCTTAAAAAGTTTTACACAATGGATATTTTTTTATATTTTGGACTCCATTTCTTCGTGCACTTCCATTTGCCAGAGAGTTGAAGAAAATATGTTGACAGTAGTTTCGAATCAAATACAGTTTGCATAAATTAAAACTAAAAAGAAAACAATTATGAAAATGTAATTATAAATTAGGAGCCACTATCTTTAATTTAATATAATATATAATTAAATACAATAATAAGTATTTTTTGTTGTTGTATTAATGTTAAGTAAATCATTGCAGTTGGTTTGTTTAATATTTTTATATACTTTTATATTTTTATATAACTTATAATATTTTAAATTATATAGACCATTTAAAAATTTTAGATTTATTTTGTTCTGATTTAACTTATTATTTTGTTTCAGATAGAAACTAGAGATGTACATTTTTGTACAGAGGAATGGCCGAGTCAAGAAACACGCAAGCAATTCGGCACTTTTAGTTTTACCTTAGTTTATGCAATACCTGGTAAGATCAATATACATTTATCATAATATGATTTGTTCTACAATATTATTAACGCTACGTTTTAACGATTAATATAGAATAGATAGACTATATCGAGGGTATTCTGGCAGAACCAAATAAGTGCAAAAAATTTAAAAAATTGGTTATAAACATAGGATACTTAGTTTTCGACGCATTTTTATCTGGCAAAACCATATAACTGCCGATGCTTTTACAACGGTTTTTTCCTCTCGGTAAAAAAAATAACTTACATTTTTTTTCTATATATTTAAAAGCAAAAAGTGATATGGACTCTTAAAAAACAAAATAAAAAGTTTATTACAGTGACAACGGAATAAAACAATTTACTTTCTTTACCCACAAAAACAGTTATAGATAATTGTATTTTATATTATCAAGTAAAACAAAATATCGGATCATATATTTTGTTTCTCATTGTTAAAACGAACTGAATTTTTTGTTTTATTGACAGGCAGAACAGAATAAGCGAGTTTGTTTTGTTTTGCATAATACAAGTAATGCAATTTGGTCTCTTCTCTAGAGATATATGGCTCACTTAGTCTGTTTTGCTTGATAACGTTTTGTATATTAGTGTCAGTTAAAAGTCGTCGCGTGCGCACTTATTTCATCGAGATCTCAAAAACGGCATATCCAGAGGTAAAATGTTTTTTGCAGAAAAGGAAAAAGAGAAGGAAAGAGCTAACAAAGATCATAAGTTTCTTTCGTTTTCGTTCGACCTGCAGGCTGTACTTCAGATCCCTGCAAAGTGAGCCTTTTGTATTATTCTCGAGCTGTGGGTGTTTAATCTCACTTTTATGAAGCAGGTCTGCCCAATAATGCGTACTGTTTTCTATGGTCCTAACTGAACGGTAAAAAAGGTAGCTGCGGAATTGGAACGATTTTATTACATTTAACATTTAACTAATTGTATTCCAGCAAATGTAACTAAAATAAGCCTTTTTATGATACTTGCTCTGGTCAAAATAGGAATCAATATGTGGCAGCAATTCTTTTGTGGGTTGTTCAGAATATTGAAGATTTACAGGTTATAGAGCAAAAATTTTTAGAATTTGGACATACATGGAGGCCGATTCTATGCATAGCGCTATTGAATCACAAAAGAAAGAAACATGAGTATGTTCAATGCAAGACTGGATTTCAATATGCAAATGTGCAAGGCGTAGGAAAACACATACTGTTCAACAGAAGAAGATAGTCAAGGAGCCGTACAAAATAAAAGAGTTTAAATACCATAGGTTTTATGATTTAAAAAATCTGGCTTGTTATTCATAACAAAGATAAGGACAAGGAAGCAAATTGCTTAAAATCATTGGCTTAAAATCAAACTTCCTGCATGAGCGCAGTATCCGCGTTCTCTGCGATGGGCAAGCTTCTAGCTTCCTACAGGTGAACGCCGGTGTGCCTCAGGGGTCCGTTTTATCGCCAACACTCTTCCTTCTGCATATCAATGACATGTTATCTCTGGGTAATATTCATTGCTATGCAGACAATAGCACTGTCCACGGTCGATACTTTGGCCATCCAGCCGCTAAACGAATGGAGATAGATAACAGGAGAACAGAACTTGTCCGTGAGCTCGACGATGTCTTGTACCGCATCTCAGAATGGGGTTCAAAGAACCTGGTCGAGTTCAATGCCAAGAAGACGCAGGTGTGCGCGTTCTCGGCTAAAAAATCTCCATTCCTTTGTTTTCCCTCTCTTCAGAACACTCGCCTCACTATGCAGGATGGCATCAACATCCTCGGAGTTAATATCCGCAGCGATCTGAACCAAAAAAAACATATCGAGAGAGTCATTTCGTTAGCTTCGCGTAAACTCGGGGTCCTGAACAGGGTGAAGAGGTTCTTCACGCCTGAGCAGCTATGTCTACTTTACAAGACTCAAGTGCGCTCATGCGTTGAGTACTGCTCCCACCTCTGGGATGGCTCTGCAAAGTAGTTGTTAGACGCTCTTGATAGACTGCAACGCTGTGCTATCCGCATAATCAATAAACCTGAGGCTACTCAGTACTTAGAATCTCTGCAATTGCGTAGAGATGTTGCTTCTCTAGCCGCTTTTTATCGCGTTTATTACGGCGAGTGTTCAGAAGAGCTCTTCCAACTTATACCCTCCTCTCCTTTCCTCTGGTTTTAAAGAAAAGTTTTTGAGAATAGATGGCTAAATGTTTGTTACTCTTTCACGGAAAAATTACTGACCGGATTTGGATGAAACTTTACAGTAATATATCTTAAACATAACAGTAACACATTAGTTATAATTCATAAAGATATAGTTATACATAATTGAACTGTGGGCCGAATCGCGGGTAAACGCTAGTACTATCATAAATTCAAATTCATATGGCTAATAACTATTTATATCTATTTAAAACGTACTTAGAGTCGCACCCGAGTGAAGAGAGTGTATCTCGCTAGTTATAAATATTTGACTATAATATTATAAATTTTTAACTTTAACATAATATTAGCAGAAATTGGCCTAGAAAACAGATTTTTTTAACAGAATTACAGCTAGGGCAGTGCGTCAATTCGGCTGTTTTTTAAAACTGTTTCAATGGTGAAACCACGGCCAAACCAAATAAAATGTTTTTGTTTGATGAAATTATAAATATATATATATATATATATATATATATATATATATATTATTTTATGTAAATTTAACCTCAATGCAAATTTAACCTATATATTCCTAAGGCGTCGCCAGTCCATTGAAGTTGTTCTTGCGACGAGATAAATTTCCTCTGCACACTAAGCAGTAAGCAAACTGCGAGTTGTTTTGCTTACTATACAATTATATATCTATACATATATAATAATTGTAACTAAGTCGAATCTGTACATTAAATATTTTTTGGAAAATCTAATTGAAATAAACATTATTATCGATACAGAGGCCGAATCTATAGTATTTAAAAAAATTGTCTGTCTGCCTGTTACCGCATCACAGAAAAACCACTGGAGGGATTTTGATGAAATTTATTATGATAATAGCTGGTTATCCGGGTCAACATAAAGGATACTTTTTACAGCGAGAAAATATCTCATTTCTGAGAAAAAATACAAAAATTGTAATGTAAGAGTATACTAATATGTAAAACCTAAGAATTTGGTTGGTCATCAGAACGCGGGCGAAGCCGCGGGCAACGCTAGTCTTTCATACGATCTTTTAATATTAAGATTTGATAATTTCATTTTTTGACTTCTCAAGTAGTAGGTACAATTATGAATAGTTTCATAATGATCTTCTTTATTTACTTTTATTTAAATTAAAATAATTTGTCACGATGTGTTCCCCTATATTATTTTTAAATAATTTTGAACTTAGTGTACACTTACGCAAGTGTAACTAACGTCGTCGCGGTGTAAAATCGGACCCAAAATCTAGTCCTATTATTACCCATACACCCATCTAAACCTATTCTTATAGTACCATAAATGATAAATATCAGCGATGAATACCATTGAATCCGCTTTGTACAAAATTAAAATATTAAGATCACAAAACTTTGTTTTCGGAGTTTTTCGCAGATTTATTTTGATTTTTGTTTCTCGACGTTTCGAATGCTTTACAGCAATCGTGAGCACGGGAGAGCCTAGCAAGCTTCTGAATGGTTCAAAAGGCATTTTCGTTTAACAAACATATAACCACTCAACGTGACCTCTGCTTTGTTCTGCCTTCATAGTAGCTTAATAGAAATAAAAATTGGAAAGTATTTTTATGTCAAAAAAATTAAAAATATAGAAATAAAGTCTATTGAAATTCGTTTTGGTGCTTTCTATTCTGTTGGACGCGAAGAAAGAGGGTAAAATTTTCAAAGCTGTTGAGTTGACTTCTGCAGCGTTAGTCAAATGCAATTTTAAAACTGTTATAATTATAGAATATAATGTATTTTGACCTACTTATTGAATAATTTGTGTTATATAATATTATGTTAAATAACATGACATTATGCTACTGTGGACTCCCCATATATTATCTTTACATTAAAACGTAAATATTATAGATTTCTGTCGGTCATTCCACTTAGGATTAAGGCTTTTTTCGAACTGGTGGTAAATTCATGGTTTGATAAACGATAATATAATTTATTACTAAATAGTTTTCTTTGGATTGCATTGAATTGAATTGAATTCCACAGGATCAATCACAATCCTGTCGTACGCTTGCATGGGCAGGACGCTGTGTTCTGTGCGACCGCCTTTCGACATCGACGAAGGAAACGTCAGTATGCAACAGGTAATTATCATAAAATTGTCTATGATTTCTTTTAGTTTTTTATCAATATTCTAGACTTAGTATTTTAGAAATTGATTGGCTTTTGCTTCAATTTAGGTTATTCTCTCTATGTGTTTATATCATCTGCATATGCACAACTACCTCTAAAAGTGGCTAATACTAGTGCTAGTAGACTGCAGATTCGGAGGACCTAAATTCGAGTCCCATATTGGGCCAAATTTAGTTGTTGAGATTTTCTGTGAAGGAATTTTCAGTTACCGCCCGGAGTTGGGAAGTTAAAAAACACACATAAAGCCTTAACTCCCATTGGATGTGTCGAGAATTTGAGAGTGAAAAGGAACAGAGAGTGCTCTTGTGTCTGCGCGCACGTGTATATAAGTATATATGTACACGTGAAATTGTGTCTTTATATGTATTTTGCATATATATACGTGTATCTCTTGTGCAGTTGGTCTGTCTCAGTGAGGTTTATCTGCATAAAAAAAATCTTAAATTCTTTTTCTGATAGACAACACATGACCTATTATAGGTACCGCTAGATTTTAAAGAATGAAATTTTGCACTACTGTTCCTTATAAAATAAAGGTGATAGATACAAGATACATATTTTTAAAATTTGATTAAGTAGGTACAAGAGTCAAATAAGTGATGAAAGTGTGTGTTTACTTATTTTATTTTTATTTATTTGCTTTTCAAGGTAAACATACAGTACCTACAATAAATAATTACATTATAAAACATATAAAAGTAATTCTAAAACTAATCTAATACATATAAAAAATACTATACGATACACAATATGATGTATAAAAATTTTGAATATAAAAAAACGTGTATATTATATACTTTATGTACGTAAGTAAGAAATTATACTTCTTTAGCTTAACAGAACAAAAATAGCTAAAAATATCATCCCTCACAACTCTCTGTTTGTAAAAGGAATGCAGCTAACTTGATCATGTTGCTTTTTGGCTGTCGGTGTGCGCGCGCATCGTGAAAATTTTACTCTCATATTTTTTTCCAAACGTTCCAAAAGAAGTATAACTTCAATAAAAAATAAATAAATTGTATTTATAATTGAATTTGAAGTACTTATGTAGAGTAATATCATGACCTATACCAAAACTACCAATAATTATAAAGTAAGTTTAACAAAATGTTTTTTTAAACAATTATATATTTAAATAATTTATAAAGGAAGTTCCCCATCGAGCTTACAGAATGTAAGCTTACAAGCACCAGTGGAATCATAACACATGTCCATTAATATTTATTGCTTTAACTGTAGTTTGATACTTAAATATGTATATTACATACATTTAAACTTTACCAAAGATTAGTTATGTTAATGTTTTGTGTATACAAAACATTAACGTCTATCACGTTTCATCATTTCACAACACAACAGGAGATTCCAACACAGGAGGTGAAAATGAGGATACCAATTTATTTGTGTAAAAATTATTTTATTGATATGCGAAATAAAATTAGCTTTTCACTTCCTGTCTTATGAATTGCTCTGGTGAATGGTGATGAATAACCATCGAAGGAATGTGCCAGATTATAACCGAGTTGAGTTTCGTAGCTTTCTCAACAAGCTAGTGTCAAACACTTATATAATCTGCCCAAAAATATTATTTAAATTTTAAAAAACACGCTATAGATCTATGATAATGCGTGAGAATGATATAAATTAAATGAGCCCAACTCGATAGTTTATAGTTCTACTACCAACTCGTCTCCATCATTAGATCCGTTCGATGATGTCAAAATTATTGTACTTCTTCATATTTCACACACTTAGTAAGTTTTAAATTGATACGAATATGAAGTAGTATTCTTTCCTTGCAAACGTCCAACTGCTGGGCACAGACCTCCCTTCAATATTACGCTGACCAAGGGCGGGTCGGTGGACTTCACATATCTTTCGAAAACTTGCTAGGTTCTCTTAGACATCCAGATTTTCTCAGAAAGTTGGTAATCATGTTGAAAATTATTCGCACATGAATATATATATATATATATATATATATATATATATATATATATATATATATATATATATATATATAAGCTATTGTATAAGATGTAGATTAAAACTAAATTCCAAGATTTGATTAAGTAGTTACAAGTGAAAGTAATATAATAAACATAGACCATAATATCGCACTTACACTTTATAACATACACGTTATAAAATAACAAAGCTTTACTTTTAGCAAAAGAAATGTTTCAAAGACTTGTCAAACGCTCAATTTACTTTAGAAAACAGACCTTATTGGTTACTTTGGAATTAAAGTACAATTTTGGTACTACGAATTAAATGAAATAAATGAAATAAATAAATAAAATGAAATAAATTTAAATCGACTATCCGAATAAGTTACGTACTAGTATACATCAATACCAAATTATGACGTAAAAAGTCTTTTAAATTTATTCAGGTTATTACGCTTAGAAATATGTCATCTATAGATTTAGATATTAAAATTATTAAAGTTACTCGTAACTTCGGAATATAAAGTTTACTTTGCAAAGACTTTAACTTAAAGTATAGTTACGGCTATAAATCTGACCCCTAAGTGAGTAAGAGTCTCACAGTCCCCTGGCCTTAGACGACCGACAGGGGTCCTTATAATGGAATAGAAAAAAATTGCCTCGCTTAAAATTTTCTGAAACGACAGTAAAGATTTGATTTACCATTTATTATTTACAGTTCACACATATATGTACATATTTTTTATATTTTTTATTTGTAATTAAGAACTCTTCTGATAGCCATTTATGTATGTACTAGCATTGGCCACGGCTCCGCTCGCGTTCAGGTGACCAAAAAGCAAATTCTTAGGTTTTACATAATAAGTATACTCTAACATTGCAGTTTTTGTATTTTTTCTCAGAAATGAGACATTTTCTCGCAGTAAAAAGTATTCTATATGTTGACCCAGATAACCAGCTTTCATCATGCCAAATTTCATCAAAATGCCTCTAGTGGTTTTTCCGTTATGCGGTAACAGACAGACAGACGGACAAAAATTCTAAAAACTATAGATTCGGCCTCTGTATCGATAATAATGTCAATTTCGTTATAATTTTCGTACAGATTCGGCTTAGAATTTTATTATATGTTTAGATAATGTACAGGTTATTTTTTGACAGATATTCAAAAAAATCGAACTCACTCGCACACCGAGGGTTCTGTAGCATGAACCATTGAAATAAATTTATAATCGCTATTTTTTTACGGACGGACGAATAAACAGATAGACAGACAATAAAGTGATCTTATAGGGCTTCGAAAATATCTGATTAGGTATCTTTTCTTAATGAAAACCCCCCTTTAGTTCTTTTTTGCAAGTTTTAGTGCCTGGAAGTTGATTATTTTTAGTTTTTATTATTCCATTTTTTGTGTAGACGTAATAAGCAGGTGTAAGAAGTTTTTTTAATAATATATTCAATTAAGCAATTTATTTAAAAAAATAATTTATTATTGATTTTTTTTAAAAACTGCTTGTCCGATTTCGATAAAATTTAAATGGGACCACCTGGGTAGCATACCTTTTGAAAAAAAATCCAAATCGGTTCAGGCGTCTTCGAGTAATTGTTGAACATACATAAAAATGATTCCGACGAATTGACAGCCTCCTCCTTTTTGGAAGTCGGTTAAAAGTATTGTACCTAAATGGTAAAAGAATGTTTCTAATAGATGCTACAGTATAAGAAATTACCCGCTACATCCACCTAAATTCACAATTTTGTACTTTCAAATATCGGACTATTCTTACACATGTGCAAGTATGTTAGCAGTGTATGTTTTTACTCCTTCCTGCTCCAACGGCTGAACGGTTTGGGGTGAAATTTAGGACTCAGATAGATTTTAATCTGGAGTAACATATCGGATAATATACACCTAAAGTTGCACACAAGCGAAACGATGGTATGTTGCCAGTTATTTTATAAAAAATATAAGTTTTCATTGAATTTTAATTTAGTAAACAAAACAGGAATAATATTTCAGTCTTACTTCTAATTAGAGACATCCGACATGCTGAGACCTCAAGCGTTCTTAAGATATTTAATTGCGCGAGAATTTTAGTTAGTTTATATTTTGCTGTGCGAAAATGAGTTGGGTATTTGGTTTTTACTTTTATCTTACATTTAAAATGGTAAAGATGATCACTTTTTTAACATATTTTTATTTTACTGATTTTTAATTTTGCAAAGTAGACAAGAATTAGGGTATTACAAATGCTTTCATCCTTTTCTGTTATAAACGTAGTTTAGATTGCTTTAACTGAAAAGGTAAGGCAAATAAAAGTAGGTTTAGGATAAAAAAAAAATAAAAAAAACATTCCACCACAACACTATTTAAACCCTACTACTACCTACTTATTTAGATCAATAAATTTTATTTTTATTATTATTTTTATTTTCAATGTTTTTTATATGAGGTGGCTAATATTGAAGTCAATATTCATTTTACCACAAGATCTCAATAATACCAATCTTTTAAAATAGGGCTTTCAGATATAGGGTTAACTTTAATGTGGAAGACTTTAGCTATTATGCGAATGAACAATATATATATATATATATATATATATATATATATATATATATATATATATATATATATATATCATTATACTTATTATGTATATAGAATTCACTTGGTAATTAGCAAGCGAAATTACTTAATAATGGTACTTAATCTGCACGAAACCACACCATTAGTGATTACATCTAACTATTGTTCATCCAGTGGTAAAATACGACCATGAACTCTATTAAAAATTTATAAATAACTAGCAGTACCCGCGTTAAAACTTGCGATCTCTACCAAACTTCACAGAATTACCCTGAGCCAATCAGAAGATTGCCTGAAAATTTCATCAAAATCGCTCCACCCATTTTGGAGTCCGTAGGGAACATACAAACACTCATGGGTTTTTATATAATATATTATGGATAATACTGAATTGTTTTGTCTTTACTTATATATAGATATCTATTTAAAACACAGGAGAAAAGGGTCCTGAATTGTTCTGTTTTTGCTTATTTATATTTAGATTATATTTTTGTTTCAGGGTCTAAGACTGATGAAGGAAAGGAAGCGAGTGGCGTGGATACTACTTCTGCTGGCGGTACTGTTCGCTTTGTGTTGGATGCCGTATAATATCATGCAGTTACTACTTGACATTAATGCCGTCAATCCCAAGGACTTAAGCATGTATCTACCATACGCTCTATTTGTAGGTAAGTTTCACTTACATCTTACTAGTAATCTATACATATAATAAAATTATAACGAAGCCGAATCTGTACTTTTTATTATTTTTTTGAAAATCTTATTGAAATAGACATTAATTTCGATGCAGATCTATAGTTTTTAGAGTTTTTGTCTGTCTGTCTGTCTGTCTGTTACCGCGTCACAGAAAAACCACTGGAGGAATTTTGATGAAATTTGGTATAATGATAGCTGGTTTTCCGGCTCAACATATAGGATACTTTTTACCGCGGGAAAATGTCTCATTTGTGTGAAAAAATACAAAAATTGCAATATAAGAGTATACTAATATGTAAACTGCCTCGGTGGTGTAGCGGCTAGCATGTACGGCTGCACACCTGGAGGTCCTGGGTTCGAGTCCCGGGTCGGGCCAAGTTTAGTTATTGAGTCTTTCTGTATAGAAAGACTCAGTAATAGCCCGGAGTTGGGAAGATGGCGGTGTTTCACCCCCGTGCCTCGGAGAGCACGTAAAGTCGTCGGTCTTGCGCCTTATCTCTCACCGGTCGTGTCGAGTAGTCGTCCCATCGGAGTATGAGAGTGACTGGAATAGAGAGTGCACTTGTGTCTGCGCGTACACTTGAGCACTATAATATCTCCTGCGCAGTTGGCTAGTCTCAATGAGATTGGCCGCCGTGGCCGGAATCGGTCAGGAGAACATCATCATCATCAATATGTAAAACTTAAGAATTTGGTTTTTGATCATCTAAACTATATTATGTAAGTCAATAAATATTAATACTTTATTAGATTTACGCGAATATTTGACATTTTAAATAAAACTATCTCTCCCGTGACCATGATTGCCGTAAAGCATTCGAAACGTCGGAAACCAAAAATCAAAATAAATCCGCGAAATAATCCGAAAATATTTTTTTTTAAATGTCAAAAAATATTTTATTTGTTTTTTTTTTTTTTAATTTGAACTAAAATATCTTGTGTTCAATTCATTGTAATATATTTATTAGTGTCTATACATTAAAAATCAAAATCGCTACAAATTCTTTTATAAGATATTTGTTTGTTGAATATCTAAAACGACGATTTCTTAACATTATGTGAGATATTCTAAAATTTAAAAGTCATCTTGATCTAATTGATTAATAAATTTAGTAAACATATAAAAATAAACAACAATATTTATGGTAACTTTCATTGAAATACGTAATCTTAAATGAGAAAAAGTAGTATTTTATTCTTTTCAATTCAATTTTCTTGTAAATAGCTTCTTGTAAATTACTTCGCCAATGTCACGTACAATGGAGAAAATTCAATATTATCAGTTTTCATTTTAGGCTTTCATTATTATCGGCTAACGCACCAATTTTGGAACTTATAGACCAACAGATAATGAGACTGAGCAAAAGGCTGAAAAAAAGCAAATTTGGGTATAGTATTTTGTTATATAGCGACCTCAATTTTTTCCTTTTGCAATTTCATTTTTTGTTACAGAATTCGCTATTGTAATATATTATATGATTCTTTGTAAACGTTCCAATAGGCAGCTTATTACGGTTCATAAGAATGAGTTTACATATAATATGTAGGTGACAAAACCTTAATAGGGTTTCGACACGACTCGGCTTTTTTTATTACATTTTTATATATTACATCTATCCTACATCATATGTTTTGTTTCCTAATTCTAATTGTTTCTCTAAAATAAAACAGCCTAAGTTACTTCTTAAAACATCAGCTATTTACCAGTGAAGGTCCCGGCAAAATCGTTGCAGCTGTTTCGGAGATTAGCCGAAACAAACCGAAAAAAAAAATTAAAAATTGTTTTTTCTTATAAGTATCGTATATACTTTCATATGTATATTTGTAAAAAGCTGTTATTTTTACATTACAAATATACTGTTCAATTTAATTTATTTGTATTGTATAGATTTACGTTACGTATGTATGTATGTACGTACTGAAGACCCTAATGACACCTCTGATTCTAAATGATTAAATCATAGATTACTAAATCTGTCATAATCAATAATAGGAAATCAATGTTAGAGCATATTGACGTCACGTTAGATAACTTCTATATAGTAAGAAATAAATAAATATGTTGGGACATTAACACACGACACCATATAGTTCGGCTTCGAGGTTTGTGCTATGGATACCAGATAGTTAATACACTACACATATAGTTTTAAATACATACATATTACAAATATAAACAGACATGACTGGAGTACAAATATTCGTGCTCATCACACAAATGAAAGCCCCCGCGGGAGTCGAACCCGCGACCGCAGGTACAACAAGTACGTCATTGCGTGTAAAAGGTGTAGTGTGTATGCTGGTAAAGTTACTATGAAAAACTAACTCTCATTATTGCGGGTAACGCAGCGAGGAAACAACTTCACCATGAAATAACATGACAGCACGTGTGAGCTAACTAACATTTTCAAGGTACATTTTAAGAGAAAAAAGTTCGCCAGCCAAACGTGTCAAATAAAAAAAAAAACATAAAAATTACCATTAAAACTAGCCATAAATAAAGCCAGTTCCTATTAAGACTGAGGTAATAATAATAATAATAATACTCTTTATTGTACACCAAAGAAAATACATACAGACAGTAATTAGAAATTAACAAAGATGCACAGCAGGCGGCCTTATCGCTTAAAGCGAGGTATTTCTTATCTGAATTCTAGATAGTTTCGTAGATGTTAAGCAAACCATTTTTTTTTTTCACTTTCAAACCTACATTCGCTCATAATAAATACTCAGACATCTACAAATGAATTGTTGTCTAGGTAAAAAAACCACACTATACATCACAGAGTAGTGCATATATTCATCACGCTGCTAGGTAATAGATGTGCCTACGCCATTGTTTTTAGAGCTTTTGTTATGTCAATGTGTAGTAAATAAAAGAATAGAACAGTTATTTGTGATGATTAAAGAATTTCACTTAAATTGTATTTTATACTTCTAAGAATAAAATATTAGAATTAAATTAAAACTGCACTTTCATGTCGTCGTTACAAAGACTTTGTTTCTTATGTATTTTCTCAATTATACGGGTGGCTAATTGCTTTTGAGTTCTCAAAGAATAATTAGTACAAGGCTATTCTTACAACTAACATTTAATTTATTATCTATGATGAGCAAAAGTAAGTGAATTCGATTTTTGTGTTGTAAATATCAATGTGTTATTCATCCATCATAGGCCCTCTATCTATGCTTCTATCTAATAAATTTCAACCAGAAGTTACAAATTTAACACACACGCATCAATGCGCGCACAGACACACACACACACACACACACACACACACACACACACACACACACACACATACACACACACACACACATACTCTACATAAATACACTACATAGTTTTCGTGCTTGTAATAATAGTATTGCGAGTCTGAAGGGTAAAGCGTCAGCATTAAACTTGAGAAGAGAGTAAACTACTTTAGTGTAACGTTGGTGTACAAAAGTGTCACTGTGGATGAATAACTTTTCACATGAGCGAAACGAGGACAGCAAAACATTAAAAAAAAATAAAGAAACACGAAAATATTCGCAAAAAGCATTTCGTAAATATAGTTACTTTATTTTTTTATTTAAAACCACTCATAAAAAGTAAATTAATTCATCATTACCCTTGAAAGCTCACTTATTCGTTTTCACCAGATTAAAAGTTCTTTAGATTGCGGTGTATAAATTTACTGTAGTTCATTAATAGTAAGTGAATCTAGCTTAATTTATTTATTTTCGTTTTATATATTTTGAATTCATACTTGTTGATTCGTAGTTTCTAAAGTTTTCTTTAACCGAATTCTTATATTGCATGTTTTGATATAAAAGGAAATAATCGTATTGTGATATTTATTGAGGAAATAAAGAGGATTTATTATTATTATTATTATTTTCAGCACAATTACCACTCGCCTTTATGGTGTAGGGAGACATCATAAGAAAACCTATTTATGTTGGATGACACCTATAAAAATACTCTTTTACGAAAGACAAATGAACCTGTACTTAGCCATTGAAATGATATATTATGGCCTGAGCCCACTCTAATTGAGGAGAGGCCCAGTAAAGGGCGGGGTACATAAGTCCGTAAAAAAGCTACTACCGGCTCGTTTGTGCTATCCATAAAAGAATTATATATGGGGGAATGGAGGGGGAGGGGTGGAGGGATGTAGGAAGCCGCGCTTACTCATTTAAACTTGACCAGATGCTAGAACTTTAAAGTTTAGAAGGTGCAAAAACAATATTTTTTATTTTTGTACGAAAATAAAAATTTAATTTCTTCTGATTCTTGAACATAATGAACTTCCTCTCCGATTACTTTAAGCAGTCTCTGGGTACTATTATTTTATATTTATTTGGTTGCAATTATTAGAAAATATATCAGCATCGTTTTTGATAAAAATGTTGCATAAATGTAGCATTAGGTGATATGGGATCGATGGCAAGGTATCAAGACCATATCTTATTGAAATATAATATGGTATATAAATCTTAAAATCTATTTATATCTCTATAATTTTGTCTAAAAACAGGCGAAAATACTTTTATTATACTAGATTAATTCATAGTCTCATATAAATTATAAAACTGGTAAAGTACCTGATATCCATCAATAGTTATCTATCGAAAGCTTTATTTGAGCTTTAATAGATCATCAATTATGCTGTCTTGTCGTACATCACTGTACAAAACATGGTTTCCATATATAGACACTTCATTTTGCAGTCACGCAAACTTGATAGCTGGTGTGAAGTTGCACGGTAGCTTAATAGTAACAAGCATTAGTATCACCAAAAGATTGTAGGGATTATTTGAAAAACTATAATAATACTAGCGACGCACCCTTGCTTCGCTCGGGTTCGTCCCTAGGTACATTTTAACGGTTAGTATGAAATAGATAGACTATCTATATTCTATACTAATATTATAAAGAGGTAAAGTTTGTGAGTTTGTGAATTGTGAGCTTATGACGTTGTTGGGGGTAAACTCTGGATCTACTCTACCGATTTAGATGAAATTTAGTAATAAGATAGTTTGAGACCCTAGGAAGAACATAGGATACTTTTTATCCCGGAAATCATCCTTTAAGGGAAAACTCCTAGGGGCGAACCCAAGCGAAGCGAGGGTAAGTCGCTAGTATAATATACTAGAGACTTCTTACTAATGTTGTAAATGCAAATTATGATTTGCTTTTATCGGTGTGTTATCAAACTATCATAAAAGTATACGATCAGACTTTGACAAATGGAAATTGTAATTAATTCAAAATCGATTTCACTTTTTAAATCTCATCTGAGCTTCTATTACTAAAAATTATATTGAACGGCTAACACTATTTATTAGCAAAAATTTGGTTTCTTGTCGGATCTCTTCATTTCGGATCCAATCCTTTGTTTTTAGGCTTACGGTATTGACAATGAAAATACTCAACGAAGTTTACTAAATGCTGCCCAGCTCAGCTATATTCTTATTCGAGCTTCTTTCTCGAATTAGTTTTTACCGACTTGCAGTAATTGTCCAAGGTACATTTAGTCTCGTATTAGCAAAGACAAAGAAGCAAAGTTATGGACACAGCTGAAAGAATTAGTAAGCAGAAATGGTAGTGGGTTGGTCACATTTATCGCAGAACCGAAAACCGATTGAGTAGACGGGTTTTGGAGTGGAGACTACGGCTCGACAAACGTAGTGTAGAGTGCCCTCCAGCTATAGGGGGCGACGACATTAGTAAAGGCAGCTGATACGTAAAGCTAAAGATCGAGCATAGTCGCGTGCCAAAGGAGAGGCCTATGTCCAGCAGTGAACAAAAACAAGCTAATTATGATGATGATGATTATTAGCAAAATGTGTTTTTATCAGTTTTGATTATAGTTTGGCTGTACTTTATGTATCTGTGGCTGTACTTACGTAAAAATTTTATCCTATTCGACTGTTATTAGCTTAACTTAGTAACGTAAGTTTTGTGTCCACCCGTCTTTATACTTTTGTGAATCCATCACATTATAAATTAAAATATTAAGGAATTAAATATTTTTTTTATTATTGTTAAAAAAATCGAAATTTTACTAATCACACAATATTATGTAGTTTTTTCCTTTGTTTTAAGTTATTAACATTGTATACATCTGTTCTTTATTTTTCTTTATACATTTTATTTTATTCTAGATTTATTTTCTCCATATAGTAAAATGATTTTTTGTTTTCGCTTTTCAAGTGAAAATGGTAAGGAAAGTTATTTTTTTCTTAAAATACAGTAAACTCTCTGGCGGAGTAATAGGCTTTTATAAGCTGAAAATTGCGATCGGTGCAAAATGGATTTTACTTTGTGAATCTCTTTGGAGCTGCTACTACTGTAACTTATTATTGAAGTTCTAAGAAACGAACACAGGATTTCTCAATAAAACTTTCTATTGCAGTAAATATAGGAGTGAGTGTAAAGCTACAATATGGAATTTCAAGGTCCATGGAGAGGTTTCTTCTAGTCGCGGTTCATAAGTTAACGTGCTTGTAGAAAATATATTTTCTATTTTAGAAAAAAAATATTAAGGTTATTACTATGTGAATTGCGAACTGCGTATGATAACCCTTCAAATTTCAGGCGTGTATATGAAAAGGAAGCGGGTAGGAATAAAAATTATGTAGATTTACTATTGGCGGAAACACATAGAAAAATATTTAAGAAAAATATGGGCATATCTATTATTCATTGTCATTATTTTAAACGTATGAAATTATGCCTACCGATGTAGTTTTTTTCAGAAGAAGCTATGTATCATTATTTTTCGTAATCATTGTAAGTTACCTTGTTAAAATATTTATGTTTACAGCGTCTTATTCTTACCAGTTTTTTTATTTTTTCTCAGAAATAGGATATATTTCGGCAGTAAACATTATTCTATATTAATAAGTTGGCTCAGATAATCAGCTCATTACCTATACCGAATATTATCAAAATTCTAATAACTATAGATGTGACTTCTGTATCGATGAAAACTAAAAAAAAAATGATAACCGACTTCCAGGCACAAAAATGTAAAAAATAACTAACCGGCGGGTTGGTTTAGAATAGATACCTAATCAGATATTTTTGAAGTCGGTGCCAGCAATTTTCAGAATGTTTACAATATTCGCAAGTTATATTAAGTACTTCTAAAG
This sequence comes from Brenthis hecate, assembly GCA_951806755.1. Lineage (NCBI taxonomy): Eukaryota > Metazoa > Arthropoda > Insecta > Lepidoptera > Nymphalidae > Brenthis > Brenthis hecate. Next base: position 7,157,258 of record OX638269.1, read on the forward strand.
AATAGTTTATATATATGTAGTATATAATAATATGCTTATTTACATTTTAAATACAATAATCTTTTTTGAATCTGTTTGCGATACACAAACTCCAGCTTGGACTTAGGTTTTTGACATCTCAAAAGTAATTAATTATATTACAGAGGGTTTGAACAAACAAAATTATACAATGATTTGGATGGAAAATAAATTGCACCTAAGTACCTTACAAATTGTTACAAAAATATTTTTCGAAACAAAATATCAAAAGAAAAATAAAAGAAAACCAAGAAATATTCCGAAAAAAATAAAATGCCACATAGTCGCCTAAATATCATATTACTTTGCGAATTTACATGATATAAATATATTATAAGCAAAATAAAATTAAACTGTGCTATAAAATAATAAATATTATTAAGTGAAGCTTACCGCAAAATTTTATTGGAAACCGCATCCAAAACGGTTAAGCCGTTTCTTAGATTAGCGCGCACAAATGCACCGACAAATAAACAATAATTATTATTCTAAAAACCATTGTTTTGGGTTATATTGCGATAATAAAGACCTTGAATATTAGCTTATCTCAAATATTTTCCATGAACAGATAATGATCAGTTACAATTTTATTATATGTATAGATTTCATCTGTTATTTGTAAAAAAGAAATCATTAAAATCCGTTTGACCCTTTTTATAAGCGCCATTTTATTTGAAGGGATCCAGATATTAACCACAGTAATCTTTATAAAATAACACACATTTTTCAGATTTTTTCCATAGTGGAGTATGGTTATTCCTTTATATATTACTAGCGACTTACTTGCGCTCCCCTCGGGTTCATCCCTAGTTACGTTTTAACGTTTTGTATAGATTCCTCAGAGATGAGATATTTTCCCGCAGTAAAAAATATCTTATATGTTGACCCCGATGACCAGCAATCATCATACCCATTTCATCAAAATCTGTCCAATGGTATTCTTGTGACGGGTTCTCAGACAGACAGAGAGATAGATAAAAAATCTAAAAACTATAGATTCGGCTAAACTATAGATTTTCCAAAAAATAATGTACAGTTTCGACTCAATCAGAATTTTATTATATATACATATGTATAGATTCGTGTACGTATTTACAAACAATGAGAATGTAAACTGATAAGGGTCGTACTTTTAGTAATGGACTTGGGCATCGTAATAAAACCCACTTAACCGTCATTTTTTATGTGGCTTTTTCTTTTATATTACCCGTGACTTTGCTCATGTAGTTTATTTATGTATTACTCCACTCATAAGTATGAGTACTTGCGAGAACAAGTGTCGTTCATCGTTTTGTAATATCGCATTTTTTCGGAAACGATGTAAAAATTGCGTTTTTTTTCCAGAAAAGACATCTAGATAGATAAATTTAAAAAGCAAAACCTTATCTAAATACAAAATTTTATCCAAATCATTAGAGCTGTTTCTGAGATACAAGAAATAGAATAAATACACAAGAATTGCTCATTTAATATTATGTGATTTCAGATAACCTGATTCAGACAAAACTACTGAAACAAATCTCGGTCATTTTAGAGATAACGGCATAGTAATATGCCCCACTTCATACTAAGAAAGTCGAGAATAAAATATATTTTAAGTTTAATAGATACCTCATTACTCTAATAAATTTACATACATATATACAAAATTTAGTAGATTCATGGTCGCCTTATAGCTTATTTGTTTAAACTACTAATACTTGTTGTATTATACAGTAGATATTTTTTTCCTCTATTTTTAAAAGCAAGCTTTATTTCTAAGATATATATACATATAGATTACATATATCATTTCCGCTTTTTTAAATTAAACTGAGAATTTTACACCAATAAAATTGTCATTTAAAATTTAATAACTCTATTAAAAACTCTTTCGGCAATTGGTAGTTTGGACAAATAAGCGCTGAGACTACTTCATGTTCTGCTATACAAGTTTGTACTAAGTAAATAGTTCAACTTAGTTTATAATAATGCCGTCATTCCCTCAGGTCACGCCAATTCAGCCATCAACCCGATCGTTTACTGTCTCATGACGAGAAACTTCCAGCGTTCAGTACACAAACTGCTGTGTGGACGAGCAATGTGTCAACAGACCAAGTTCACGGTGAGTCGAAAGCTAAATTATGAAAATTGTTGAATATTGAAGTAGTTTTGTTCTAAAATTTGTTGTTCTATTTTTGGAATTGTGTGTTTTGTTTATATACTAGCGACATTTCCTCGCTTCGTCTGTGATAATGATTATATTAATTTTTATTATTATTATTTTTTATATTGGGACATTAAGACACAACACCATCTAGTTCCCTGATAAACCACGAGCCTTGTGTGACGTATACCAGATAGTTTATACACTATACATATATAATTAAAAAAACTGTTTAATTTAAAATTATTTTTAACCAACTTCCAAAAAAGAGGAGGTTCTATGTTCGTCTGCTCGTGTTTACCAGTGGTAGAAATTCCATCATAATAATCATTGAGATGAGGATGATGATTATGATCATTATTGAAAATTTAAGGAAAACATGTATGTAGGATGAATAAGATGAGCAATAGATATAGTGAGGGAATGAGTAAGTGAATAAGGGAACGAGGAAGCAGCATGAAGAGAAAGACGTATACTCTTTATAATCAAACTCAACCGGCCCAAGAACGTGTAATGATTTCCATCCCTGGACCCTGCATGAATGACTAGAATTTATGTTTCTATATAATAAAAAAAAAAACATTTCTTTTTATTGATAACACTAACGCTCGTCAATAGCTACTAAACAAAAAATCGAAATAGAATCTGTTGACTAACTCTTCTATTTTGAGCCTAGATGATAAGATAGACATAGATATCTACACAAGATATCCGCCGCCAATAAAATAATAAATTTCAACCCTCTATCTCGCGGAAACATCATTTCTCTTCCGGCCATTATAGAGACAAACGGTTACAAATAAAAAAAAAACAAAAAAAAAATGACGATTGTTTTTCTTTGTTGTGACTTTATGTTATTATTTTAATTTCACTTTCAGATATCTCAACTAAATTTATATATAACGAACTATTTTAATTATAGTTGTAATTTGTCAAAGTTTTATGCTCTTGATCTTCGTAGCACAAGACGAAGTTTACTTTCAAAATAATATTACAAACTATGTCAATATTCGCTTGACAAACTTAATAATTGAGTTTCAAGAATCTGAAACTATATAAGATACAATAGCCGCAGCTTTCGATAAAGCCTGATGAGCTTATTTATAGCTATACCAATATGTAAAACTGAAAAGTTTATTTAAACTTGCTGATCTCTTTTACTGGTTCGTTTTGAAAAATTACATTTGTGTTTTATAGAGTGCAAAGTAATTAAATGACATAGACGGAGCCGCGAGAAAACGTTAGTTTCTTACAAATTGCAATGTGCACAGTGTATTCTTGTCGAGGTTCCAAAATCGAAGCATAAATCGGGCCATTAGATTTACATGTTCCTTTTATCACCATGAATGAAAAACATTTGTAATGATCAAGGCGTAATCGCGAAATTTGCCAAAAAATACAGGTTTATTCCATTGTCCCTAGTCTCTCTATAGTCTAAAATATTCATGTCCATCCACTAATATTACAAATGTGAAAGTTTGTGAGGATGTTTGTTACTCTTTCACGCCAGAAAGGCTGAAATGGTCTGGATATAATTTGGCATAGAGATAGGTTATAGTCTGGAATAATACTCGTACATAGGCTTCTTTTTATCCCGAAAAATGGTTCTCGTGGGACAGATTTGTTATTTTCTAGGGACAACCCGAAGTGAAGCAAGGGTAAGTCGCTAGTAGTATATAATGTTACTTCTATAAATATTAGCATTACAGTCCTTTTGTTTGTTTTTTTGTCTTGTTCTTTGTTTATCTTGAAACAAGAAATAAATGAAATCTTATGTAATTACTTTTTTACAAGTACTTATGAATCGTAAAATTAATTTATTGATTCAGATAGAGACATACAGTTGATTGTGGAACTCACCGGCTAGAAAAGTTAGTACTAACCACTAAAACCCAACAAAACCTCCTTCGTCTTAATATGTCGTCGCGGGATCACTTACGCCTTACGCAATCTACCACGACGCCGCGACGGCAGGCCTGCCGAAGCAGACCATAACAACCATGGGGTTGCTCCAACAGTCCAGTTCGATTCAGTCCGATAACAGTCCGTCAGAAAAATACCAGGAGCAACCCGCATGGTACACCGCCCACCGAAGTGGGCCACGCCTCCACTACAATTCAACCTTAACGCATTCGCAACTCCTATGATGTTGGAGATGCCTATGAGCGACTATAGCCATTTACCATCAGGTGAATCGTTTGCACATTCACCCTTTTTACTATACTTTTTTTTTAACTAATACATCCAGGCTTAATAACAAAAATCAAGTGAAAGTTTGTTTCATAAGTTCCCAAGTCTATATGAAGTTAGAGCCAATATCAGATTTAAGTATACGTTATTAAATTTGATATATGTACCTTAGTTGAAGTATACGTTTAATAATTCAGTGTTTAAGCGATTAAATTACTTCAGTTTTTTTACTATGGAGAAGTTCCTTAATATTTCCTCTCAGAATTGTTGATAGATTCATAAAACTTCGAATTGTGAATCAATCTATTCCATCTTTAGAATACCTTAGCAATATAACCTCCATAAAAATATATAATGTATAAATGATAATATATAGATTTTTAAAGGTCTGTCTTTCTATGTTTTCACAAAATAATCTATTTTGAGCACTTACTGGCATTCAATTGAGTAGAAAGGCATAACAATATTACTTTGATGGCAATATAATAATATTAGAGCTTGTCTGACGGTAGATAGGGCTAGAAAGTTTATATATAGGAATTGAACAAATTCTTAAATAGTCCATACTAATATCATAAATGTGAAAGTGAGTTTGTTCTACTTTTTGTTACGTCGAAACAGAGTGAGGAAAACAATGCAAACCGCAACAACTAATCGTACCTACATAATATCTATATAAATTATATATATATATATATATATATATATATATATATATATATATATATATATATATATATATATATATATGTGTAGTCTATCTATTCTATACTAACCGTTAAAACGTTCCTAGCGACAAACCCGAGCGAAGCGAGTACACAGTATTCAGACAAGATTCCTGAGATATCAGCTAAAATTTTCATTTCTGATTCAAATACATTTTCGACGTATAGATTTAGGACAATTCCTTCATACAATGACAAATTGAAATACTCTGTGATGGTCTAGCTGTCGTATTGTATAGAACATGATATTCCTTTATAAAATTCTAAGATCAAATCGATTTGGAGATGTGGATGTTTTTGCTGATATTATTACTAAGTATTTAAATAAGTTTTTTTAGAATTATTAAGCAAGTTAAAGTTATTATGTTTTGATTGAATTTTTTGTGTTTATTATTATCATTATTATTAATTATTTTATAGATATTCTTCCATATTAAAAGTTCCTTTGTCAGTCTGAATTTAACACTTGTGGTATTTTTAGAATATAATATTGTGCAATATTATAAATACATAGATTCACCCTCGCTCCGGTTGGGCTCGTCCCTAGTAACATTTAAAGTTTAGTATAGACTTCTGAGCCATGAGATATTTTCCCGCAGTAAAAAGTATCCTATTTCTTGACCCTGATAACCAGCTATCATCATACCAAATTTCATCAAAATCTGTCTAGTTGTTTTCTTGAGATGCGTTCCCAGACAGATAGGCAGACAGACAGATAGACAAAAAATCTAAAAACGATAGATTCTGTCTCTGTATTGATAATAATTGTAAGAATAAAATATTGTTAGAATTAAATTAAATGTATAGAAAAGACAAGGGTCGCACCCAAGCGAAACGACGGTAAGTAGCTTGTAAATAAAAACTTTTCAGGTATATTTATGTTTCAATTTCTTTGTTCCAGTGGCGTTGTACTCAAAAGCCAGATGGATCGTCAAGTGATTATGAACTTTATCACGAACCGCATAAGCGCTGTTATTTACAAGTACGTATAATTTAACTAAATTATAATTTATTGACTAATTTAGGAAGCTGTGGTACCTAAGATAAAGCTTTTACCTGCCAAAAGGCGTACATTCATGTACCGACTTTAAAAGAAAGGGGTACTCGTTTTGATGGTATGTGTGTCTTGTGTATCTATTAGGAGATATGGGAGCTGATTTTTATTCTTTTAGGTTATATCTATAGTGGTTCCATTTTCAAGATAAAATTTCCCAAAAGTGGTGTTAATATTTAAAGAGATTTTGCAATCGGCAGACCTTTTAAGTTAAAAGGCAATCTATACCTAGTATCTATAATGAGGTGAAGTTTGTGAGTTTGTGACGTTGTAGGAGGTAATCTCTGTACCTACTGAACCGATTTAGATGAAATTTGGTATGAAGATAGTTTGAGACCCTGTGAAGGACAGAGGATACTTTTTATCCCGGAAATCATCCCTTAAGGGGCTGAAAATGGGTATGAAAGTTTGTATGGGGAAGCAAGCATTATATTAATATGAAATTAATATAAAAGTTACGAGATTAAGAATTAGCTAAAATAAATAAATAAAGTTGTTACACAATTTAAACTTAAAACCCTCTTTTGTTGAAATTGTCAAACAAGCGTGGAAAATAGGATTGAGTAATGAATGCAAAAAATAATAAAAACTCCAATCAATTCTCTTGTTTAAAGTTTTTATTAAAGCTTCAAGGCGTGTCTGTTGATAACAAGACTACTTGGCCAATGTCACGTAAAATAGAAAAACAATAATATAACAACTTAATACTTTCTTTTCTTAGATTTAAGCGAATAATTGCCATTTGACATTCTAAATAAAGCTATCTTCTAGGATTTTGTAGGTAGATACTGTCTGTAACTACTTTCTCTCTCTCTCACGTGACTGTTGTAAAGCATTCGAAATGTCGGGAACCAAAAATCAAAATAAATTCACGAAAAAATGCGAAATGATAGTCTTATTTAAAATATGAAAAACTATGTGCTTAATCGGTTTGTCTCTTAAACAACGATAAAATATTCCTCAACTCAAGTGACCACCAAGATCGTTCAATTAAACCCATTTTTGATATTTTTTGCTATAATAAAATACAGACAATTAATGCTTCTAACTTTAACATAATCTGTGCTATAAATAATATCGAGCCCTATTTTCATATTATAGCCATTAATAATTGGACCCCTCGAATAGGCGTCGCCCAGTAAAGCTGCGGTGTTCGTTTGGTTGATATTTTATTCGAATAAACTTTAATAAACTGTAGCATTCATATATAATATATTTTACAATAATTCACATTTTTTCTTATAAAAATATATTTAGTTTGATAGTAATTTTTAATTTTTTTAAAAAAAATTATTTAAAAATAAGTTATTATATATTTTTGTATCAAAATTAACATTCTCGACGAGGTCGAAACACAGTTTTCTAGTTCAAGACTAAGGGCTCCATATAAATATATATGTATAAGTACGTACGTTACCATGGACTTATTACAACAGATTGTGATTTTTATTCAAGTAGATTATTTATTTTATTATATTCTTAACAGATGAACAACCTACGCTACAATGGTCATGCCCACGGGATGCCCCTAGCTCGGGGTATAGAAACTCGGGCCACTACCCAGTTGAGTCACGTTACACGCTCCTCCCGACGCACTGCGCCCGCGCACGCACTTTCAATAGAAATGTTGCAGCGTCACGGACACATAGATTATAAACGTTAGTTTTAAAATAAATATTTAGTATACAAATTAAATAATTTTGCTTTATTGATTGAAAATTGAAACTTATATAAATATAAATATTTTTAAGAATTTTTAATTTTAAGCTGACTTCATTGTACATAAATATAAACATAAAATATTTGATAATAGTGTAATTCTTTTTTACAAAAATTATTAACTCTAGATATATTCAGATTAGCAAAATTTATATTATTAATTTATATTTACTATAAATAGCATAAAAAATAATTTATAAGAAAGTATATAAAATTATGTCTTAAATATAACTTAAGTATTTTTCTTCAATTTTTTTTATACATATAAATCATAGTACTATTATTTTAGAAAGTAAGACTACTGAGTTTTATATGTACATTCTAAATTGCCTTTATCATATTCAGAGATTCCTGCTTTTTCAAAATGATTTGTTACATAGATTCAAACGACAAATGAAAGTATAGATATAATAGAAATTCATACTTTTATATCACCTTGTTAAGCTCAACAGATTTTTTTTTAATATGTTGGGACATTAACACACAGCACCATCTAGTTCCATGGTACGCTACGAGGCTTGTGTTATGGATACCAGATAGTTGAAACACTACACATAAATAACTTTTAAATACATACATATAATAAATATAACACCTATGACTGGAGTTCAAACATTCGTGCTCATCACACAAATGAATGCCCCCAGCGGGACTCCAACCCGCGACTGCTGGCACAGCAAGTAGGGTCAATACAAACTGAGCCAAACGTGTCGTCAAACGTGTGAAATAAATAGTAGGTGATTAATCATTATTATTAGAAAAATCATGTAACCCACCCTCAAATATCAACAAGGTTTTAATAGGCATATAATAATTTAATAAATTAATTCATAAAAAATAATTAAATAAAATTATAATGAAGCAAGTATTTAAAAAAATCGGTAAGTATTTTGGAATATTTTTCGACGTATAGATGGAAAATTATAAAAAAAAAACATTCCATGTAAACATAATTAGTAACTTTAGTTTCATTCAAAACTATGTTTTTTTTTTATTTAGGGGTTGCAACCCCAATTTTTCAAAAACGAATAAAGCTAATACTTTGTTATAATTACTCCAAAGCTATTTTCAACAATGACCAACATAATAACGCCACAAATTTCAACAAAGACGCCAGTGCAGGTTTCATATAATAGAAACCCGGCGAGACCTTTTACCTAAAAACATGGTAAGTTTTATCAGTTTATGAAATCCAATATTGCAGATCTTTTTTCCGAAGTAGGGACAAATTGTCTAGTGGATGTGAACTAAATTTAAATATTATGTAGATATGAGCGTCATGCTGTAGGCATATCTGCTACATATGCTCTTATATATACATTATCTATACATATAATAAAACAGTAACTTGCGAAATCTGTACGTGAAATATTTTTTAAAAGCAATGACTGTAACGTATTATGTACAAAATATTATAGACCAAAACAATTATGGTTATTAAAATGTGTGTATAAATGATGATAGCTGGTTATCCGGGTCAACATATAGGATATTTTTTATTGCGGGAAAATATCTCATTTCTGAGAAATCTATACTAAATGTTAAAACACAGGGACGAACCCGAGCGGAGCGAGGGTGAGTCACAAGTTATAAGAATAATACTGTTTTTTTTAGTGTGCAAGTCAATCACATTCGTTTTTTTTTCCAAAACGTGACTACACCATTGTATCACGCTGCACAGATACCTTTATGTTATTTTAAAACATTGTTTTTTTGCCTATCCGCTACGGAGCATTAAAAATTTAAAAACCTCCTACGCAAATTAATTGTCATTTAACGACAACACTGGCACGCGTAAAGCACTTAATCGAGTAATCATACGCCAAAATGCCTTACATCATTTTGGAAAAGAGCTGATACTCTTACACTGCTGGACTGATATTACCCTAACATAGCTAACAACTACAAGGAAACTGGCTTTCAAACGAAAAAAACCGCATCGAAATCGGTCCATCCGTTTGAGAGCTACGATGCCAGAGACAGACACACACACACAGACATCGACGTCAATCTTATAACACCCCTATTTTTGCGTCGGGGGTTAATAAAAAACATAAGGGTAGGATTTAAAATAAATTAGTAAATATATAAATCAACAACTCTATGCATTTATGAAGGGCTATAACAATAAATATCTAATATTCAAATACAAGTGGTGCGGCATTTTCTCTTTAACTTCATCTTATCAAATATAGTATGTATTTACGATCAATGGGAAATGTCAATATAAGATTAGTTTTGTGTAATCTGATCGGATCTAATAGGAAGTGCTTACCAAATAAACCTAAGTACTAATTCTATCTGTTAAACTCCATGTGGAGTATTAAGAATCTATTATTTTCATTTAGTTTTATAACATAAAAGGTTTTGCCCTCGATTTCGCTTGCTTGATAAGAGAGCAGGCATCAAGGACAACCTATATCCGATCCCAAGGTGTAATCTATATCCTTACCAAATTTTATCGTAATCTGTTCAGCGATTCAAGTGAAATGGTAACATCAGAGTTACTTCTATATTAGTAATATTAAGTAAGTATAAAATATAGATATGTCCAAAATTTATTTGTAGAGTTAGTTGCATAATGTAAATCACCACTCATTTGGCCAATTTTTATAATAATATCATCGTAATATTACGTAGATAATAAGATTTTGCAATTGTATTATATTTGTAAATAAATATTTTTGTAATTAATTAAAACATATTACCTAATAAATAATTATGGAATGAAAACGTAATTTTATTTAAATAAATATTTGGTATAAAATAAAATGAAATATGCACAAAAAAAATACTATAAAATAGTTAAGTTTTCATCAAGGGAATAAACAATTACAACTAGCTAATATCCGCGACATTACTCGTGTGTTGCGACTTCAAATATACATAATATACCTATTATGTTATTCTAACCTAATTTTTTACCCCCACAACACCTAATTGGCTTCACCATTTATTAATATTTTTTTCTTAGAACAATAAAAAGACGTTAATTAATGTCGTCCGATCATTTTTACTATTAAAATTAACGTCACTTTTTTAATTCTATTTTTGCTTTAAATACTGTGTCAGTAACTATGAGTTCAATATGGACAAGCTATATTCAAATCACAGATAGAAAATCCATTTTTATTTATAAATATGTATAAGTATAGATATAATTGAAAGAAAATGCGGTGTATAAAAGAAACGCCTAACAAGTGTATCGTTTTTCAAAGTTTAGGAAAAGGATCTTTCAAATTGAGTTAAATCTAACTACTTTTAAGAGCTTTTTATAAAATTTATTGACATATGTTTTAACCCAGTGAAACTTTTTTTATGTAATCTTACCATAGTGCGAAGTAATAAGATATATATATTATATATATAATATATATATATATATATATATATATATATATATATATATATATATATATATATATATATATATATATATATATATATATATATATCAAATAAAATGTCATCCTCACATAACGCAGTAAAATTCTAAAAAATATATATTTAATAATCGTTAAATATTCGGTACCATTCCTTATCAAATGCTTAGATGCGTTGAAGGCAAACAAAAACAAATAAAAACCAATGAAATTATAATTATGAACTTATGTTTATAATATTTCTGAGGCTTTACTTCAAATTTTTCAAATTCAATTCAGAATTTAGATAAAACAAACAATACACTCCATTCATCATATTTATTGTTATAGCAATAAATCTGCCAGATCATACACTAATCGAGAAAGTATTAAACGCTGAGGATCTCTAGTGAAAAAGGGGGTATGTCGATATTTTTAACTTTACATTAGCTTATAAATAGCCCTTACATCTAAAAACCAAACAGATTTTTTCTACTTTTATTCAAATGGTGTATTTAATAATTATACGTATACGAATATTGAATAAAAAAATTGAAACCTAAGTAATTTATTATATTCTTTCATACGTTACAGAAAGCCTGAACAGTGGGATTTGTAATATAAGAGAAATTCATAGCTTATACTTTTTTGTTTATACAATATAATATACAAACATGTATAAAAAAGAAGAAAGAAATAAATATGTTGGTTAATTGTATTATGACACGAACTAGGGTAAGCTACGAAGCTTGTGTTATGGATACCAGATAGTTGATACATAATAATATAACTTTAAATACATGTAAATTGTAAATATAAAGACCCATGTCTGTAGTACAAATATTCGTGCTCATTATAAGTATCTCTATTACACGAAAGAATGCCCTCCGCGAGATTCGAACCCGCGACCGCTGGCACAGCAAACACTACAAACTGAGCCAAACGTGTTGTCAATATGTATATCTCTTTTTATTATTACACATCATACGACAATGGTATTACGGATTTTTATAGATTTCTGTTTGATTGATAATTATATTAAGCTTAAACTCAATGTATATAGTCAAGTCCGCTTTCATTAACCGGTTTAATTTTTTTGATCTTCTTTGTAAACTTAATTCATTTTATTTAAAATCAGACTTATATCACTTTTCACTAGAAACCATCTATCCATCTCATCCATCACTTACAAACACAAGGCTTAAAGGCATTCATTCTACTTTGTATAAATCCGGTAATGCTCATACTATTCCAAAAGTATGATTAACATTAATTTTAATTAACATATGCCTTAAATTTGAACAATGGATCAGAGCAATTTTTATCATGGGTATTTTATTTTATATATAATTTGATTTAATTAAAATAAATTAGTATATTTATACGTAGGGACGTTAACATACAGCACCATCTAGTTCCATGGTAAGCGACGAGGCTTGTGTTATGGATACCACATAGTTGATACACTACACATATAGGACTTTAATACATACATATTTTAAATAAAACTATCTTTTCGGATTATTTCGCGGTTTTATTTTGATTTTTAGTTCCCGACGTTTCGAATGCTTTACAGCATCCATGGTCACGGGAGAGACTGTAACAAATCAGAACGACCGAACCGAAACGTCGGGATAGACAGACAGACAGACAGTGACAAAAATTCTAAAAACTATAGATTCGGTCTCTGTATCGAAAATAATGTTTATTTCAATAAGATTTTCCAAAAAATATTTAATGTACAGATTCGGCTTAGTTACAATTTTATTATATGTATAGATTAATTCAGATTATGAGCAGAGGCGACGCCGTGTTCGTTAATGTTGATTGATCGTGGCGGATCATTGAAGAGCTATTTCGGTATTGTATTCATACCGGTCTCACAAACCCACTTCTCAATTAAACAACTGGAATTACCAAATATCATTTCAAATTTTCATTGTAAATTTCCTTATAGAGTTGTATTATGCATTTAATACTTTATTTTTATTTAACGTTCACTTGATTCGCCACTAACGATGATGCTGTGCAGAATTTTGACTCTCCCACATAATCATACTAATGTTATAAAAAGATAAAATTTTGAAAACAAATTTAGATGAATTTAGTAAGAAGTTAGTTGGAGACCCTGGGAAGAACATAGGATACTTTTTATCCCGGAAATCATCCCTTAAAGGGGTGAAAATGGGGATTTTCATTTTCACCCCTTTAAGAATTTTGTATTGGGAAGCCAGCTAGGGACGAACCCGAGTGAAGCGAGGATGACTCGCTAGTATATTATAAATAAAATAGAATTGTGTAAATATAGCTAAAGACCAACTTTCATTATCATGTGATTAGTTATATACATATATAGATTCAAACAGATACAACATTTAGAAGTTTCAATCGAAATCCAACATTTGAGTATAAAGTTAGTCGGTTAGTAAGCTAGTTGCTAGTATTCATACGAGTATATACACAGCAAAGCATTTCAACAGCAAACATAGATTTAACTCCCAATATTATATATGTATATACTTACATGTTGACGACACGTTTGGCTAAGTTTATAGTGATCCTACTTGCTGTGCCAGAGGTAGCGGGTTCGAATTCCGCAGAGGGGATTCATTTGTGTGATAAGGACAAAAGTTTGTACTCCAATCATGGGTGTTTATATTTATAATATGTATGTATTTAAAGTTATATATGTATAGTGTATCAACTATCTGGTATACATAACACAAGCCTCATAGCTTACCATGGAACTAGATAGTGCTGTGTGTTAATGTCCCAGCATACGTATTTATTTATGTAGAGAAGTGACAATAGTATGAATTACTACTTAAAATCATTACTCTTAACTTTGATGTTCACAGAAAAGGGTGTTTAAGCCAAAAAGATGTACTAAAATAAGTATGAAATGCGTGTTCATCATATTAAATGCTAGTTAAAATGGAACGTGTATGGTTTCACAGAAGCTTATTGAAGCAGCGAACCAAAAGAGCTTTAAGCTTTTAAGCGTTTTGCTTTTGCGGTATTGAAACTATAACAATCAAACAAATAAATTAAAGGCTTTCATGTAAAACGTCAGAATATTTATTATGTATATTAATAGAAATTAAATAACGATGTACATGTCTTACTTTGTGAAATGTTTTAAATGTTTAGATTTTAAATATTATTGATATAAGAAATACGAAAAGAACAACAGGTGGTTTCTTAGAGTAATATAGAAATAAAAAAAAAACCTTCCTTGGAAACCAGCAAACCTCTGTTCGTGCGTATTTTTTTTACAATATTATCAGCTCCAAATACAATGCTTGCGATTTTATTCAATTGCAAATGTGCAAATTACATTAGAGTGGAATCTGTGTCACAAATTTTCAGATTGTCAGTATTCTCTAAGAATACGATTTGTGAGGAAAAAGTTATAAAATATTCATTTAGAATTTCTTAGCCATTATTATAATACTGTTTTTCAAATAAATCGAGGAGTGCCAGACTATTGAAAGGTTGCTGTACCATTATTATAACAAAAAAGTGATCCAGCCGCCATCCATTTACTTCGACCCTTACTATATTTCATACTAAAAACTACTACACAACATCTGTCTGTCAGTTTCTATGCCATGCGAGCTTTCTTATTTTCTCGTGATGAAAACTTTCACCAGCCATTTTTGACCACATTTTTTAATCGCAATTGGAAATGTCGTTAAAAGCTTAGCCATTAGGGTAAAACGTAGTAAAGTGATTATATAATTTTTTAACCGACTTCAAATAGGAGGCGGTTCTCAATTTGACTGTTTTTTTTTAACTCACAACTCCGTTATTTATTGACCGATATGGACAACTTTTGTGTTGTTTGAAATTGTATACTTCCAGATTGGTCCCAATTAAATTTCAAAAAAAAATACCATCCCTAAGGGTGGAAAAATAGCTAATGATGAATTTAACCTACTTCTAATTGTCATATTGACTTGAAACTTTGCAAGTGTTTCTATTTCCGTTGATAGTACAGTGGTTCGGTATTGTTCACCTGATCTGATGGTAAGGCCAGAAGGTGGATAGGTGGAACTCTTCAACGGCTAATAGTAGATACTTTGAGTTTGGGCTTATTTTGTTTGATTTGACAAGCCTAACACGTTGGAATTCTTACTTTGCTACTACTGTCTACACTAAAAAGGGAAAAATAAAAACTTTTTAACAAAAAAATAAAAACCGACTTCAAACAAAAGCACTAAAAAGTAAAAAATAACTGATTGGTAGTTTTCATTTACTATACATACCTAATCAAATATTTTCGAAGTCGGTGTGCTTTGGCTAAGTAATTAAAGCCTACCTATTAAATACATACGTAATCAAATATTTTCGAAATCGGTAGGTATGTATAGTAAATGAAAACTACCAATCAGTTATTTTTTACTTTTTAGTGCTTTTGTTTGAAGTCGGTTTTTATTTTTTTGTTAATTGTTTTTTTATTATTATGCATTTATTTTGGTGGTATTGTTCTTAGACTGTGATATTTCTATGCATAATATAATATAGAAAAATTAAAACTAAACAAAACTTTCTAACCAAAAGACCCTTAATACTTTATAACTGCGTAAAACTACGTCTTCTCTCCTGTGACCTTGTGTGTGAAGCATTCGAAACGTCGGGAACAAAAAAACTACGTAAAAGTCCCAAAAGATAGAGAACTGTACACTTATATTACGACATTAGCATTAGATGAACGTAATTTTCAAAATGATGTGTCAATCATTCCGATAAAGTATTAAGGAAGATACCGTACGTGATAAAAACTCCTTTGAAAATTGAATATAATATGACATCATGATCACACCTGAATCGATGTGCTTCGCCGAAATTGATTGAAAGAAGACGGGTATTGTGTATAAAATTGTAATATTATTCGACGCGACATAGGCTACAAGCACTTAAAATCGTTCGTTGATAAAGTTTGTCTTTGCTACGTCATTAAGACCATAGTACTCATAATGAGAAAATTATAGTATAACTAGCAGAACCTGTGGCTTCGCTCGCGCTAAAACTACAAATAAAATCTCTAAAAAGGTAGGTTTAATACAAACTTTAATCCCCTATTTTAAGGCAAGAAGAAAATAACAAAAAAAAAACAAAATATGTGAATAACGCCAAGATATAAAATCTTTTCCCCGTTATAAATGTAAGAATAGTAATGTAATTTCATTTTTCATAATACTCTTCTCAATGCATTTCAACGAGATACTGAAATGAATGTCGCGCCATCGTCGTAGTTTTCTGATATATTCTTTAAGTTATTTTGTATTTCCAGTATCATTTTCACAAGAATTTACTATATTATGAGATAAATGTTAAATATAATAAATTAATACTTACTTTTAAGTAAAACTATCTTTTCGGATTTTTTCGCGGATTTATTTGGATTTTTGGTTCCCGACGTTTCGAATGCTTTACAGCAATCATGGTCACGGGAGAGACTAAGGCTTATGATGTCTCAAAGGCATTATACATAATAATATAGTTGTTATAGACAGCCTACCTACAAAATAACAAAATGGATTTAAAAAATTCAAAAATGGCATCAAAGTACCTTGCTACATTTTAAAGTATTTTATCATTTTAATAGGTTTTATAATTGAACATTGAAAATTATTTATTTAATTTTGGCTGTCATTATTATAATGATGACAATTTTTTAGAAAACTTAATTAATTAGTAATCTTATTAAGTGTTGCCATTATTATATTTAGAAACATAAAAAAAATATTAATTTGTCAAAGCAACATTATTGTGTAATTTAAAAAACTTAAAATTAATTAAGAATAATAATTTTAATTTAGTTTGCAATTATTTAGAAAAGAATCAAAACTACTCATAAATACTTTTTTATACCTACCAGTAATTTTAAATTCTAAGAAATTCATGTGGCTCCGCGTTCTTTGACAGTCTATTATTTTTATGTAATCTATTATACATGTGTATAATAAAATTCTAACCGAGTCGGATCTGTACATTTAATATTTTTTGGAAAATCTTATTGAAATAGTCATAATTATCGAACCACTTTACAGATTTAGAAGCAATTTGGTATGCTGATAGCTAGTTATCCGAGTCAACATATAAGATATTTTTACTGCGGGAAAATATCTCATCTGTGAAAAATCTATACTAACCGTTGAAACGTACCTAGGAATGAACCCGAGCGGAGCGAGGGTGAGTCGGTAGTTGTCTATAAAAATACAGTTATTTTGCTGAAACAAAAGCCTTACGTTTGTTATCCTCACCCAACTCTCAATACTCATTGTCTCAATTTAATACGAGTACAATTTTCTTGTTAATTATGACTTCAAAGTTTCTACTTGAATAGGCTCATTGTCCTAAGATTAGCTTAAGTAAAATAAGTTATTATAATAATTATTAATTAGTGTGACTATCTTTTCGGATTATTTCGCGGATTTATTTTGATTTTCGGTTCCCGACGTTTCGAATGCTTTACAACAATCATCGTCACGGGAGAGACTGAGGTTATAGACGTTTCAAACACATACTTGTTACAGACAGTGTCTATTCACTATTTTACAAAAATGATTTTATAAATTCAAAAAATGGCAATAAAGTACCTTACAATATTAAAAAAAAATATTTATTTCAATAATTATAATTTAAAATGTCAAATATTCCCGTAAATCTAAGAAAGTATTATTAATTAGTGACTTATTCTTGATTCGCTCGGTACGTTTTTAATAGGTAAAAATTGTTATACTAGCCTTAGGATACCTATAGAAATGCAATTCGAGACTTTTCTATTATATTCTTTATTGCACTTAAAATATGATACAGAAAAAAAATAACAAAGTAAACATAGTTCACAAAGGTGGACTTATCTCTAAAAGAGATATCTTCCAGCGGGCAATATAGTACAAAAGGCCTTTCAAAGATCTACAGTTTTCTAGTACATTGTTTAGACGTATCTCTTAAGGTTTAGTCAGCGTTAGCCATGTTTCATTTCTAAGGACGACTCGACAGAACTAGTTATTTTGTTTTTCCATGGGAATGAAGGATTTTCCTTTAGTAAAAGATATCCTTTAGGATTTATGTTGATATTGTTATGTTGACAACATTTATGTTGACCCGAGTAATAAGTTATCACTACACAAAATTTAGTTAAAACAGCACCATCTAGTTCCATGGGAAGCTACGAGGCTTGTGTTATGGATACCAGATAGTTGATAACACAATACACATATATAACTTTAAATACATACATATTTAAATATAAACACCCATGACTGGAGTACAAACATTCGTGCCTATCACACAAATTCTCCTCCGCCTCAAGCGGAACTCAAACCCGCGACCGCTGGCACAGCATGTAGGGTAACTACAAACAAACTGAGCTAAACGTCGTCGTCAAGTATATATCCTCAAAAGGTTATTTTCTTAGAATATTAGTTTGGATAAACTTGTTTCCATCGTTAATTATAATCTATACAAAAGGCCTACCTTTTATCTCTTTACTAATTTTGTAAATAAAGACATACACGTTGTGGGAAATGGACCTTTCAGTCCTTTAATTTAGTTGACTTCTGCTTTATACCTTCTAATAAAATTTAATAACGTCGATACGATATAATAGAATAAAGATAATTTAATAACCGTATTTCATTGAAACCTTTTTGTAACCATTCCTCGGAATACCAAGAATTATATATACCTAATAAATCTAATAAATAAAGTGTAATTAGGATTCGATGTTTTGTTGGTAAATGTTAATAAAATATTTAAATTAAATTTATTTCTCAAGAATAGAGAAATCTAAAATTATATGTATAGATTATGAATTTTACTCTGTTTATTTATAGTGTATTATTGTTTACACACATATTATTAACTCAGTCCAGGATACGCATGCGATTTTATTTCGCTTACATTTTTATTTAGAACGTATCGGTCATAAAACCTGTCGTATTTTTGGTTACAACGTGAGAACTACACGTTAATAAATACCATGAACTTATCACATATCATAGCTAATACCATACCCGTATTCATATATTCATATATATATATATATATATATATATATATATATATATATATATATATATATATATATATATTCTTCTTCTTAGTCGTTACAATCTTGACAGACTGGTCGTGGTCATCATATAGGTCTTGTAACCCGTTCGACTATTCGCCTCCACTCCTCTCTATTATTTGCGTGTCTCGCGCATTCATGCAGTGGGACGTTTACTGGCGCCCTGACTTGGTCTATCCATCTCATTGCCGATCTACAACGCGCTCTAGTGCCCTCTACCCTTCCTTGCACCACTAATCGTTCGATGGCCACATTATTGCGTCTAGACACGTGACCAAAGTAGCTCAAGATTCGAGCCTGAACTTAGACGAGAGACGCTACTTGATGCCGAGTTCTTTGAGGATAGAGATGTTAGTCCTGAATGCGGTCCAGGGTATTCTCAGCATTCGTCTCCAGCACCACATCTCGAGCGCGTCAATTCTCTTTTTCTTCGCTCTCTCGTAGGGTCCACGTCTCCGATGCGTAAAGGAATATGGAGAATATAAATGTGTTAACTAGCCGGGTCTTAGTGGCTTTGGTTATTTTGCGGTTCCGCCATATTTTTTGCAGTTTGTCCATCGCCGATCTGGTTATTGCCATGCGTCGTTTGATCTCGTTTATGCAGCCTCCACTGTTAGAGATCAACGCTCCCAAGTAAATATATGATTGGACCACTGAGCAGTTCGCGATCTGAGTAGTTTCTGGAAAGTTGTTGTTTATGCGTTATATATATATATATATATATATATATATATATATATATATATATATATAACAGCTGTTTTTTATTTATATTATTATAAAGTATTTTTCAATCGTTTTTACAACTTAATATGTGTTTGTAAGTAAGACCTACTACCTGCAAGAGTTATCCTTCATTTATTTTACTGTTTTCTTCACTAAATATTACAGTGGAGTCCATTAAGGAATCACTATCTGCACTCACTGATATGTTCAATGCCAGGATGAAAGATTTCCAGCAAGACTTAAATAAGACCTCAACACCGGTCACAAATCATTCTTTGCCAGCGGAATTCAGTACCTTTAGAAGTTTTATTCTTTCTGCGCTTAATACCGTACAACTCCAGGTTGAATGTCTAGCATTAGAAATTGACCTGCGGAAATTGATTGTGGTATAAAATGATATTATTTCATGAAGTGCCGGGACAGAAAGCCGAGGACACAACAGCAAAGATTACTGGTTTGGTCGCTGAACACCTGGACTTTGCAAACTTTTCTTCTGCAAGTATTAAGCAGACCTACCGCTTGGATCGATCCTCTGACAAACCTAGACCGATTGTCGTAAAGTTTTCCGATACTGCAAAACCAAACTTAAAGGGACAGGCATCACACAGTCCGAGTTCCTTACAAAGAGCAGCCATAACACCTTTTTGGAGGCTCGGCAACGCTTTGGTATTGGCAAGTGCTGGACACGCAATGGGTATATCCATATAATTGCTTCTGATAGTTCTCGGCATCGTGGAGAATGTAAATTGGATCTCAATTCAATTCCTTCCAATCAAACTAAATCTCCGACGAAAATTCCAGTAGCATCTAAGAATACGGATAAAGTGACAGTTTCACGCGTTAAACGTGTATTAAAAAATAATTTGTGTTACTTTTTTATTTTCTATGCAAAAAGTTATTTTTATTCCTTTCAATATTCAAAACAGTTCAGTTCTTTATTTCACATTATATCAGTTTTCATTTAAATGAAATGAATTTAAATTCATTCCGGATATTACTCGTAATGGGTATAAATAAACAGAAATAGATTTCTCCAATTTTAATGAACTTCATTTCATTTGAGAATTCCTAAAATTTCTATTCAGTGATATCTAAGATTTTAATCTAAAGTAATGAAGTGAAGTAAATTTTCATGAGTACTTAGTAATTTAAGTTAAATAAATCTCCTTTTGTAATTTTATTGTACGCGCTATATCCGTACTAATATTATAAATGTAAAAGAGTGTTTGTTTGTCCTTCTTTCACATCGAAATAGAGCAACGGATTGGTGTGATATTTTGTGTAGAGAGAACTAAATGGCATAGGCTTTTAACCGCGGGAGATAATCTCATTACCTTGGGAAAAATGTTATAATACAAAAAAAAAATATTTAGTTATCAGAATTAGGTACTTGAAACTTGGTATTTAATGGTCTTCAATACAATTAAATAAATACGTGTTTTAGCATTTTTCGAAATTCATCCTATAAAGAGGGTAAAATAAGGAATAAAGTTTGTATAAAACCTACCTTTTTAAGTTTGTACGTACATATGTCACAGGTCAATTACATTCCCTTGTTAATATCTTCAAAACGTGCCCATTGTACAAATCTATTTCAAAGTTTATATGTGTGAGTATATTTGTTACTCTTTAACGTTCAAATGACTGGAGAGATTTTGATGAAATTTAGTACACCTGTAGTGTACCTGTGGACGTACTTTTTTTTTAACGTTGGGAAATGCATTTACGCACGATGTGTGGGACTCACCGACAAAGCCAGTACTACCCACTAAAGCCCAACAAAGCCTTCCTCCGTCTTAATGGGGCGTCGCAGGATCGCTTACGTATTCAACTACGACGCCCCGACGGCAGGTCTGCCGAAGCAGACCACAACAACCTCGGGGTTGCTCCAAGGTCCACTCTGCTATCAGAGAAGTACCAGGAGCAACCCGCATGGTACACCGCCCTCCGAAGAGGGCCACCTCCCACCGCCCTCCAAAGTGGGCCACCTCCCTGTGCGTTTCTTGGCTTCGCGCCCGGCTGTATTGCCGGGCACTACTGAGCCCCCCCACCACGACCAGGTGAACGCACGTTGGGGGGATCCTGTGGACGTACCTGAGCAAAGCTAAGGTTATATTATGTTATATACATATATTTTAGTCTCCGTGCCCGTAAAATAGTCTACACACTACACAAGAAACGTATAAAATATTTCACCAATACATTGCCTCTGGGGACGTCGCTTAATGGCCCCTTTGTTTCTAAGTGAGGCGTGCTTGGGCATAAAGGATGAAGAGATTAATATCTAAAGCTATTTCTTTGAGGTAATCGTTTTTTTTCTTAACGGATGACTGAGTTAGAATCTTAGTAAAGATAACAAATTATCTTATCGGATTTTCCTTTATGTGGTTAATTTATTAAGATTTTGTTTACTCATTTACACGAATTTATACTAAACTTTGACTCACTCTCGCATTCGTTCGGATTCGTCCGTAGACAAAAATAAATCTATCCCACGGGTACCATACATTTTTTTGGGATGATATATAGCCAATGTTATGCAAAAATATTTTTTCTAATCGGATTAGAGTACCTGAAATTAGCGCGTTCAAACAAATAAACAAACAGATAAATAAACAACCAAAACAAACGAACTTGCTTTTTATAATATTAGCATAAACTAGTTACAGCTTCCGGTTTCACACATGACTGCTGTTTATAAGCTTGTTCAATCTATAATTAGAACGCCCAAGTAGGTTCTAATCAACTTGTAATCGAGAAATATCGATTTTCTATATAGTCTATATTTAGTGATGCGAATAAAATTTGGTTAAAGAGATTAAATGTCGTATTCGTTCTTAAGTTATGCGTAACTAGAACATTATAAAGTAAAAATTATAGACTTAGTTTAAACATAAATAACTAAACAATGATTATAATCTGTATATAATAAAATTCTAAGTCGAATCTGAAGATTAAATATTTTTTGGAAAATCTTATTGAAATATTCATTATTATCGATACAGATGCCGAATCTATAGTTTTTAGATTTTTTGTCTATCTGTCTGTCTGTAAATGCATAAGGAGAAAACCACTGATCAGATTTTGATGAAATTTGGTATGATGATAGCTAATCTAAGAAAGTATTATGCCAACACTTGATACTTTTTACTGTGGTAAAATATCTCATCTCTGAGAAATCGAAACTAACCGTTAAAACGTGGGGACCGTTTTACCCTGGGATTCGCTCACGTGATAAGCGGAGCGGGGATTAAGGGTAGCCTATGTCCAATCCCAGGATGCAATGTTTGTCCTCGCCAAATTTTGTCGAAATCTGTTCAGCGTGAAAATGTAACAGACAAGCGTATTTTCACATTTAAAATAATAACTAGCAGAACCCTCGGATTCGCTCGCGCTATAACTACAAAAAAAAAAAACTCTAAAAAGGTAGGTTTCATATAAACTTTTATCCCCTATTTTACCTCCCTTTGGGATAAATTTCGAAAAATACGTATTTATTACTATTTATTTATAATAATAATAATAATAAAGCTTTATTTGTCTACACATTTTACAAAAAAAAAAATTTAGAAAATGAAAATAAAAGAAATTAAGTACAATTTACTTGTTGTTGGTGTGTAGTCCCTCTTGGGTAAAAGCCTCCTCCAACTTGCACCATTCTTCACGGTTATTGGCGACTTTCATCCATTCATCTCCTGCTATGTTTTTGATATCATCCTGCCATCTTTTTCTTTGTCGACCTACATTCCTCTTGCCTATTGGACCTTTCCACTTTGTTATTTGATGTGTCCATCTTTTGTCCTGATATCTGGCTATGTGTCCTGCCCATTTCCATTTTTGCCTTAGACTATGTTGGAGTGCATCAGTTACATTAGTTTTCTTGCGGATGTATGTATTTCTTGTTTTTTGTATTCTCCTCAATTTTAGGATACTTCTCTCCATTGCATGTTGGCAGGACATAATTTTATTTTTTACTCTTTCTGTATATACCCATGTTTGGCTTGCATAGGTAAGACTTGGGAGGATGCACGAGTCCATTATTACTTTTTTCATCTTTGGGCTGTAGTTTCCTTTAAGAATTTCTTTTTGAGCCCAAAATTTTTTCCATGCTATGTTTATTCTTCTATCTATTTCTTTTTCATTACTGTTTGCTTCAAAGGAGACTTGTTTTCCTAAATATACATAGTCATTCACATATTCTATTGATTTTCCTCCTATTGTGATTGGTTTTCTAGAGCTGTCTGTCATTATTTTTGTTTTTGATGCATTCATTTTTAGACCTATTTTTTGGCTTTGGGTGTTCAGGCTCTGTAGCATGTTTTCTAGTTCTGTTGCAGATTCACTGAACAGAGCTATGTCATCTGCGAACCTCAAGTGTGTTAGCCTTTTATTTAGTATCCAT
Source organism: Brenthis hecate (assembly GCA_951806755.1). Taxonomy (NCBI): domain Eukaryota; kingdom Metazoa; phylum Arthropoda; class Insecta; order Lepidoptera; family Nymphalidae; genus Brenthis; species Brenthis hecate. The sequence goes on from OX638269.1 coordinate 7,181,683, forward strand.
ATGCCGTTGTTTTTCCACTTAAGACTTTGAAATATGTTTTCGAGGACAGCTATAAATAGTTTGGGTGAAAGAGGATCGCCTTGTCTCACTCCTTTACAAATTTCGAACTCTTCTCCCTGCCTTTCTAGTTTTATTAAGCTTACACTCTTAGCATATATATTCTTTATTATATTTATGTATTTTTCATTTATGTTATTTTTTCTCAAAGCCTTCCATATAGATAGGTGTGATATGCTGTCAAATGCTTTATAATAGTCTACAAATGCTATGTACAGTGGCCTATTGTATTCTTTATATTTTTCTATTATTTGTTCTGTAACATGTATGTGGTCCATTGTTGAGTAGTGTGGACGGAAGCCTGCTTGCTCTATTGGCTGGTTTTTATCAATTTCTGGTGATATTCTACTTAAAATAATTGAAGAGAACAGCTTATAGATTGTAGATAATAGACTGATAGGCCTGTAGTTGTTCATGTCAAGCGGATTCCCTTTTTTATAAAGCAGTATTATGTATGATCTGCACCATTGTTTCGGTATTTGTTCTTGTTCTACTATCATGTTAAAAAGTTTTGTGAGGTAGGGCACCAGAATATGTGCACCAAGTTTCAAGGCTTCGTTAGTTATTTTATCAGGTCCAGGGCTCTTTTCAGATTTTAATTTCCTTATATGTCTTGCTATCTCGTGTTCGTTTATAGGATCTAGTGAGTTTTCTTTTAATTGAGATTCTATTATAATGTTAGTTTCGGGTCGTTCGGCCTTCTGAGCTCCTTCTTGGGTTGGTCTTCTGTAGAGATCTGAGTAAAATGCTGTTGCGCACTTTATTATGTCTTCTCTGTTTTTTATTTCATATTTTCCATCATTTAGGCCCTGTATCCATTTTTTGTGCGATGACAGTTCTTTAAAGGCTCTCTTTGAGCTTCTAAATGTTGCCATATTTCTTTCTATGATTATTTTTCTATGGTTTTCATAATCTTTGCCTAATTGCTCTGTTTGTCTTTTTGTATAGTTCCTTTAATTCATGCCTCATTTCTTTAGATTTATCTTTTTTATTTAGTTCTGTACGTCGAGAAATCATTTTCAATGTTTGGTCGCTAATAATTTTGGGTTTTTTGTGCCTGGTTTTTATTTCTTCGTCCCGTTCTAGACTATTTGTGATTGTTTTTTCCAGTGCGGTGCTCAGAGCTTGTACATCTTCTATGTTCTTCGTTGTTTCATTTAGTATTGTTACATTACCTTTTAGCTTTTTTAGATAAGTTTCCTTTTCTTTTGTAGACTTTAGCATGTTGTTTAGGGCTTTAAATGACTTCCTGTTGGTTTTTGGTGTCTGAAAATTCATAGAGCATCTAACCATTCTATGGTCGGATGGGAAGTTTATTCTGTTCAGTACTTCTAAGTTTGTGATTACTTTCGGGTTGTAACTTAGTATAAAGTCGATTTCGTTTTTAGTGTTTTGGTCTGGGGATATCCAGGTCCATTTGTGAGAGTTTTTTTTCTTAAAGTATGTGTTCATCACTGACAGTTTATTTTCATATGCGTATTGAATTAGTCGTTCGCCTCGTGAGTTTCGTTGCTCGTATCCATATCTTCCCATTATCATATGTTCTTCATTTTTAGGGTACCCGATTTTTGCGTTAAAATCTCCTATTACTAGTAAGGTCTTATCTGCTTGTTCCTGCGCTTTTTGTATGTCCATGTAAAATTTTCGATTTCCTCCTCACTAGAACTCTCTGTAGGGGCGTAAACTTGGATAATCGACAGTGGCACATCTTTGAAGCTCATCTTTAGCAAGCCCACTCTCTCTGATATACCTACAAAGCTTACAATGTTGGTCTTCAAGGTTTTCTTTATTAGGAAGCCTACACCATGAAGCCCCTCTGTCTCACCTATGTAACAGAATATATATTCTTTATGTTCTTCTATATTACATCCTTTTCTTTTTATTTCTGCGAGCCCTATGATGTCCCAATTGATTTTTTCTATTGCAATATTTAATTCTAGCATTCTTACTGTTGATGATAGTGATCTTACGTTGTAGGTGCATATTTTCAAATTTAGTAATTTTTCTGGTTCATTGTTCTTATTTTTGGATTTTCTATTGTTGTGTTTAGTGGTTTTATTTAGTGGAGGGTTGTGGTCATCTTCCCCCACGGTGACCAACCGGCTTGGGGTGCTGATTTCTGTTATTCCATTTGACTGTGTTGTTAGATTTGTCTTATTCGGGTTCCAGTTGCAGGAGGAGTTTTTTAGTTTTTTGTTGTTTTTGGCTCTGACAGCGATGATGTTCTTCCTCGTACTACATAATTGAGTATACCTGGTTTTACTATTCCTTGTGAATTATTTGCAGGTGAGTCGTTAGATGGGCGACGTTTGTCACTAATCTGTTTCTTCTTGATGTTCGTTGGTGGTGCTTCTGGTGATTCCGTCTTATCTCTCTTCCTCTTCTCTCGATTAGAATCTTTTGGATTTTTTACTACTAGCTTGTTGTATTTCAGATATGCCAAGTTTCCCTTCTTCCTTTCTTCTTCCTATAAGGGTAGAAGTTTTTTGCGAGTTTCCAAAACCTCTTTAGGATAGTCTTCTTTGAGATAGATACCCTGGGGGAGGTTGGATTTACTCCTTTGAATTAGGTGTTTCTTCCATGTTGTTGTAAAAGAGGCCACTATTGGTCGTTTTTTGTTTGAAGGCTGTCCAATTCTATAGATTTTAGCTATCTCCTGACTTTCCAGGTGTACGCCCATCTCTACTATTATATCTTTTAAATAGTCTACTAATTCATATTCTGTTTTCTCTTTCTCTTCTATACCGAAAAATACTAGATTGTTTTTTCTCTTGTCTTTTTCCATAGATTCTATCTTGTGTTCTAGCTGTGTTATTCTTGTTTTTAAGGTATTGTTTTCTTCTAAAAGTGTTTTCATTTTTTCATCTAGTGCTTGCATTACATTACTGGTGACATTGGTGGTTATTATTAAAGCTTGTTGATTCAACTTCTCATCTAATTTCGTTAGTAACCATTCCATATTTTGACCCATATTTTGGTAGAATTTGTTATTTTTTTACTGGCAACACTTTGACTGTCAAAGTACAAGATTATTCGTTATTGTAAGGTTGGCACTACAATCACTAATGACAGAAGTACGCTCTATAATCTATGATGGCGTTTGTAATTTATTCGATCGACGAGCACTTTGTAGTGTGGGGGGTATACGTAGGTATATACTAGAATGTTACTGTTTTCACTAATTGCACTCTTTTCCAGTTTCCACTAAGATTTCTTCGTAGTTATGAAGCTATGATGATTTTCTTGAGATATTATCGCAGTTTTATAGTTGACTGACTGTTTTTTGTAGTGTTTGTGAACTTTTTCGACAGAGCTGACTATTATGCGTGTTTACGTTCTCACTACCGGAACCGGAAAAAAAAACTATTTATTTATACGTATTTATTTAATTATATTGAAGAAAATTTATACCAAGTTTCAAGTAATTCTAATAATAAATATTTTTTTTGGTTATATCGTATTTTCCCGTGGGAGTGAGATAATCTCCGGCGGTAAAAAGTAGCCTATGTCATTCTCCAGCCCTACAACTCCACACAAAAAATCACGTGAAAGAAAAATAAACAAACACACTTTCACATTTATAATATAATACATTTATAATATTATATAAATTAAAGTATGGATTATGAGTGTAATATTATTTCGATTAACTATCAAATTCATATCACAGTAATTGCGTTATTATTTATATTATCGAAATTTTGGATTGCAATTATAATAGTTATTATAAGTAAAAAAGTTAATTTACTGCTACAGTTTTTAATCGTTTGCATTTAAAATTAAACTTTCATCTTTCTAACCTACTTCACACATTGTTTAATATATACTAATATTATAAATAGGTAAAGTTTGTGAGTTTGTGACGCTGTAGGGGGTAATCTCTGGATCTACTGAACCGATTTAGATGAAATTTGGTAAGAACATAGTTTGAGACCCTGGAAAGGACAAAGGATACTTTTTATCCCGGAAATCATCCCTTAAAGAGGTGAAAATGGGTATGAAAGTTTGTACGGGGAATCGATATAGGGACGAACTCGAGCGAAGCGAGGGTGACTCGCTAGTTTAATTAATAAAAAGTTAATATCACTTTTATTACCATATAATCAAACTCATACTCTTATTGACAGAAAATTTTGGTTTAACAAGCTGAGTGACATTACGTCTGTACGCTCGACATAACCTAATTGCACTGATAGCTCTCCAGTTGACAGACATAGGATGGAGGTTTAATGAAATTGCTATCAGTTTTGAAGCAGGTAGAAATGAAAACCCTTGTATAAAGGGCAAACGGTATGTGTAATGTATATTAATGTCACTATTTCAGGTATCCAGAAGATTAATCTTTTCTTGTTTATTTCGTACCACTTTACGTGGAAAATGCTGTTTTGAAGCCTCTAGAACTAAAAGTATTAAAAATATTCATACTTAGAACTCGCAACTATAGATTGCTCAATCTCATATAAATAATATATAATATCACAAATAAATAATATGATGATGTCCTCCTGACAGATTCCGGCCACGGCGGCCAATCTCATTGAGACTAGCCAACTGCGCAGGAGATATTATAGTGCACAAGTGTACGCGCAGACACAAGTGCACTCTCTATTCCTGTCACTCTCATACTCCGTTGGGACGACTGCTCGACACGACCAGTAAGAGTTAAGGCGCAGGACCGACGGCTTTACGTGCTCTCCGAGGCACGGGAGTGGAACACGGCCAACTTCCCAACTCCGAGCTGTTACTGAGGCTTAATATACAGAAATACTCAATAACTAAACTTTGCCCGACCCGGGATTCGAACCCAGGACCTCCGAGTGTGCAGCCGTACATGCTAGCCACTACACCACCGAGGCAGTTATTACATACGTATTATGTAATCAATTATAATGGTTTTTTTTTCACATTTTTCTTACGAAACTGTTTTTTTTAGAATTAGGAACGTTTTTTTATCCTATGCAATATTTATTAATATATTTTACAAGTAGAACCGCGTGCAAAATATACTATAAAATAAAATGAATAAATAACAACTCACTTAAGCGCTTTCGCATTAATACGTGTAATGGTCTATTAAGTTATGATGTATCTCTCTAGTTACCTTTTAAGTTCCACAGTATATTTTGTTAAGGAACCGTTCTCGCTAATATTTTAAATGTACTATCTCTAATACTTTATTCGTAAATAAGCCACTTACCCTCGCATTGCTTAGGTTCGACCCGTCTAGTCTAGGTACGCACTTTCTTCTATTAAAAATAAAAGTTATCTAAATTACTTCTTATTACATCTGCTATCTGCTTTTGGAAGTCCCATCAAAATCGTTCCAGTCGTTTTAGAAATTAGCCGGAACAGACAGACAATTTTTGTGGAAATTGTTTCTTAGATAACTCCTATAGAGGAGTTGAGTAAAAAAGACCACGTTCACAACAAGTAGACCATATTTGATTAAGCTATAGATGTGGACATGTGACGTAATTTGTTACTCCGAGATGTTGACAATATAACATCTAATCAGGCGATGGGTCGAAATATATACGCAACCAAACTTGCTATTGTTGATATATAAATAAATAAATAAATTATTTATTGGTAATGGCCTTGTAACACGTAATAATGAATTCTCTCGCGCGCTCGTTTACATCGTACCTATTAAAGGAGCTAGCTCCTTTTGACGGGTTTATGCCAACATATCTATACATATAATAAAATTGTAACTAAGCCGAATCTGTACATTAAATATTTTTTGGAAAATCTTATTGAAATAAACATTATTATCGATCTATAGTTTTTAGATTTTTTGTCTGTCTGTCTGTCTCTTACCGCATCACCGAAAAACCACCGGAGGAATTTTGATAAAATTTGGTATGGTGATAGCTGGTTATCCGGGTCAACATATAAAATACTTTTTACCGCGGGAAAATATCTCATTTCTAAAAAAAAATTACAAAGACTGCAATGTAAGAGTATACTAATATGTAAAACCTAAGAATTTGGTTTTTGGTCATCTGAACGAGGGCGGAGCCGCGAGCAATGCTAGTAAATATATAAATATTTAATAAATAAATACGTAAAGCTCGTCAATTACTTTAATACTAAACAAAAATAAAAAAATAACCGGTTGATAAACATTCTTATGTTATGTTATATATATTATTCTTATGTTATATATATGTATTTCTCTTGAAATATTACTTAACTCTTTTGTCTCTGCATATTTATATATAGATTTACGAAAAATCGAAGTCAGTATTATTATTTACAAATTCGATACTTAATTTTCAACAGAAACGCAAATCGAATTTTCGACAAGTTTTCAACAAACATGTGGATGTTGCATGTATTCTCGTAAAAGTGGCCCTTATTTTATTATTCGCGTCACATTTAAAATTCTTTTTAATTTCGCCAAACGAAAAGGTTTGTATATTTGTATATTTCACAGTAAATGAAAAGTAATGAGTAAATTTAGATGTTATAATTATTTATGATTCATAACATACTTCTAGAATATTCCAATTTTTCCATGGTATATAAGGATATTTTTGTTGACATGGGTGGATAATATCCGTGATTTTTAACTGGAGCAAAGAAATAAGGAATTATTGAGAATAGTGTGTTTCCTAAAAAATCTTAACTAAATCTAGTTAAAATATATAAATTTTGAAACATGATGCTAAGTTTTCCTGAGATATCCTACATATAATAGAGTTTTGTCACTTCTTAAGTACCAATGCCATCAATATTAGTTAAATGTATAAAATTATGAGCCTTTTAAATGAAACTACCTTTTAGACGTTTTCGTGGTTCTATTTTATATTTTGGTTTCCTACGTTTTGAACACTTCACAATAAACATTGTCCACTACACTGTCTAAGTGCGGGTCGGTGAACAAATATCTTACGAAAAGTAATTAAGTTCTCTCATCTATGCAGGTTTCGTCACAATGTTTTTTTCATCGTACGGTAAATGATACTCATGTTGAAAATGATTCGCACATGAAAATATCGAGATATTATAAATGCGAGGTTCGAACCTACTCAGTTTTCAAAACGAGCGCGCCATCACTGAGCTCCCACTGCTCTAGTAAAATACGATTACTACCTACGTACGTATCCCTACATATAAATTATATACATTAATATATATTTTTACGTTACAGCCATTAAGTATAGCTATCATGTCATGACGGCCTAAAAAGTTTGATTCAATTTAACTTTTCCACGAACAGTCATTAACTACAAACTTTTCTTTTAGGAATTACTATCTAATTATTTACCTAATGAAAATGAAATATACGTATAAAGGTATAGCAAGTTGAAAGCGATTAGCATTATGGATAATATTTAATGAAATAAGTATTATAATTTGTACAAATAAACATATATCTTTATATAAAATATTAAAATTATCAAGTCCGTTCTACTTGTAGCTAGTGATACAAACTCTCGTCATCTTTTGTTTTGAGGTATTTTAATAAATGTTCACAAAGCTTAAGATCTTTGTGATGAGTGCGAGATTTACTACACACAAGTACATTTACAAATTAAAAATATTAATTTGAAATATTAATAGTGTTGTTTAATAATTTATTTTTTAATAATAACAAAGTAAATTAAAATTATTATTCTTAATTAATTTTAACTTTTTAAATTAATAATAAACAATAAAGTGACTTGAATAATTAATACCTATTTTATTTTTCTTTATGTTTATAAATATAATAATGGCAACACTAAATATAGATTACTAATTAATAAAAAAAAATATGAAAAATTGTAATATTTATAATAATAACTACTAAACTTAATTTAATAAATAATATTCCATATTCAATTATAATTATAAAAATAATTAAAATTATAATTTTTTTTAATTAAATTAACAAATATTGTAAGGTACTTTAGTGTCAATTTTCAATTTTTGAATTCATTTTGTTATTTGTGGGTAGGCTGTCTGTAACAACTATATAATACCTTTGAGACATCTAACACCTCAGTCTCTCCCGTGACCATGATTACTGTAAAGCATTCGAAACGTCGGGAACCAAAAATCAAAATAAATCCGCGAAATAATCCGAAAAGATTTTATTTAAAATATCAAATACTCCTGTAAATCTAAGAAAGTATTATCTTGAATATCTTAATACTAAGGTTGCCTGGAAAATACCGCCAATAAAATAGCGATCCTTTTAAATTTTCACACTATTTTTTTATATCCTCTGATGTACAATAAAGTAGCCTTTGTGATTTTATTATTATAACGTACAAACAAGGTGATTGTTGGCAATGTGTGATAAAAAGTGGAACATAATATTTTAGCTACATCTGGTTATAATATTTTTTCGAAGTGTTTCCGCTAACAGTCTAACCCACCTTCGAAGTCGTTGAATATAATTGCTTTGATTTATTCATTTAATAAATCATTAAGCCCATCATTAGTAGACTGCTATGTTATTTAGAACACATATAGCGTAAAAAGCGTGGAAAATACATCTTCACACTTTTCTTTACGGGAAATTCGAAGACATTTTTTGATACATCTAAATATTTTTCTTTGAATAAATAATTTATCAATACGTGATTTATTTCTAATTAAAACAGTCAAATCATTATGTCATCTTATAAATCAATATTTGAAAATATTACTACACTACACGGAGTGAATCAGTTATCGAGGCAGAAAAGTCGAGGTTCAATTCTCTGGTCATGCTTTATGATAGCAATAGTAGCTATCACAGTCGCATACGTATTTGTAATAAGTAAACGATACAGTAACGATGTCGTTATAACTCGGGTAAGTCCTAGTAATCTACTTATATTATAAATGCGAAAGTCTGTGAGGATATATGGATGTCTAGATGTATGGATGTTTGTTACTCCTTTAGACAAAAACTACTGAATGGATTTTAATGAAACTTTACAATAATATAGCTCATACATTAGAATAACACATAGGCTACTTGTTATCCCGAAAAAATGTACAGATTAAGTAGAATAGATTTGTTTTTGCTTTTCTAGAAGCAAACCATTATACATATTTACTAAATAATTTTGTAATCGACTTCTACGCTCTACGAATGTAGCGTTGAGACTAATTATGCATACATTTTCCGCTACGAGAGGCGTACATAATATTATGTTACAATGAAATGTCAGCGTAGCGTACGTTAATGCAAGTCATAATGCCTGAGAACGTTTGTAAATGAATTGTTTAACCGACTTCCAAAATGGAGTTTGTGTATTGTAATGTACGTTTGTATGTCTCCAAATATTTTAACTAGTGAATGAATGCGTGCATATCATTATTATATGTAAATTATTATTATATTGAGATTCAGGTTTTTAGGGCAGTTCTGTTTCCTTTTTTACTAGGAAAGCCTATATTATTTTAATTTCAGTTAAATTCGAATTGCAAAGTAAATGAAGTACCATTTCCAGCTATCAGTATCTGTAACTTCAACGTTGTTTCCCAAAAGCGGACTGAGATTATTACAAGCATACTGTAAGTACATGTTACAAATATATAATAAATTTTATTATCTTTTTAATTAAGTAAAATATGTAAAGGATTCATCCATATTTTATTTAAAAAAAGGAGAAGAAACAGAAATAATATTTTAAGTATTTTTATCTAAAATAGGTACATTCTTGAAATTTATATGGAACCCTTGAAATATAACCTATTTATTCTAAAAAATATGAAACGAATCAGAAAAAATGAAGATGTTTCTTAAAAGAAATATAAAAATTAATTCACAAACTGTGAGCATATGAAGTAATATATATGTAGGTACATAAAACAACAACCCATCAGCTATTCCTATGTAAAGTCGGTAAAAAAAAGTAATAACTACGCCAATATCTATCAGATGTTACTGTATCAGAACTCTGAATCTAACACTCCTACAATTAATCTAAAATCTAATGACGTCTTGTAATTATTTATACTGGCATAGGCTACATTATAGTGACCGAGATAAACTTCATATATTTACATATTTTTTTTAATATTACCTTCTTCTCGGTAGTCGGATAAAAGCATATCCAATCCATATTATCCATATCCATACTAATATTATAAATGTGAGTGTGTTTGTTTGTTTGTCCTTCTTTCACGTGGAAACAAGAGTGACGTATTGATGAGATTTTTTTTGTGTGGAGATAGTTGGAGGGCTGGAGAGTGGACATAGACTACTTTTTACTGCGGGAGATTATCTTATTCCCACGGGAAAACACGTTATAATACAACCCAAAAAAATATTTATTATCAGAATTACTTGAAACTTGCTTTTCAATACAATTAAATAAATACATATTTAAGCATTTTTCGAAGTTCATCCCATAAGGTTGGGAGGTAAAATAGGGGATGAAAGTTTTTTGAAACCTACCTTTTTAGTTTTTTTTGTAGTTTTAGCGCGAGTAAACCTACGGGTTCTGCTCGAGGTCTAACATATCCTACACAAATTCTGAGAACACGTCAAATATGCACAGGAAAGCCGTATTATTTTAAAAGCTTTTATTATGTTTCACCTGTACCGCTCTGTGTAATCAAATCTTGCACGTTAAATTCGACTAAATATAACTCAACAATTTATTACATTACTTAATTTATATGATATAAAAGCTTGTCGCGAGATTTACGTGTGTAGATAAACAAATTTTAGTGTGCAGCATAACATATATTTATCTTTTAATAGATCCGTCCCTCGTCGTAGATTGTTGATGATATTTAGATGACATTTCACTCGCACAAACACTTACGTAGTGAATCTAATATTATTTAGTTTTGCCATAACTTATATCAGAATTTGCTATTGAGATGGATTGCCTTATATCGTCCAATAAAAAGTAATTAAACTTCTTGCATTAATTTAGTTAAAATCGATTGATCGGTATTCTTTAGTATCATATTTAACAATTCTTAACGTCCCAGTCCTGGGACCACCTCTCAATGTAAGAGAGAATAGGCCATAGTTATATATTATAGTTTGACGACACGTTTGGCTCAGTTTGTACCGACCCTACTTGCTGTGCCAGTGGTCGCGGGTTCGAATCCCGCTGGGGACATTCATTTGTGTGATTAGCACGAATGTTTGTACTCTAGTCGTGGGTGTTTATATTTTATAATATATATCTATTTAAAGTTATATGTGTGTAGTGCATCAACTATCTGGTATCCATAACACAAGCCTCGTAGCTTACCATGCCATCACGCTGGCCATATGCGGGTTAGCAGATTTGACATGTCTTTCGAGGACTATATAGGCCTTCAGACATGCAGGGTTCCCTATGATTTTTCCTTCGCCGTAGGATAAAGGGTGTTCATGTTGTAATTAATGCTTAATATGCCAAGATAAAATACACAATAATTAAAAAAAATAACTAATAACTATTACACTATTATTATAATATGTACTATTATGAGTGGGTATGTGTGTGCATATGTATATTCTATTTATAAGTATATTATATATTTTTTTCAGGAAAAAATATAACCGAACTCAGCAAGAAATAGATTTATTTTATACACACTTGCCAAAATTAACTCATTTTAGCAACATAAGTAATAGATCAAGCGCTATGACCTTTAGTGAGATAATGAAAATTCTGAAGCATCATTATTTTACTGTAGAAACTATTATGGAGGAGGTGAGACCTTGTTACATGATACTAATTACCTCTTTAACATAATATAATAATACACCTAAAGATGAAACCCGTTGTTCCATAAATCACTGTAATACTAGCTCCTTTTGTTCAACCTTGTTCCTAGCCATATACGAGTACGTTGTTTTCCGCTAAATATACCGTCGCGTATACTACTTTACAGTTGAGAGCTATTTTCTATTTTAAAAAAGAAAGCTTTATCTCTAACATTTATTTATATACATTTAAAGATAAAATTCATTCATTCGAATTTCTTAAAGTAAAATGTATATTTAATACTAATAAAATCTAAAAGTCAATAATTCAATAATTAATGCAGAAGCATTGAAAAAGCTTTCGGTAAGTTGGTCTTTTGGACAAATATGCACTGAGACAATGATTATTATGTATCTACAAGTATATAATATGTTGTTAAAATGGCATTTTCTACTCCAACCTAGGGTTCGGGTTTGATTTTTCTTTGAAACAATAGTTTGTATTGATTTTAACTACAAAAAATATTCATAAAAAATAATTTTGTTTCGAATTAACTTTATATATTACTAATATTTATGGATTAGTTAAAAAAATAGTACCGAAATGCTTGTCAAATCATCACGAATTCGCGTACAATTACAATTTTTGGGAATAAATAAAATATGAATAATAAAAAATATAATACTATATTCTTTTGTATTTTGAAGCATTAGTTCTCTTCCCCTTGAAAGAGAGATACCATAATATTATGTTATATAAATATATTTTTTATCATAATAAAATGCGTTAGCTATTTTTTAATAACATTTCTTTACTTATCACTCAGTATAGAAATTGCCATTTGTATAATATTTTAAAACATTATTGTTTTGCTTCATGTTGAGTTCTGTCACTGCTCTGTTAAGATGATGGTGGCAACACTGGGTTTTAGTGGGTATTACTACTATGCCCAAGAGTCCCACAAATAATTGCAATGGCGAAAGAACAAAAGGTCGGAAGCTCAAATGCATTTTCCAGCGACAAAGCCTGTCTTTTTGACATACCTACATATGTGGGAGATGACATGCCTTATTTATTTTGCCGTATATTCTGTCTGCCTGTTATTTGGAATATTTGTCATTCGGGGCCTTTGTACAGATCCTCAGACTCATAGAAAGCTTCAATTTGAAATACTTTCGAAACTGATATTAGCTAGTACTAGCTAGTAGTAGAGATTGTAGAAAGTCAATGTCTACTCAAACAATGAAGTTGTAAACTCTTGAAAACTTCGTCTAGAAATTCTGCTTAAGAGGAACTAAAGGAGGCACTTATCTACAGGTTCACCAGAAGTGCGACGATCTATTGTTATATTGCGCATTTAATAGCAAAGTTAAAAGTTGTTCAAACATGTTCACTCTAATAAAGACTTTCGATGGATTTTGCTGTGCATTTAATTATGGAGCTCTTAATGAAGGCAGTATGGAGTAAGTACTTATATTTATATTTTAAAAGTACCAACTTTTTCCTACTTTGCCTGTAACTTTTTCGTTCTAACATATTATTTAAAAAATATATATAAATTTTGTAAGCCTCCTCCTCCTTTATTATCTAACTGACTTCAAAAAAGGGGGAAGTTCTCATATCTAAAAAAGAATGTATGTTAATTTCGTGTAATATACACGAAGTATATTTGCCATCGGTAATCCGATATTATGTTTATTATTATGTTTATAGTTGATATAGTTTGTTAGGAAATATATCCAAAAAGGTTGACAATAGCTGATGTGCATATTTTCCAGAGAATTTTTAAAAGATGATGACTTTGAATATTACATGGACCCCAGTGACGAGGACATGGCTACAAAAGGCATTCTTGTTACATCGGACTCTGGGAGGTATTTACAATTTGTGTATTGTATAATCTATATAAAAAGCGTATAAAGTAAATAATATAAAAAGTTTGAATTCAACATGAAACTTTTTATATAGCTGTGAAATTGAACGCAATTAGGGTACAAGCAAATAATAAATAGGTAATGTCCCAATGAAAAGATTATGAGAAAAAAGCATTTTAAGGTTTTGAAGTATAATATTTTTATAGAGACCAAAGTATGCAGTAACTTTTTATTGTGTAGATTTTTGGACAATACTCCTTATTTAAGTCCTATGTCATAGACATTTCCAGTTTTTTTGCTTTGGGCATAGATAAAAATTTATTTTAGAGACATCCATTAAGTATTTGTAAAAACCAGTCCCAAGCAATGGTTGCAAGTATCATATAGACATAGATTCGTAACCAGTACAAAACACAAAAAAAAATTGTGACATTCCCTGTCCTTTGGCTGTACTTTATATGTTTTTTGTATTTTAGTGTGATTATGTTTCTCTAACTTATTTAATAAAAAGGTACTTTAATTATTGTTTTAGAGGCTCTGGCTTAACCGTGATACTTGATGTCGAACCAGACGAATATGACTATGGGTCAACTCTACCAGGTTACGGGGCTAAGGTTAGTAGGATGTACATATATTTTAATGCTGCTAAGTAATATTTTCATGTTAAAAAATATGTCTAAAATAACTTAACGAAATATTGATTGCAATCATTCATTATTATCTTTGTATGATATTTTTAACAAACATCTTCAATTAAATCTTATGAAGTTAATATAGAAAAAGTCTCATCAGTTACGATTCGCCTTTGCTACTATAACATATTACTAACACACACAGAGACACACACACACACACACACACACACACACACACACACACACACACACACACACACACACACGCACAGACTATCTTTATATATATAATTCTTCTAGTGAGTGTGTATGTCACTGAACTTCTCTCAAATGACTGGACCGATTTTGATGAAATTTTTTGTGTGTTCAAAGGGATCTGGGAATGGTTTAGATTCACAATTTTGTCCAAAAAGTTTGAAATTTTCAAATTAAAGACGTGTAGACAGGACAACGTCTGTCGGGTCCGCTAGTGTTATATAATACAATAGTAGTGTAATTATAAAAATGAATATTTCCACCAGATACTAATAAACGATCCCGATGACTATCCAGAGAACACAGTTCTATACAAATATGCATTGATAGGAGAATCTCTAGACATCAAAGTCGACCCTATGCTATTTCAAAGTGAAGATGTTATTCGGAACGTTGATTTAAATAAACGTGGGTGTATCTTTCACGATGAAATCGCACTGTTACATACAGACAGATATAGCACCGAAGTCTGTTTGACTGAATGTAAGATGAGGAGTTATGCGAAATATTGTGGGTGCATACCTTATAAATATCCTAAAGGTAAGTTACTTTATTAAGGAAAATATAATATTACTAATTTTGCCATATATTAAAATTGATCAGACCATCGCCCATCGTATTACATACAAGTTACAATACAAAGTACAAAGTACTATAGTTTTTAGAAAAATCTGTAGAATAAGAATTTGTAAAAGTAAAGACTGTAATATTACTTTAGAAAAAAACAACCTCATAAAGTTAGATACTTCGCCTGTACTTGCAAGCATTCAACCATTTTTAACGTTCCATTGCTGAGCACGGACCTCCCTTTAATACGAGGGGGATCAGGCCATAGTCCACCACGGTGGCCAAGTGTGGGCGGACTGCACATGTCTTTCAACTTGCTAGCTTCTCTCAGACATGCAGGTTTCCTCACGATAATTTCCTTCACTGTAAGACAATCATGTTAGAAATTAATCGCACAAAAAATTTCAGAGGTGCGAGACCTGGATTTGAACTCGGTTTCCCAAGCGAGCAAGTTACTACAGGGCTTCCGCTGCCTCTAACAAGCTCTTTCACTTCATTTGACTAATTTCATATGATAATTGTACTATAGAATTTCATTTAAGTTGAAAATATTCGAGATAAAAGATTGAAACTACGTTACAATAAAATCACTTTTGTTTTACTTTATATTCAAAATGTTTAGCAAAAAATCTTGTACTGTTATAATACTCTACAGAATTTGTAGTGAAGTACATGACTTATGGACTCGTGTTATTTCCTAACCGTATATTTATAGAACAGTAATACTACATTAACGTCGAGAATCTTTTTGAAAGAAAATTACCAAAAGAAAAGAAAACAATAAAGGAAACTGCCGTAATTTATAAGATATTAGACAATCTCTGATTTTCACAAACTTTTCTCCTAAATAGCTTTTATTGCGTACACTTTCTTACAGAAATACTTATACTATGTCCATTTCAAATACTTGCACAGAACAAGACTCGAACTTATGATCTGTGGCGTAGACACAAACCACTATGTCAAGTGATTGATTATACCACACAAACAAACACACTTTCACATTTATAATTTTAGCATGGATTATAAACTTGTTGTAGCTTTTATATAAGGTACTTTCTTTATTTTGTATGTCTATTTATTTAAAAAAAATAAATCAATTTTCAAGCACTTGAGTTCAAAGGCTTCTTTGTATATAAATATTTAACTTACACGACAATAAATTATGTCACTTTTGATGTTGGGACAAGGACTTGATCTCTACCATACACCTATTTTTACTTTGAAGGTCATACATATATTTGACCTGTATGTACATATACTGTATACATATTAGCTGCCTCGGTGGTCTAGTGGCTAGCATGTACGTCTACGCATGCAGGCGGTCCTGGGTTCGAGTCCCGGGTCAGTATAGTTTCTGAGTCTCAGATTGGCCACCGTGGCCAAAATCTGTCATACTTTATCATGTACATTGTACATAATTGAGTTATGCAGTCGGAGACATTACTACTGCGAATCTTTTTACTCAGTCCGTTTTTTGTTGTATTTATTTTTACAAAATATAATTTAATGTTTGTTTTTAACAAACATCTCGCAAAGTATGCGTGGAAAATGATTTCAGGGTAAAAAGAGACATACTCTTATAATATGAATTTAAAAATATTTAGAATGGAATGAAAGCTTGTATAAATAAAAAAGATACGCGTTTAAACATTCTGTGATTTTGATAAAATAAATAGTGAGAGTGTTATTAACTTCTTATTAGGGATCTTACGATTATTTGTTTCAATTTTTTTTTTTAATTAAATACATATGTTAGGACATTATTACATAGCCATCTAGGTCCATGGTAAGTTACAAGGCTTGTGTTATGGATACTAGATGGTTGATACACTACACCTATATAACTTTAAATACATACATACTATATATATATATATATATATATATATATATATATATATATATATATATATATATATACTCATGACTGGAGTACCTACATAATATATTCGTGCTCATCACACAAATGAACGCCCCCGATGGGACTCAAACCAGCGAACGCTAGCGCAGAAAGTAGGGTCATTACAAACTTAGGCAAATGTGTCGTTATAATTAATTACACATAAATAAAATGAAAGTATTGAATGGATAAACGTATTGTGAACCCGATATAAGGCAATTCACTGGCCAGACGCCCACTTTAATGACATTATGATTTAAATTGAAATTGCACTTACATTTCTGTGACATTCTCTTTTAAGATCCTCTTTGTATTTGCTTTATTGTAGTTTCAATACTATTGTTTTATTAAAACCTACTCACTGACTCACGCTCCGCTCGGGTACGTCCCTATTGTACGTTTAAGTGTTAGTAAAGGTTTTTTAGAAATGAAATAATATTTTAGCGATGACCCGGATAACCAGCTATCATCATACCTAATTTCATCAAAATCTGTCCAGTGGTTTTCTCGGGATGCGGTCACAAACAGACAGATATACAGACAGACAAAAATTCTAAAAACTATAGATTCGGCCTCTGTATCGATGAAAATAATGACTATTTCCATAAAATTTTGTAAAAATATTTAATTTACAGATTCCACTTAGAATTTTATTACATGTAAAGATTAAATTGCATTATATAAGGGTTAATTATTTTTTAGGATGTTAGGAAACTTACATAACTATAGCTTTTTCTTTATTATTCTTGTATAAATAAATTATAGGTACATTAAGTATATGCCATATGAGATGGTATATAAAGATAATATATGCTCATAATATCCGCTTATACTAAACATAAATATTATAGAACATAACATTAAAAAAATATAAATAATAATTTTCCATACATCTTTTAGACCAGACCAGTCCAGAAGATCGTAAATAAATTTAATGTAATTGCGAAACGACAACATCTGGTTGATCAGCTGATATATCAACAAAAAACACAATATTTCAATCAATTAATATAATCTTCTATCTAATGTAATATGTAAATATCTCGTGTGATGGTATTTGTGGTCGCTCTCCTCCGAAACGGTTAGACCGATTTTAATTACCTTTTTGTATATTTGGTAGATATGAGAGTAGATCGTAGAGTAGTTTTTATCCTCCTACCCCCACTCCCCGTTTTTAATCGCGATTTTAGTATTTTTGTACGAACAATATAATATAAAAACATGTAGAACATAAAGCCAAAGAGATTTCTTTTCTTAGATTAAACGTGGGCGTAGCCGCGGGTTCTGCTAGTATAAATATATTAAATTACCGCACAGGTATTTAAAGCTTCTAGGTAACCGGAAACCATTTCTACACCGTTCTTGAAGACTAAGAAAATAACTAAAACATACCAGTATCGACATCAGTTGCCTAACTTTTTAATTGAAAAGACGACAGAGCATTCCCCCGAGACATGATAAATGGGATTTTCAAAAGGATATTCTTGGTATATAAGTTGGTTGAAAGCGTGTGTGACTCATGCACAGAGGGTCCCTTACAATCATACATTTGTTATGTTAAAAGTACGCGACTTGGTACATTAAAAGTAAAGCAATATTTTTATATCCTATTACTTTTCTACAATATTCATTTTATTTACAGCATAGATACATTTGTATTTTATAGTATTAGTATGAAATACAAGGTTAGTTTAGCGACTGACCGAAAATAACATACTCGAATCTCAAATACTGACATATATCTATCTATAGGTACATATAGTAAAATTGTAACATAGTCGAATCTGTACAATAAATATTTTTTAGACAATTTTATCGAAATAGACATTATTATAGATACAGAGACCGAATCTATAGTTTTTAG
This sequence comes from Brenthis hecate, assembly GCA_951806755.1. Taxonomy (NCBI): domain Eukaryota; kingdom Metazoa; phylum Arthropoda; class Insecta; order Lepidoptera; family Nymphalidae; genus Brenthis; species Brenthis hecate. Next base: position 7,200,477 of record OX638269.1, read on the forward strand.
AATTTTTGTCTGTTTGTCTGTTACCGCATCACAGAAAAACCACACGAGGGATTTTGATGAAATTTGGTATGGTGATAGCTGGTTATCCGGGTCAACATATAGGATGAGCTACAATGGACCAAAACTGGTCGACGTAGCTAGGGCCGACCTCGGCACCACACCCAACAATAAAAAAAAAAACATATAGAATACTTTTTACTGCGGGAAAATATCTCATTTAATTACAAAAAGTACATTGTAAGAGTATACTTAATATATAAAACCTAAGAATTTGCTTTTTGATCACCTGAACGCGGGCGGAGCCGCGGGCAATGCTAATATTAGTATATATTTTTATAACGACTAGGTGTATATATATATATATATATATATATATATATATATATATATATATATATATATTAGTTGTAAATTTTTGACAACAGAATAAAATCATCAATTTGTACAGAACATTAAAGAAAAAAAACCTGTTATGTCCCGGCGATAGCTAGTACTAAGTATTATAAAATTTCAGAAAAAATTGGTTCCAATCATTTTTACGCTACATTTTAACATTTATAAATGAAATCTCGATATCTGGCGTTACTAATCGGATCTGTAAAAATTGAAAAGAAGAAATGCTCTTTTCTATCTCGACAATATTATTATTAAATCGCTTTTGAAAAGCACTTAGACTGTTCTCGGTTTAAATCTGATGGTATTAATGTCAAGCCTTTGTTCTAGATGTTGGAGTAATGGTATTTCAAATTTAGTTGTTATACTATTAGTCTTACCGAGCCTAGCCAACTGTGTTGAGTTATTTATTATTGTGCATAAGTGAACGCTCAAACACAAGTGCACTCTCTATTCTTTTTACTCTCAAAGTCCGATGGGACGATGCGTTGACACGACATATGACGACTTTCTAACTACGAGGTCATAGAGTATATATTATCATAAAATCTTAATAATTAAACTGGGCACTATTCGGGACTCTAACCCTGGACCTCTGAATCTGCAACCGTACATGTTAGCTATTAGACCACCAAAGGACGATTAATAATTATTTGTAATACGGAATAAAAAGAAACAGAATGGTTACTTTCTATAGCAATATGAATGAAAACTCTCTATTTTATTTTACCTGTACCTTAGGTTTTCTGTTTTTTTTTTTTTTTTTTTAAATATATACATAGCCTTAAAATCCACAAAAGCGATTGGAGTGTGAAGTTCGTTTATTTATTATGCAAATAAATTGTTCCAGAAAAGACATCACGTATTTGCGATTTCGAGGACTTAGAATGTCTCAACATTGTGAGGGGTAAGATTTACAGAGTTCAAGTGTTTTTTCTAAGAACATTATTTAGCATCGTTTTTTAAATATTTTTGTATATCTAAATTTATTGGTGTCTTCATGATTATATTAGTTAACAGCGGCTCACTCTCGTTTCGCCTCTAGAAGAACAAAAACGAATCTATCCCATGGGAACCGTACATATTCCCGGGATAAAAAGAAGCCTATGTGTTATTCTGATGTATGAGCTATATTATTGTAGTTTCATTAAAATCCATTCAGTAGTTTTTGGGTGAAAGTGTAAGAAACATCCATACATCTATACATCTAGACATCCTCACAAACTTTTGCATTTATAATATTATTGGGATATATGATTCCTGCAAGAGATAATAATGTATATTTGTTTTTAATAGTTATCGTTGTTCTTAAAAAAACATTATTATAAGCTACTCAATGAGTAGTATTAAGACAAAAATCGATAGCGTTTTCTCGCGGCATCACCCACGAAATTCATTTATAAATTGATATGTTTCTCTAAATTATTATTACCTATCTGATACCTACTGTATAAGCTATATTATTGTAAATTTTTATCAAAATCCGTTCAGTAATTTTTGCGTGAAAGATTATTATCATTTAATTTTATCTTTGTTATTAGCTTACGTAGTTAACCGCAATATGTCATGCAATCCTGAATGTTACGTCGAGTGCAGAGATCAAAAATACACCATCACTACGAACGTGATGCCGCTACTGTCCAACCTTTATCCACGAAATATAACGTAAGTTGGCCCAACGTATGATATTTATAGCTAAAAGAGCGTATATTATTATTATTAAAATCATAATGTTTTCCTGACCGTATTTCACTGAGATCTCAGGCGCAGGACTGACGGCTCTCTATCTGCACGTAAGAAATACTGCCAACTTCCTAACTCCGAGCTGTTACTAAGAACTTCTTAATAGAAAACTACATGCTCTGGAATTAGAGCCTAGGACCTATGTGCATCCGTACACACACACACACACACACACACACACACACACACACACACACACACACACACACACACACACACACACACACACACACACACACACACACACACACACATATATATATATATATATACACATGCTACCTACATTCATATATGCATACTAGCGGACCCGACAGACGTTGTCCTGTCTACACGTCTTTAATTTGAAAATTTCAAACTTTTTGGACAAAATTGTGAATCTAAACCATTCCCAGATCCCCTTGAACACACACAAAAAATTTCATCAAAATCGGTCCAGTCGTTTGAGAGAAGTTCAGTGACATACACACTCACCGAAGAATTATATATTTAAGATATACGTTCATGTATAGCATGTAAATTTTACAATGTACATGTCAGTGGTCGCTATACCGTCGAGACAAAAGGAGCGTAGCGTAGATAAAATACTCTGCAGGATAAATTTTTTTCACTATTAAATACCTTATTTCTTTGTTTTTAACTGACTTTCGAAAAGGTGTTCAATTGCAACAAAAACTTATATTTTTTTATAATAGTATTAGGTGTTCGCGAATATTTCAAAATGTAATAAAACTATTTTAACTTAATCCCTCCACGAACGCGGACACGCCGGCGTGTCGATTTCTTAGAAATTTAATTCATTTCTTAGAAATTTACCTGGAGGTGTTAACTACACCCTACATCTAAGATGTAGTGTGAGGAATCCGTGCAAAGTGAAACGCGGTCACGCAACGGCGACAGTGGTCTGGCCGATCTAATTATACTAATTAGCATGGTAAGATCACATTAGCAGCTATTAAGACCTAGCCTATGAATCTATGAAAGCTTAATGAAATATCATGCAAAGAGAAAATTATTTTTTTAAGGGTGGGTTAACTATTTTGGTTAACAGACATCTATACTAATTTTAATATTATAAGGAGGCAGAGTTAGTTTGTTTGTTTGTTTGGTTGATCGCGCTAATCTCAAGAACTAAAAATCCGATTTGAAAAATTATTTTTGATTTAGCTGACTTATGGAGAAAGGCTATATAATATAGGCTTTATATCATCCCGGAAAAATGTCCGGTTATTTTTGTCTAGATACGAACCCAAAGCGAAGTAAGGGTTAGCCGCTAGTTATTTGTAATTTGACTACATCATTGTATATCTGAAAAGTAATATTAGTAATTTTTCTAAAGAGCAATCATTGAAAAACTACGTTATATTTTTATAAATGGAGAGACGATGCCAGCGCTTAGGTAATAAAAATTATAAATTAAAAATTTAAAAAACCCCCTACGAAAATAATTGTCATATAACGATTACACTGGCACTCGTGAAGCACTTAATCGAGTAATCATACGCCAAAATACCTGACATCATGTGCTGGACCGATATTAACGAAACATAGCTAAGAACCACCGCAAGGAAAGTGGCTTTCAAATGAAAAAAAAGACCGCATCGAAATCAGTCCATCCGTTTGAGAGCTACGATGCCATAGACAGACACACACACACAGACAGATTGACATCGACGTCAATTTTATAACATACTTCTTTTTGCGTAGGGGGTTAAAAACAGAGATTAGATTGGCATTATCATGACATGTCTTCCGTTACATAGGCTTACGCGTAAAAAACTAAGGTTATCACGTAAAAAAGATAATTTACATACCTTATTGTTAGCTTGTTTTCTTTTAAAATAAATAAATAATTTTTTTTCAATTGTAAAATATTTCGGGAATCAATACTCAAAATAACATACATGATAAAAAAGTTAGTTTAATATATTCGCATTAAATCTAACAATAATAAATTATAACCATGGGATCTCATTAGGAACAAATAAAAACTAGTTCAAATAAATGTCACTAGATGGCATTATATGTATTGATTGGTTATTTAAGGTTGCGTAAAATTAACAAAAGGTAATAAATAGACATAAACAGACACAAAAGAGGAATATAATATTCCGTAATAGAATTTTTTTTAAATATATCTATATAAAAAATTGGCCCATGAGGGGATCGAACCCGCGACCTTCGCGTTATTAGCACGACGCTCTAACCAACTGATCTAATGGGCCTTTTAAATAGGAAGGTAAAATATTACTTGTTTTAGATTCTATTTATTTCATCACTCCAGTCCATGTAATTAAAAAAAGAACAAATAATAATAAATAACTAGAGACTACTATTGTATTTGCGAAAGTGTGTGTATGTTTGTTACTCCTTCTCGGTGAAAATGGATTTGGGTAAAATTTAAACCTAGACTCGTAAGACAAACCCGAGCAAAGAAGGATAGTTTCTAATTTATAATCTATACATATAATAAAATTGTAACTGAGCCGTATCTTTACATTAAATATTTTTTGGAAAATCTTATTGAAATAAACATTATTATCGATACAGAGGCCGAATCTATAGTTTTTAGAATTTTTGTCTGTCTGTCTGCCTGTCTGTCTGTCTGTTACTGCATCACAGAAAAACCACTCAGGGATTTTGATCGTTATCCGGGTCAACATATAGGATACTTTTTACCGCGGGAAAATATCTCATTTCTGAGAAAAAATACAAAAACTGCAATGTAAGAGTTTATTAATATGTAAAACCTAAGAATTTGGTTTTTGGTCATCTGAACGCGGGCGGAGCCGCGGGCAATGCTAGTATTAGTATATATTTTTATTATGACTAGCTATTGCTTACATTACCTCAAAAGCTCAAGCCATATCTATACAAGAAAAGTCTCACCAACATCCGTTTTGTCCTTTTTCCCACACAGACAGTTTGTAACTGAAAATTTGGACTCTATATAGCCCCAAATACATTTTTTTATAAAAAATGTAATTTATTGCAAAATTATGTGTAGTATTTCTTTTAAATTTTAACAAGACTATTTGATTTCATTAGCCTTATGAAAATGCTTTTTAATTAACGCAATGAACTCAAGTTGAAATTGAAAACCAGATCAAGTAATAAAATGTAAAAATACGTAGGAGAATGAGTAAAATAATACTATATAAAAAACGCGTGAATTTTTGTTTCTAACTTTAATTAATTAAAGAAAAGATAATGTGTTTAATTAGTGAGTAAAACTGCATTTATCGAGCTTTAGTTTAAAATACCTTAGCTTTATATGAGTTTCCTATTCCCTGTACATTATAAAAACCTGTCTAGTGCAATGCAATGCTCAATGAATTGTAGAGCTTTATTAAATAATTTATTTAATGTCAAAATTACTTTTGAATTATTTGTATCATGTAATTATTTACAATACATATTTTTGATTGAATTGAAACACGATGTTTCTATTTGTCTGTAGTTTCGTTGTTTTTTATATTTTTACTTAATTCTTAGGCTTTTGAACAGGTTACCTGTATAGGATATTAAATGGCCCATATAAATTAAAAAAAAACCATAATGATGGAATACATAACATTAAGTGATTTGAAGTCAGTGTAGGTACCTTTTTTGATAGAATGCTAGAGCGTCGACTGGTTACTATGTTTTTGTTGTTTCGCATGATGTTTTCTCTATTTCGTTTTCGCAATTCAGTATTTCGCTTTGTGATGCAATAAAAACTTTTTTATGCATGTTTTATTGAGCTTTTATTTACTGACAAACTATTGCTACAAATTGAACCCAAAAGCGGATCGTACCTATGTGAGATTCAAAAGCAATCCGTTAAATAATAGAATATTAAAATTATTAATTACTTCGAGGCCATTCGTTTGCAATGTCAGGTTCTAGAAAAATATAAGAAATACCTTGATAAATATCTCGTTTTATATCATAATAGTGAATTTACTGACCATGAAACTTTATACAGATCTGATTCTATTTACGAGAGACATATTAGATGCATTTTGCATAAAGTTCATGTATATACTAGTGACTCACCCTGGCTTCGCTCTAGTTCATCCCTGGTTACGTTTTAACGTTTATTATAGATTTTTCAGAGATGAGATATTTTCCCGTAGTAAAAAATATCCTATAACGCTAATAAGCAACTATCGTCATACTAAATTTCGTCAAAATCTGTCAAGTGGATTTCTTTCCAGACGGAAACGCATCACGAGAAATCCACAGACGAAAAAATTCTAAAAACTACAGATAGAACCTCTGTATCAATCATAATGATTATTTTTATAAGATTTTCCAAAAAATATTTAATGGACAGATTCGGCTTAGTTACAATTTTATTATATGTATAGAGGCATAAGAAACCTTTGCTGTGGCTATTTAATATCCGGACAAGGGTTGGCCTTGGTTCAGAAGGATTAGATGTAGAAACCCTTCAGACTTTAATATGTCAAAGGATGCTTATGAAAGCTCAGTAATTTTTAATTAACTTTTATTATAGTTGTGTACATACTTGTATAACCTTATTTTATGAGAAAATATCCAAAAGAGAAAATTATCTCATCTCATCACCTATACATCTCATAAGTTCACGTTGGCTTATGTCATTTTCTCTAATTTTATTCATAACTAGCGACTTATTCGCTTAGCTCTCGGCTGCGTCCCTAAACACAAGATCTCTATAGATAAAAATAGTTATTGTGAGTGTACCTTAGGAAATAAACACATGCTTATACGGACTTTTATATGCCTTTCATTTTTAATTATGACGACACGTTTGGCTTAGTTTGTAGTGACGCTACTTGCTGTGCCAGAGGTCACAGGTTCGAGTACTGCTGCAGGCAATAATTTGTGTGATGAGCACGAATGTTTATACTCCTGTCATGGGTGTTTATATTTATAATATGTATGTATTTAAAGTTATATATGTGTAATGTATCAAATATCTGGTATCCATAACACAAGTCTCGTAGCTTACCATGGAACTAGATGGTGTTGTGTGTTAATGTCCCAACATATATATTTATTTAATTAATTATTAACAGGATATATATTTTATTGCAGGAAAGGTCGTAACACCAGTGAACTAATTGCCCTCCAAGTGTATTACGCGAAAGCAACTTGCACGTGCTATAAAAAGATGCTATTAATTGATTTCAATTATTTTGTGGGTGAGGAATGTTTAGATTTGTATTTTCATTGAAATAAAATATTTTGAGATCGAACATCAGAGGTAGGACGGTTGAATATCAAAGGTAAGCCGCTTATCTTTGTTACGTCTACGCTTTGTTTTTTTTTTTAAATTGTTATTGATAATATTTTTATAATTTATATCTTATTACAGATTATTTAGTTATTTTTATTTTTTACTAGCGACTCACTCTCGCTACGCTCGGGTCCGTCCCTAGTTACGTTTTAACGCTTAGTATAGATTTCTTAGAGATAACCTTTTTCCCGCAGTAAAAAGTATCCTATATGTTGACCCGATAACCAGCTATCGTCATACTAAATTTCATCAAGATCTGTCCAGTAGTTTTCTCATGATACGGCAACAGACAGACAAACAGACAGACAGATAAAAAATCTAAAAACTATAGATTCGGTCTCTGTATCGTTAATAATGTCTATTTCGATTAGATTTTCCAAAAAATATTTAATGTACAGATTCGACTTAATTACAATTTTATTATATGTATGGATTATAAATATAGTTATTTTTCTGATTTTTTAAATATTTTTCCGGATTAATTATATGTTATGGTGATATGTTCATGGCAAGTCTTTTACTATGCCCTTATTACATGCGTTCTGACTATTACTTCCAAATATTAACGCGTCCAAGAAGAAAACTAAGTTAAGTAAAACTGACGTCTTTAATATTTAAGGCACTTTTTTCATGTCCGGTTATATTATTATATCTTGTATATTATATATACTAGCGTTGTTTTCAGCTCCAATGTAGTAGAGTTTATGTATCGACCCTTATTCTTAAGGGTCATAGCACGATGTTAGATGGCTTACAATACTTCTTATTAAAATAAGCTGTAAATGGGAAAAAAATATCGAATTGCACTGGTAGTTCCAGTATAGATAGATATTATTAATTTCTAGAATAATATTGAATATAAACCAGACTATACAAACAAAGAAACAAAATTGAATTGGTAACTTAAAAGATAAACACCCAGTACCTATATAGCAGACTAGATTAAGTGCTCAAACCCTATTATACCAGCTGGCTGCGTGCAGTAATACCTTACTTACTATTAACATCAAGTCAAAGTAGTAAGTCACTTTCTGTATAATAAATATGATTGCGTTACATATATATTATGTACATATCACTTGTCGACAACAATTTGCATGACTTGTATGACATTTTCAGTTTGTGTAAAAGAAACTAATTTTAGTTTTACCGGTTTTAATTACTTTCGTATTGCAATCATATCGTCATCGTAATGTAATTATACACATAAATACTCCCTATATTATTTTGCTGTATTTTTTCACATTATCCCTGCTCTGGGCCTCCCTTCAATGCGAGAGTGACCAAGTCATACTGCTGATCAAGCCAGCGTGGGGGACGCTGGCCAAGTGCTGAATGGCGGACTTCATACATATTTTAAAAATAAGTCAGGTTTTCCCAGACATAGGGGTGTCCTCACGATGGCTCCATTCATCGTATTAGGACGTGGTTATCATATTGGTATTGGTTCATCATGTTGGTAGTGAACATATGTAATCATAGACGCAAGACTCGGAATCCAAAACCGCTTTACTCAGTATTTCAAACGAGCACGTTACCAATTGGCTTCCATTGCTATCATACTATATATGTATATTATGCCTTCAATTTCATATTTGTAATTTTTGTTTTATATATGCAATAAAGAATAAATAGGTATATATATATTTAATTCACCAAAAACATTACAGAGTAATACATAATTAAATAGTATACAATATGTGTTATGTACTACTGCAATTTATTACTTGTATTACTCTCACTATGCATCATATAATTTGAATGATGTACGCTATGTATTGATTGGAATTTCATACGCTACATGTAATAATAAAACAATTATAAGTATTTATTAATGAACAGAAATAATTAGGTGAAATCTACAAATATATAATATGTAACTGCATTTTGGTTCCGTTTAGACGGTTTAGTAAAATAAAGTAATTTGACAAATCAATAGATTTTTCTTTCAGGTCTGGCTTTGCGCTATTTCTAGAAGATTTTGCAGATATTATATTCAGTACTTAGTTCTTTCTTTAAAGATATTTCTAAGTTAAGACTCTTAAAAGTAATTTTCATTTCAATCAATTTTATTTTTTATCATTTACAACAAGTAACAATCTAGAGCGCGAATTCGAACTTACTTGTAGTAGCGGTTATATAGAAAGTTGATAGAACAATAAGTTTTGTTTTATAGAATTACATTACACTACACAATAGAATTATTTTACACTATAGAGCTGACCTGACATATTATCATCATCTCTATTCAAAAATAATTCGTATATGATGACACTTCTAATATTTACTGTATACTTTACATCACATCTGCAAATTAAAATTCAAAAAATTGATTCCGCTTTAAATTTCACAAGTTTTTCTAAACGTCATTAATCTACCATTAGTTCAGAAAAAATGCCTTATTTAATGTGTTTTTTTTTTCCTTTTTTTTCTTGTATACAAAATTATAATTAATTGAAATAGCCTGGAGGCGCTCATAATATTCCTAAATTTTTCTTGAAAGTTATTATTTATCATATAATAATAGCCTTTAGCAAAATTATTAATGCCTGATTAAAACCAAAAACTGGTTCACATTGAGTTGGAATTATTAAAAAGAGAGATCAATATGCACAGAGTGAGCCCTACCCGCGAAGTTTGTAACAAGAAGCTTTAGTGCATATTTATGTCTTTTCTAAACTTTCTAATGTTCGTCTTAATTACTTCGATAATTCCAAAAAAAAAATTAGAGCAGATAAATAAATAAATAAATATAAATATGTCGGGACATTAACACACAGCACTATCCAGGTCCATGGTAAGCTACGAAGCTTGTGTTATGGATACCAGATAGTTCATACACTACTACTACTATATATAACTTTAAATGCATACATATTATAAACACCCATGACTGGAGTACAAACATTCTTTCTCATCACACAAATGAATGACCCCAGCGGGATTCGAATCCGCAACCGCTGGCATAGCAAGTAGGGTTCCCACACACTGAGCCAAACGTGTCGTCAAATTTTTATAATTTTTTTAATAAAAAGGTATTAATTATATCGAAGTATATTAAATCAGTTATATTTTTCAGCCACCTACGGCGGGGTGTTCTCACTCAGCTTCGGAGCCTCAATTATTACGTTATTCGAGATAATTTACTTGCTTGTTTCAATTTTGTTGAAATCTTTATGGAAATTTATTTATAATGCAAATAAATGTAATACGAAATAAGCCGCGTTTTATTTATTTAACTAACAATAGATTAATAATTGAACAGACGAAGCCCCCAAAAAAATGTCTATGTCAAAAATACTAGCGTGGTTTTGCTGTTTATGTTATTATTCTCTATTTTGCCGTACAGATCATAATATATTTTCTTGCAAGAATAATGGAAATGTCATATAGGTATTAGTCGTTAGTTTTACCAATTTTTGAGATACAAATATGAAAAACGAAAATAATACATTTTTCAAGCATTAGTTTCTGCTCCTATAAAGAAAGATCTAATACTTTTTCAATATGTTGGTTTTATTTCCACGAAAAGTGGTCAGGTTATACAAATAGTTTCTAAAGAATTTCTTAGTTAAACGAAATTGAACTTGCTTCAATTTATATGCTTGTTACTCCTCACATTGAAACGGCTGAACCGATTTGGATCAAATAAAAAATACTAAATAATTGGGAAATACAAAGATAGGGTATATTAATTTGCTAAACCGGGAGCTACGTATTATAAGTAGAAAAGAACGTCTAGAGACACGCCCGGTTAAAGCCAGGCCAAGTCGCTAGATGTTTATATATGTACAAGAAAAAAAAATACGTTTAAAAATATTGGTATTACAGACTTGACCTCTAGACGATTTTATTATAAGTGGGGCATAAATTGATCGTTAGAATTTTAAGCATTGAAAGGAATTTAGTTATAACTAAGATTGAGACTACAACTTTTTCTTTAAAATTCACGTTTTATAAATTTTTTATTTACGAGTATAAGTTTGAAGACATTAAAACTTCACTTTATTTCTATAAAAGATTTCATAAAATTGTGACCTCACCAAAGCTTGGCAAGTAAGTTTAAACACCTTTGATAAATAACAAAACGACTAAAAGTTTTGTATGCGTATAAATCTAGATTTATCAAAAATTTAATTAATAAAAAAAAATAAGAATGGAAAATTCATTGAATAATAAGTACTTCTTGTAATAATTTATCTTTAAGACATACTCTTTGACGACACGTTTGGCTCAGTTTGCAGTGACCCTACTTGCTGTGCCAGCGGTCGCGGGTTCGAATCCCGCTGGGGTATTCGTTTGTGTGATGAACACGAATGTTGATGAACATGGATGTTTATAATATTATGTATGTATTTAAAGTTACATATGTGTAGTATATCAACTATCTAGTATCCATAACACAAACCTCGTAGCTTACCATGGAACTATATGGCGCTGTGTGTTAATGTACCAACATATTTATTTTATTTATTTTACTTTGAGCAATACACTTTCCTCAATGGGAGGAATACACTATAGTTCACTGCATCTACCAAATTCCGGTTGATGGGTTTACACGTCTATCAAGAACTAGGTAGGTTTTCTTAGTTATGCAAGTAGGTGATGTTTAATGTTATTCGCACTTTAAAATCTCACCGAAGTGAGTTCACTACACTCAAGTTATTATTAAGCACTTTTCAAACCAGAACAAAGTGGGACAGGTTTTTTTTTTATTATTTATATGGGATTTGCGAGATAAGTGTGCGTGAAATATGTTAAGGATAAAATGTGATATATGGTGTGATTTTAAAAATAGATTGGAAACGATGAATAAAATAATGGAAGGATGTGTTATTTAAACGCCGACACGACGATAAGCGTAAGCTTTTTTTTATAGTTTGAAATGAATAAATAGTCGGTGAGTTATAAGCGCTTTTAATGTATTTGTATCTGATATTTATTTACCAAAAAACATGTGTCAAGTGGAAAAACCTAATTTAATACTTTTGTAAAGCCGGCAAAAAGTTAATGGTACTTAGTAAATCGCCATATTGGTGCAATTTTTCTTTGGTAAACGAAACCTTAAAGTAGGTAATCGTTACACGAACTGAAGTCTTGATTATTCTCGGCCCTATATATAAAATTATGCCCAAGATTGAATGTTCGCTCAGAGGTTGAAATTCGACCATGGTCATTTTTTTTTGATAACACAAAAACAAATTTAAGCTCTCCAATAGTAGTGGCGAAGGGTGAAATTTTATCAGAGGTAAGCCGTTCCAAAAATATACAACTTTTATATTTTTGGATGAAGTATTAATGGACAAAGAAATAAAACTATTATTATATATATATATATATATATATATATATATATATATATATATATATATATATATATATATATATATATATATATATATATATGTATTTCCAAAAGAACATTTATACATTTAAAAAATAATTTTAAGGTAAGACGTTTTGTAGGGACACTTCGCCATTGATAACTACTAAACAAAAAAAAAAACGATTTATAAACAGAGGACAAAAAGGTACTGAACTGTTTGTCTTTTGATTTTTATTAAAACACTAGCATGGCCCACGGCTCCGCCCGCGTTCAGATGACAAAAAATCAAATTCTTAGGTTTTACATACCTATTTGTATACTCTTATATTGCAGTTTTTGTATTTTTTCTCAGAAATGAGATATTTTCCCGCGGTGAAAAGTATTCTATATTTTGACCCGGATAACCAGCTATCACCATACCAAATTTCATCAAAATCCATCCAGTGGTTTTTGTTTTGCTCTTATTACAGCTTCTTGAAAATATATAAATCTATCGTTTGGTAAGAAAGTAATAAGGAAGAAATATTTTTGATATCTTTATAAATGTTATTTTGATTGACATATTTTTAGAATGATATATATTTTTTTATTTTGGGACAAAAGTAGTATCAGTAAAAAGTTAAATTTATTTTGATACAAACATTTCATTACGAACGGAGCTGCGGTAACTCGGTAATATAACATATTTCTTGGTAACATTATTGAAATTTTCTACCCTAATGTTTTTGATGTATAAAATACTTAACAAATGGAACGCTAATTACTAACTTTATGCTAGCAATTTTTACTTAAACTTGAAATCCACTCTGCACTAATGATTCTTAACAAGTTTTTTAAATAGAATATAGTCTAATTTACAGATAATGGATTTCTCTAACTTTTTAAAATACTTTCTTGTGTTTGTATTTTTCATATATTCTGGTAAAGTTCTTTATACTATAATAACGCGTCATCTACCCATTTAGAAGATACAGTTTTATTTTCCGAAAAAATAAAGTTTTTTCGCTTGCACTCTCATATCTATAATATATACGACTACAAAGCACATCGAATATACGACCAACTGTGTGGTGGCAGTATTTGGCATATTCTGCCATATTGGGCCAACTACAATCTAACTAAACTATCATAGAGAAGTAAAATATATAAATTAACTAGCAGAACCCGCGGCTACAAAAAAGTCTTTGCTTTATATTATACAGCGACTCACCCTCGAAAATACTTTACGACCTATTCTCATAACTAAAAAAATGTTCAAAAAAAGACATTAAAATCGGTCATGCCATTTTGGAGGATTTCGACCACAAACACCGTGACACGAGATATTTATGTATTAGATTTGTAGAAGATAATCTTTAAAATTAATAAATACGTTTTTAAAATCTATCGTAAATAGCATAAAGTCTTTTTTTTATTATTAATAAACTTATTTCCTCAAACGAAGTATGTCATATCTAATATTAATAATTTCATTTTTTTTAGAAAAACATGGTTCAAAAAAAAGTATACCAAACTATGCATATGAAATTCAAGAAGTTCTGCAAACACTGTTCAATTCATGGCGTCTATTACTTCTTCAGTAATTCTAACTGGTGGATTCATTTGATTTGGTCTACTTTGATAGCATCGAGTGTTTGTTTGTGCGCGTATCTGTGCCATATGATTTGGAGAAAATTTGTAGATAACCCGACATTTACAGTTGTAAGTATTTTGCTGTAGAAACCCTTAGCCCTTGAGAATTGAAGTGCTGAAGACTTCTTAACAAAACATAACACCTCGTCTTATCGCCTCTACTGGTGATAGGAGAGCTGGCTCCTTTTATCTTAATCCTAATACCTTTAAGAGCAATTCTTGTATATTTATTTATTTATAAATACCGATGATCTCGAAAACGGCTCTAACGTTTTCGCTGAAATTTGGTATGTCGGGATTTGACGGGGGCGAAAAATTGATTTAGATTAGTCGTATATCTGGGAAAGCGCGTGTTTTTGAATTTTCATGCGTTGCTTTCCAATTTTGCACGCTCGGGAATAAGCATCGTGGTCAAGCAACTAAGGTGCAAGATTGACAATCAGGAGTGGCCGGATTCGAATTCCGGTCGGATACAAAGTGTTTACTTTTGTTTTGTTTTTTTTGGATTTATTCAAGGTTTTAGTTTTAAGCTATATAGATTATCGTCGAAAAGAACACCGAGCGAAGCTATTGCTAAAGAATCGGCATTGCCATTCAACAGGGGATTCCTGCCACATATACAAGCGGGCATGACTTGTACAGTAATAATTAAGTGCACATTTGTTTTGTAATTTAATTAAGTATATATTTTGTAATTTTCCTAGCCACTAATCTTATGAATGCTAATGTTTGTGTACATTTGCTGCTTTTTTAAATTTAAATCTTCTTTGGCTTAATTTTGAGTGTTCTTAAAAATTCCGGCAAGCGTTCAATTTAATCGAAGTTCAAGGCCAATACAAAAATTTAAAAATTTAAAAATTAATCTACAAATATAAGACAGTCCAGACCAAACGCTAAATAATTAGGAAAAATAATTATTATAATTACATCCGTAATTTTCTTAAGTCTTTTAGAACCATCTTACTCGCACTTGCGGTGCGTTTAAAAACTTAAAGCAAAATAAGCATATAATAAACAATATTTTAGTAAACTTTATCTTAATAACAATTTGCTATTGGCAGGTTGAATCTACACACTATCCTGTTGACCGCATAATTTTTCCTGCGGTTAGTATTTGCGATCCTGAAATGGTTTATGGCCCTAGTACGGAAAATATAACAAAGATATTGTAAGTATAATATATTTTTTAAATTACTCTATTTTTCATACAATTGCATAAGAATTCAAAGTTTGATTTCCGCTTTCGGTGACTTTTTAGATGACATAATATTTTATAAGTCCGATCGTGATAGTGACTGACTGATCTGACTCAATCAAGATGTGAAATTGAAATATATTTTATATTTCGTATGTAGTCTGTCGAAACAGATTTTTTGAGAGTTAAAAATTTATAATAATCAATTTGCAATGTAAAATGGTGATCTTACTTACTACTATAATAAATTATATCTTTTTTTATACAATTTAATTAATTAATATATAATATATTAAAATATCTAAAACTTATTTGCTACTTTTGTCACAATACAACTAGAACGGCAAATGATTTTTTTTCGGATGTAACAGATAAAACAATGTAAGAAACTCAACAACTGAACGTCAATCTGTCAACTTACTTTTTTAAATGGATATTTTTTAACCCAATTTTTTCACTTTTTTATACAATTTTTCAAACATTTCTTTCATACAAACCTTATACTGAGAATTACAAACACAACAAAAAATGAACTAGCGAAATAGGTGCAGCAATTCTGAAGTAATTCGCAATTGATTTTTATTTATATAGAAGTTTGTAGCACTTATTCGTTGTTAAAACTTCATTTAGTAACCTAGTCATTTGAACTGTGATAGGACAAATAGATTGCTGTACAGTATATATTTTTTTTTATATGGATTCTTTTTTTCTAAAAGAAATTATTATTTTCAGAAAGCTACGTGGATATATTGATGAGGATATAGAAAAATTCTATGACAGTTTAACCGCAATTACAGAAGCTGACTACGAACCAGAAGAAAATGTAAATAAAATGCATTTAGCCCTCAAAGACTTAGGCTATAGATTTGAAGATTTGTTAAACTTGGTACGTGTAAAACATAATGTTTACTTAGATTTATGTAAATATTTGACATTTTAAATAAAAATATCTCTTCGGATTTTTCATGCCATTTGTTTTGATAAGATTTGAGACGTCTAAAAGAACTATCCCGTGACCATGATTGTTGTGAAGAACTCATAATCTCGGGAATCACAAATCAAAATAAATCCGCGAAAAATCTAAACCAGAGTGCAATAAAATTTGTTTTTGTATAGATTTTTATTTTTATTTTTGTACGATGCCATGATGACAAATAGCATATGGCCTGCCTTAAATTTTTAAATATATTTTTTTTTTAATATTTCACTGTATACGATGTATAATGCTTTTCAATCGCCGCTGAAAAACAAGGCTTGTTATAAGTTTGACGTATACCAGTATATCTACCTTAGTGTCATCGAAACTTCCAAATGGGTGGGTGGATGGATTTCAACTATTTTTTTCTATTGAATAGGTACTAGTTTGCTGAGAATTATGTTTGAAGGTTTTGGATATTTTTTTAATTGGTTTCAAGTAAGGTTGTATATCATGGTATTATTATTATTACACTATTTTATTTAATCAGTGCTGCTTCAACGCATAAGGCTGGACAGTAATTTAAAATTATTTTTCTAGCTTCTGGTTGATTGACTTGTTATTTTATTTTAGTCTACTAAATTATTTATTCCCCATACAAACGTTCATCCCCATTTTCACCCCCGTAAAAAATGATTTCCGGGTTAAAAACTTTACTACGTCCTTTCCAGGGTCTCAAACTATCTTCATAGCAAAATTCATCTAAATAAATAACTTTTAGTTTTAATAGATTTTTAGTTTATTTATTACAAACAAACAAACAAACTTTACCTCTTAATAATATTAGTGTAGATAAACACAAAAAAGACTCAATTAAAAAAAGCTTCAAATATAACTAAAAAAAATGTCTTCCATTTATGATTTTACAGTAAAAATATGTACATTTTTAGGGGTTTAGATAAACAATACTTTAAATTTTATTATTATTGTTTTATTCTTATTAATGCCCAACATATATATGTATATGTAAATATTATTTATAAATTATTTACTGACTTCAAAATAGAGAGTCCATAGAAGATTTTTACAAGTGTGTAGGAATTTGATTATATACATAGATTAATTTATATTTTAATATTTTAGGTGAAGAGACCATGCGATGTTTTCATAGAAAATTGTTTGTGGAGATCAAGACCCATCGATTGCTCAATAATGTTCCGAAGTGTCCTAACGTTTGCGGGATACTGTTGTCAGTTCGATATTGAATATTTCAGGTAATTTAAGTAATTATACTATGTATTTAAATATACAAACAAAACATGCACACACTATATGTATGTTATAAAATATTCTTAGACTCTATTGGTGGGGTCGCGTAACGATGTTGATATTTGTTTAATTATTCCGTTATCCTGTTTGCTCAGGATAGTAGGTTAATTTACCTAATATAGTAAATATTATTAACATCATTACCTATTCATAATCTGTGTTCTCTAGTTAAGATAAATCATTATTTTAAGTCCAATATATATACAGATTAGATGACAGAGTAGGAAGTTTCTCATTCAGCCATTTTTAACGTCCCACTGCTGGGCACGGGCCTCCTTTCAATACGAGAGGGATCAGGCCATAGTCCACCACGCTGGCTAAGTGTGCGTTGGACTTCACAAGTCTTTCGAAAACTAGTTAAGTTCTCCCACACATGCAGGTTTCCTTATCTAATACACACATATATGAAATTTCATAAAGTATACTTAAAATATATATTTTTTTATTTTATATATTTAAACTTTTTTTTTTTATTTAGACAAAATGCTGATAATAATACCAATTATCGCACCGGAGTAGAGATAACAGAAGCACTTGATTTATTTGTGAATACTAAAAAAATATTTGCAAATGGAACTGTTAGTGACAACTTTGCTAAGGTAAGTTCTTATTACAGTTTTGTTTCAAAATAACCGAATTTATTATTAGTTAAAAATTTCGACTTAGACGTAAGTAAACTTTTTTTCATCCATAATTCTAGATTTGCTTACTTTTGGTATTACCAAACATTTTTATATTATGCATATAAAATAAAGATTTTATTTTTAGCTTTATATTGCTCAAGTCGATCTTCAATACTTTGGAATTGTTTTTATGTCGCAAATTTTTCAATTTTATTAGTATCCTATGATATATCATGGTTAGATATTTAGCCTTCAGCTATCATCTAAAATAATAATAACGTTGAAGTCACATACAGAATCCATACTAACATTATGATCCATACTAATATTAAAAATGTGAAAGTGCGTTTGTTTGTGTGTTTGTTTCTTTGTTTGTTTGTTTGTCCTTCTGACACGTCAAAACGGAGTAACATATTAGCGTTTTTTTTGTGTGGAGATAGTTGGAGGGCTGGAGAGTGTCATAGCTAGCTACTTTTTAACGCGAGAGATTATCTCATTCCCACAGGAAAACACGTTATATGATATATAGTCTATCTATTCCCATACTAACTGCTACAGCATACCTAGGGATGAACCCAAGCGAAGCGAGGGTGAGTCGCTAGTATAAAATAATGAGAGCTTTTTAGAACATACTGGTATCGCAGTAAATTATAACGATGGAACAAAATGTGGTTGACATAACATTACACTAGTGCATTAATTGAGAAACTTTGTAATTTAGAGAGTGAGCAAATGTGTTTGTTCATTATTTCTTTATAATAAATGGTGCATTTGGGTGATAGTTCATATTTTGAAATAACGCATAGACGATATATATATATATATATATATATATATATATATATATATATATATATATATATATATATATATATATATATATATATATATATATATATATATATATAGACAGCATAAGGTATATCAAATTCAAGAATATTTTACATTCTTTTGTGCATGAACCAATCCAAATATGAAATTATTTATTCAATATTGGTATATTTTTAGAAATATATTTATTGTTTGTCAAAATTTCTAAAGATATCTACCATTATGTGTATAGGGACCATACATACAATATTACCTAATAAACTTATGACTGTCAGTACAAAATTTTAATAATTTAATGCTTATTAATGATTTACAGTAACTTAAGCAAAGATTTAAACCTATGAGAACATATTACTATGACTAGCGGCTTTTTGCGCGGAGCCCTACTGATTTTTCCAAAATAAAAGTAGCCTAAGTTACTACTTATAATATCAGGTAACTGCCAGTGACAGTCCCACCAAAATCGGTCCAGCCGTTTCAGAGATTAGCTGAAACTAACAGACAGAATGACAAAAAAATAAAAATTGTTATTTTCTTATAAGTACCTTATATACGTTCGTACGCATTAAGTGAATATCTATTATTTTGACATTACAAACACATACTTCAATTTTATTTATTTGTGTAGATGTATACATGTACATGTACGAGTATTAGTTTTTTCATATTTTTGTTGGCTGTTCTGTAGTGATCGCCGCATGTCGAACTAGAGTAAATCACTAAACCCTGTAGCTGTAATGTACTGCAAGATTTCCTTAGGGGCACATTCCATAACTTCACCTGAGTCTAGAAAGTATTTCCCACAATACACCTAATGCATATAAATAAAGCATTATTTAGAGGCCAAACTTCACTTCAATGTTGCAGCTTTAAGCTTCTTTATAGCACATTTATAAAATATTAGCAGAACCCGCAGCTTTGCTCGCGCTAAAACTATAAAAAAACTCTAAAAATGTAGATTTCATACAAACTTTCATCCCCTATTTCACCCCCTTATGGGATGAATTTCGAAAAATTCTACAGCAAGTATTTATCTAATTGTATCGAGGAGCATTAATATTAAGTTTCAAGTAATTCTGATCACAAATAAATTTTTGAGTTGTATCATAACGTGTTTTCTCGTGGGAACGAGATAATCTCTCGCGGTAAAAAGTAGCCTATGTCGCTCTCTCCATACAAAAAATCACGCCAATTTGATGTAAAATTCGACTCTGTTTCGACGTGAACGAGGACAAACAAATACACTTTCACATTTATAATATTAAGTACTAGCGACACACCCTCGCTTCCCTAGGTTTCGTCCCTGTGTACGTTTTAACGGTTAGTATAAAATAAAATCTTTAAATTACTCGGCTTTTCTGTACAATAATATGGATATATTATACATATAAACCTTCGTCTTGAATCACTCTATCTATTAAAAAAACCGCATCAAAATCCGTTGCGTAGTTTTAAAGATCTAAGCGTACATAGGGACAGACAGACAGCGGGAAGAGACTTTGTTTTATACTATGTAGTGATGGACTAGTTTGTGGCCGCGGCTTCGCTTGCGTGGTAAGTGAGGCGGGGATCAAAGGTAGTGTATGTCCGCCTCCAGGATGCAATTTACATAATTTGTCCATGCCAATAAGTAAGAATATTTTCCGTTTTAGTCGGAGTTTTGTATAAATTTTCAAACCCTTTTAACCTTTTGAGGGTTGTGTTTTCAAATATTCTTTTTTAGTCCATATAAGTAGTTTACTTTTTGAGATTTCAAGATTAATCACAGTTTATCATTGGTATTTAGCTTTTATATACGTACATTGTACGTACATGCAATATATACTTTTAAAATTATACTTCTTTTACCACGTTTGGAAAAAATATGAAAGTAAAAATTTTACAAAGCGCGCGCCCACCGACAGCCAGAAAGCGACATGATGAAGTTAGTTAAAAGTGACATGACGAAGTTAGCTGCATTTTACAAACAGAAAGTTGTGACTTACGGGATGAAATCATAAACTATTTTTGTTCTGTTACGCCAAAGAAGTATAACTTCTTACGTGCGTACATACTGTGTACTACACACACACGTTTTTTTTATATGTACATATATATAACATAACTGTGAACATTTATCAACAATATAAACTTTCGTTTAATGCTACGGGGACTAAAAGTATCCGTGGCATTCAAATTGTTATTCACTGAAAATATTATTCATTTAATATGAGACCGTATGGATATAATTATAACAAAGTATGCATCGCGAATATGGTAAATTCTGACTCTTATGTAGTAACCGTATTTGATAATTAATTAACTTCTGATAAATATTGCAATTTAAAATCTATACATACTCGTATTGTAAAATTGTAACTAAGCTGAATCTGAGAATTCAATATTATTTGGTAATTTTTATCGAAATAAACATTATTATCGATACCGAGGCCGAATCTATAGTTTTTAGAATTTTTGTCTGTCTCTCTGTTACCGCATCACAGAAAAACCGCTGGAGGGATTTTGATGAAATTTAGTATGATGATAGCTGGTTCTCCGGGTTAACATATAGGATACTTTTTACCGCGGAAAAATGTTTCATTTCTCAGAAAAAATACAAAAACTGCAATGTAAGAAAACAAAATATGAAAAACCTAAGAATTTGGTTTTTGGTCACCTAAACGCGGGCAATGCTAGTACCATAATATATAATTAGTTAATCTAAATAGGTCATACAATACATTGTATAGTCCATTATGTGTATTTTATTCATCTAAAAAGGAGTGTATTATCAACACACGTTTGGCTTAGTTTCTAGGGTACTTGCTGTGCCAGCGGAAGCGGATTTGAGTCCCACTGAGGGCATTCATTTGTGTAATGAGAACGAATGTTTGTACTCCAGTACAATACATATGTATATATTATATCAATTATATGGTATCCATAACACAAACCTCGTAGCTTACCATGACACTAGATGACGCTGTGTTAAAGTCCCAATATATTTATATATTTTAAACTGCCTCGGTGGTGTAGTGGCTAGCATGTACGGCTGCACACCCGGAGGTCCTGGGTTCGAGTCTCGGGTCGGGCCAAGTTTAGTTATTGAGTCTTTCTGTATAAGTAAGCCTCAGTAACAGCCCGGAGTTGGGAAGTTGGCGGTGTTTCACCCCCGTGCCTCGGAGAGCACGTAAAGCCGTCGGTCCTGCGCCTTAACTCTCACTGGTCGTGTCGAGCAGTCGTCCCACCGGAGTATGAGAGTGACAGGAAGAGATAGTGCACCTGTGTCTGCGCGTACACTTGAGCACTATAATATCTCCTGCGCAGTTGGCTAATCTCAATGAGATTGGCCGCCGTGGCCGGAATCAGCCAGGAGAACTTCATATTTATATTTATATCATACGTCTGTTTATGTACCACGCTCAATAGTAAATAACTTAATGGTTTTTCAAGATCAGAACCACTTCAATTAAAATTATTATTGTTTATTTTAAATAAATATGTTCAGCAAATATCAAACAGCAAAGCTATTTTAAAAGTTAAAATATGTTAATTAATTCTAGTAATACACATATTATTAGTACTATAGTATTACATACCTTATCCAGTAAGAGCTACGAATATGTAAAAGCTTATTTTAATTATATAGATCGTAATATGTACTCACAGTATATCAATAATTTTAAGTCACTGTTTACGTATTTGTGTTTTAATAATTATTCGATATTACTGATATTTATCGATAAATATCGGCAAATAGGATGCTGATAGATCGGTTTTGTATATTACACTCATTTTATGTTTTTCGTTAGTGTCAAAATAAATTATTATGTGCTAGCGACTCACCCTCGCTTCGCTCGGGCACGGCTTCGTCCCTGGCTTGTTTCCCCGTACAATATTTCATCCCCATTTTCACCCCCTTAAGGGATGATTTCCGGGATGAAAAGTATCCTATATTCTTTCCAGGGTTTCAAACTATATTCTTACCAGATTTCATCAAAATGAGTTCAGTAGATCCAGAGATTACCCCCTACAATCACAAACTTTACCTCTTTATAATATTAGTATAGATAATAATTTATTTTTATGAAAATATAATAGAACTAGCATTGCCCGCGGCTCCGCCCGCGTTCAATTGACCAACAACCAAATTCTTAAGTTTTACATATTAGTAGGTATGTAAGAGACATTGCAGTTTTTGTATTTTTTCTCAGAAATGAGATATTTTCCCGCGGTGAAAAGTGTCCCGTGGTTTTCTCGTGATGGGTTTACAGACAGACAGACAGACAGACAGACAGACAGACAACCAAAAATTTAAAAACTATAGATTCGGCTTCTGTATATAAGATTCTATTCAGATCTATATATAAGATTTGTATATAAGATTCTATTTTATTTGATCTATATATAAGATTCTATTCAGATCTATATAGGTATAGGATTTTCCAAAAAATATTTAATTTACAGATTCGGCTTAGTTACAATTTTATTATATGTATGGATAGATTATTATGACGTCGTAGTATCAAAAATGTTTTGACTAAATATAAAGGAAAAACGGGAATATCTTGTAACAATTAACACAATCTCACTGAACTGTATAATCAAATCTTTGAAGTTGATTGTGACGTACTTCTAGATGTTTGATCAACTTGATATTGTAATACGATCATTGAGTTGATCTAATGATCAAACCTGGAATAATTTTAAAATAACTTTAAATCAACTACAGTAATAACTCGGTTGAATTGAACGAAACAATGGATTGTGAGAGAGTGGGCGGCGGATAACATCAGAATATTGATGGAATAATAAATCCAGAGGGTTGTGTTAACCCTTGCTTAAAAAATATACAGGCTACCAGTTTTGTATTTATATATGAAATAAGATTTTCCTGAACGTAAAATCTGGTCTTTTTTACAAAAACTTAAGTGAATTTTTTTTCTGAGGCTCTTAAAGTTATATGCGTATATGTAACATATATATTAGATATACATCATACATATACGTTAAATTGGTTTTTGAATAAAAACCAATTTGAACTATAATTAGGTAATTAGGTCTCGTCCGTGACCTTAATTGCTGTAAGGCATTCGAGACGTATAGATAATGGAACAATAAACAAAATTAAACCGAGAAAAGATCCGAAAATAGTTTTATTAATAACTTTTAAAATATATGATTATGATGATAAATTCACATTTTCTTAGACTTTTACAGTTATTTCAATTACGCGTTTTGAATGTTTAGCAATCGCAATGTTAACTTTGTTTTTCATAGATTATTTTTACGATCTATTAAATGAGTATTGTTCGTAAATATTTTGTCTATACATAAAATAAAATTCTAACTGAGTCTTATTAAAATAGTCATTATTATCGATACAGAGGCCGAATCTACAGTTTTTAGAATTTTTGTCCGTCCGTCTGTCTGTCTTTCTGTCTGTCTGTTAACCCATGACGAGAAAACCACGGGATAGATTTTGATGAAATTTGGTATCATAATAGCTGGTTATCCGGGTCAACATATAAGATACTTTTTACTGCTGGAAAATATCTTATT
Organism: Brenthis hecate; assembly: GCA_951806755.1. NCBI lineage: Eukaryota > Metazoa > Arthropoda > Insecta > Lepidoptera > Nymphalidae > Brenthis > Brenthis hecate. The sequence goes on from OX638269.1 coordinate 7,225,272, forward strand.
TCTGAGAAATCTATATTAAACGCTAACACGTAACTAGGGATAAACCCGAGCGAAGCGAGGGCGTGTCGCTAGTTATAATATGTACGAAATCCTCGCTTCGCGTGTAAAACTCCCATTTTCAGATTTTAATCTATATTAAATAAAAATAAATGTTCGTATGTTGGTTCTCTATGCGTTTTTAAGCATTGGTCCGATTGTGATGTTATTAATTGTTATTAATATCAATAGTTATTAACTGTATGATGAACTAATGATATAAATATTTTTTCCAGCTCTACGTGTTCGACAAAAATGACAATCTAACTTTTTTAGACAGTTATATATCCTTGACTCCGGCTACATACTACGACGTAACAGTAAAAGTTTGGACTATTGATTCTTCTGAAGAAGTAAAAGCTCTTTCACTCTCGAATCGCAAGTGCTTTTTGCCAAGTGTAATGAATATTTACTAATATTAGTGCACTAAAAATTCTTATACACTTAGCTTATACAGACAGACACAAAACGTTTTTTGTTAAGGTTCTTTGGACTTTTAAATTACAGATGGACTCCAATTTGATTGTTAGAAACTTACAATTATTAAGCATAAATAAAAAAAATGTTAGTATTTACATTCTCTTAAAAAAGATGTTATCTATTCCAGGACACTAACACTATAAGTAACTCATATCAAGGATGTATGACTTCTTTAGTTATGAAAAAGATTGTAGAAAACTGTAGATGTTTGCCTTTCCGTTATAGTTGTAAGTATATTGGTTAGCAAATATTTTATAACGAGTATTTTAATATTTAGTATATTTAATACGACTGCGGTGAAACGTACTAAGGACTTAGATCAAAAAGTTTGTAGCTCGTTTTTCGTTTGTTGGTTAGAATCAAATGGTACCTCATTAGGTATAACACTTTGCTAATGGCTTTGAACTTGTAAGTTGTGCCAGAGAATTGCTATACATACATACATGATACTCGTACTTACATAAATTAAAAAAAAAACAGCTGTCTGGAGCTGTTGAGTAAAAAATAGAAGAAGAATTAATAATACTAAAAGTATATTTTTGACAGCATTATACGATAACGAATTAACATAATAATTCAATTATAAAGCAAAGCAAACTGTTATTAAATTTTTTTTTATTTCTTGGCCAATTTGTTTAATTTTGCATCATAATTAATTAACGTTGAGGCAATTTGAATTCAAATTTAACCAATCTTCTTTTACTTGATTAGCTTCAAAGATACCATTGTACGAGTATATACTGTGATAGCGCAGTGGTAATGCGATTGCTTAGAAATCCAAGTGAAACGGGTTCAAATCCTCGGTGTTGCACCACTGATATTATCACGTGCGAATTATTTTCAACGTGATTACCATTTGCCTGACGGCGAAGAAAAACAACGTCGTGATGAAACCTGCATGTCTGAGAGAACTTAGTAAGTTTTCGAAAGACATGCTCAGTCTGCCCGCACTTGGCCAGCGTGGTGCGCTATGGCCTGATCCCCCTCGTATTGAAGGGAGACCCGTGCCCAGCAGTGGGACGTTAGAAAGGGCTGAATACATACTGTACATATACACGTTTATATAAAGCGAGTTTCATGATTATTGGCGGTTCTTATTTCTGATAACGAGTTGGGCAAAATCACAGACGTTATTTGGTGATGTGGTAACATATTATACTAAGCAATTATATTATTATACATTCAAATTACTTTCAGCGAACGACCTCGATGTGGGTGATTATCTCAGCTGTGCTTGGGAAAGATTCAACTGTGTATACAAAATATTAGGTAGGTATGATATGTAATGAAGTGTTTACTATGTAAATATTCCTTTAATTACACATTATTGCCCGCGGCATTAATAGCGTAGTACGTGGAGTAGGAATCAAAGATAGCTTCATATGTCCGTCTGTTCGTCTGTGTCCCCATGGTACAATTTATGTCCTTGCCAAATTTAATCAAAATTTGTTTAGAGGCTTAAGTAAGAAAACCTTACTTTATTATTAGAAAAAGGAGTTACGTTTACAATTTTAGTATGGATCATCGACTAGTCAGTCTAAAGTTTGGTATGTACGGCTGCAGATCTGGAGATCTTGCGTTCGAATCCTAGGTCAGACCGAGTGTATTTATCGGGTGTTTCTTTAAATTATTCTAAGTAACAACCCGGAGTTGAAAACTTAGCGATGGTACACTACAGTGACTCGGAAAGCACGTAAAGCAAAGAACAAAAAAATATTTAAATACAAATTTTGTTGGAAGAAATTCGTATACCCCCCCCCCTCCCCCTCCTCCCCAATAACATGTATTAAAATAATATCTCGAATATAACTACTAGGTTCATAAAGTTTTTAAAAATATCCACTTGTAATACCTCTTCGAATATTTTGGTAAAAAGAATATGAAAACAATATAAATTATCGTCTAAAAATTTGTCTAATTTTAATTTTAATTTTCTCTATATTTACAAAATAAATTAAAAGTAGACAAATTTTAACGAATTTCACTTATTAAGTATATATTTGCTATAATCCAATAACTATGTTTTTTAAATAGTATTCTGTGCTTCTCAAAATGTTAAGTGTTTTTGTTGCATGTAGCATTTTTGTTGTTAGCCTAAAAAAGATTAAAAAAAAAAAAAAACAAAAATAGCAAGTCTATGAAGTAAAAATATGTGCTTTAATTAAATTTTTCTTCATTAATTACAGGTAGGGTGCAGAATGAGGTTCGCGACATAATATCTGAATACGAGTGTTTCCAGAAATGCGACTATGTACAGTATGAGACTGAAGCAGAATATATGAAATTAGGTCAAGGCGCTGAGTAAGAGCATTGTTTCTACATCACACTATTAAAATGATTGTTATTATAATTAATGTGAAAGTTTGAGAGGGTATATGTGTGTGTGCACTTGTTACTAGTTCACGCTTTAATGACTTAACAAATTTAAGTGCAGATCGTATATTTAGATACTTTATTGAATACACAGAATAGAATTCAGAGAGAGAGAGAGAGAGAGAGAGAGAGAGAGGAGTGGAGAGTGCAGAATATAGGTAAGTTATAAAAGCAAAATAGATGGAAACGCGGTAGCACCGCCTGTTCGAAAGGTTATATATCATAGATTACGCGTTACTATGACGTATGTACCTACTCGTACAGTACAAAAAACGTTGGCTAAAGAATTTGTGGAACTAAAAACCGTTTAAGATATATAAAAGCAAACGAGAATAAAAAAAGTGAATCACATACTAATTTAAATAAAACAATGATTTTTTTTAGAACTACTGGCGAGTTACGATAGCAGTTCTCGCCCGTATATTTTTTTTTAGTTACACGATTACCGAGAACGAATTTGTATACAAAGAGAGTTTTCTATTATAAAATAAATGAAAATCGGTTAACAAATGGGAAAATGGGGAAAACATAAAGAAACACAACCTTACTCCTATCTCCTGCTTTTTAGGTTAATTTAGTTAAATAATCGTGGATGTCTATACTAATATTTTAAATGTAAAAGTACCTTTTCACGCTTAAATCGCTGAACAGATTTCGATAAAATTTGGCAAGGATATAAATTGCATCCTGGGGATGAATGGCAACATGTGATCCCCGCTCTATTTACCACGCGAGAGAAGCCGTGGGTTAAACCTAGTATAATCTATACTAATATTATAAAGAGGTAAAGTTTGTGAGTTTGTGACGTTGTAGGGGGTAATCCCTGGATCTACTGAACTGATTTAGATGATATTCATTAAAAACATAGTTCTAGACCCTAGGAAGGACATAAGATAATTTTTATTCTGGAAATCATCCTCAAGGGAAGCGAGGGTGAGTCGCTAGTATATAATATTATAATACTGATTAAGAACCATGTGGTGCAGTTGTTGTGTTACTTATTTCTTATAAAATTTAAGGTTTGAGACCGTTTAGAAATATTTGCAATGTTTTTTTATAAGTACGTTTTACATAATAATATATGCTGTATGTATAGCCCTATAATTAAATAATGCCTATTTTATGTACAAGCCAAACTCGCTCTAACGTTTCTATCGAAATATAAGATTTATTGAGTATTCTGAAATGAACGTGGTCGAACGAAAGGTCTTTGTTTAAGAAGATTTATGGATTAAGGTTGTTATCGCTATTGTAAAGAGAAGGCTCTAAGTGTGAAATTAATTAAATGAAACATTATTATAGTAAATTAACATTTATTTTTATATCAACTTTTTACATTTTATCAAAAGGGAAACCCTTTTGATAAAAAAGTGTAATAAACTTAGGTTTTTATTATGTCCTTTATTTCTTTCACTAAAATTTAAAAAGTATCCTATTTAATCATTCTAATTTTTGCATTTTTGCTTGGCGAAGATTTTCTGTAGCAACACGAAAGAGTTAAAAAAGCTTTATTAACAAAACACGATTGAAATAGGTTATCTAAAGAAAATGTACGTCATTCGAGTGTTGTACATATTATATTTTATTACGCTCTTTGTTCATCGATATCTTATTTATATTATATTTATATAACAATTATTATAATGACAACTCTATAGATGACCGACAGATAGACAGATAGTCATTCCATTAATATTATAAATGCAAAAGTTTGTATGGATAGATGTTTGTTACTCAATCACGTCAGAACGGCTGAACAGATCTAAATGAAATTTGGTACAGAGATAGATTATAGTCTAGAATAGCTTATAGGCTACTTTTTATCCCAGAAAATATACGGTTCCCGTGGGATAGATTTGTTTCTGTTTTTCGCTGGGGACAAACCTGAGCGAACAAAGAAAAAAAATAATTAAAATCGGTTCATCCGTTTGGGCACTACGACGTCACAGGCAGACGACACAGTAAATAGATAAACACTTTAAACTTATAACTACTATCTTTTTGTGTCGAGTGTGTTTGTGTGAGTGTCGAGGTAAAAGTAATTTGTATCAATTTCACAATTTAATTTCTTACAATTCTATAATATCTACCACTTTTACATGAAATTTAAAATATATTATGTATTGTGGATTTGTACAGTGAGAATCCTACTACATTTTCTCGTGGATGTAATAACGCACGACAAAAACATACCGAGCTCATACATATAAAACGGAACAATTTTCATTTCAAGCCTTTTCATTGCCTCGACTCCCTAAAACCGCTATTCGAATAAAGCCTCTATCTACTTAATGGTAAATACGTAATAGGTACAAATATGTGATGTGACGATACACGACCTTAAACGCTTGACTATAATTAGTTAATAAACAATTAATTTTATTTATTACTAGCGTTGCCCGCGGCTCCGCCCGCGTTCAGATGACCAAAAACCAAATTCTTAGGTTTTACATACAAGTATTAGCATACTCTTACATTGCAGTTTTTGTATTTTTTCATAGAGATGAGACAATTTCCCTACGTAAAAAGTATCCTATATGTTGACCCGGATAACCAGCTATCACCATACCAAATTTCATCAAAACCCTTCCAATGGTCTTTCTGTGATGCGGTAACAGACAGACAGACAAAAATTCTAAAAACTACGGATTCGGACTCTGTATCGATAATAATGTCTATTTCAATAACATTTTCCAAAAAAATATTTAATGTACAGATTCGGCTTAGTTACAATTTTATTATATTTATAGACGAGCAACTTAACCTTGCTTGCTCGGGTGCGTGATAAAAGTACAAGTAGCTGTTACTTCAGGTTATATCTGTGTAATAGACATTCAAATCCATTCAGACATTTCAGTATAAAGAAGTAACAAACAAACATACATATACATACATACAAACTTTCGGATGTATAAAAGTAGTACGTTTAGTGTCCCTAGATAGCTTGGCAAGCATGCGATGCTTTCGTATCGATATAAGCACGCGTCGTGCTTCGGAAGGGTGTAAAATTTATAAACTTTTAAACTTGATAAAAATATTATTAAAAAAAAAACAAACCTTATAATTATCCTGCTCCTGATACTCTATATTCATCTCATTCTCTCATTGGTTACTTTTCTGAAGTTTCACTACTACCGTGTGTGAATTTCTCTCGACGGCTTAATCTGATATATAATCGGCAGCCGGCTTAATATTTATGTGTTTGTCTCTTTCTAGTATCACATTTTCGTTTCATCGAGTTTCAAATTACAACGATTCAAAAGAAGTTTTACGTAAAAAAAAATTAAAATCCAATGAATTTACTAGTGATTACTTCTTACATTAAAACTTACAAAATTTACCCGTTTATAATTTTTGCGTATATTTCATTTTTTTTTATTATTTAGAGTAAAACAAGGCAGCTGTCGGGTGGCGATACATTTCATCGACATTACATGTATAAAATATAGACGGGAAGTGCTTTACACGTGGGATCAAATGCTTGGTAAGCTCAAAATTCTTTCTTGAGTATGTCCTTGCCTTGTTGAAGTTTGAATAACATCTTTCAAAGGTATATTAACTATCCATATTTAATTTATATGTATACATATATTAAGTTAGTTTTATAATCAAAATACAAACTAGACACCGACTACAGTTGTATAAGAATAACTAAAATAAAACTTTTGTATTGTATTACAATTGTAGAGAAGGTTTTTTAACAATGGCATATGCATTTAGGCATGCCACCTGCATGCATACACATAATAGAATAAAATAATCACTACATAGTATAAAACAAAGTCGCCTCCCGCTGTCTGTCTGTCCCTACTTATGTTTATATCTTTAAAACTTTGCAACGGATTTTGATGCTGTTTTTTAATAGATATGATTCAAGAGGAAAGTTTATATATGTAATATATGCATATTATAGTACAATATAACCGAGAAATTCAAAGATTTGTATTTCATACTAACCGTTAAAACCGCTAGTATATTATTATTTAACACTAAGGAACGTACCCGGACCAAGCAAGGGCTACCAATTAGTCACTAAAAAAATAAAATTTAGAACTGTTATATGTTAATAAATGATTATTTTTCAGCAAATTTAGGTGGCATCTTCGGTTTGTGTCTGGGGGGATCTATTATCAGTGTCATTGAGTTGTTATGGTTTCTCATAGAGCTATTATACACGCTTTGTGATCAAAGGCGGGTGATACCAAACAAAAGATCAGCGTTCATTGTGAAGACAAATTACATGTCACCAAAGAAAAAGAAAAATCAGATATACCCCTATTTAAATTAGCTACGACAATTAAGAAAAAAATGTCCATTCATTTATTAAATATACTTTATTTAATAAAGTTTACATCTTATGTATAGGTTTTAATGTACTGTTGTATTCGGAAGCATATTTCGTGATTATTCTATAAGTATCTATAGTAGATATGACGATCATATAAGGTACTTTGGTATCATAATATTGTAAGGTATAGTATAGGTAGGTACTTTTAGTGCCATTTTAATTTTTTTTGTTACTTTGTGGGTAGGCTGTCTATAACAATTACATATTGCCTTTGAGACATCTATAACCTCAGTCTCTCCCGTGACCATGATTGCTGTAAAGCATTCGAAACGTCGGTAACCAAAAATCAAAATAAATCCGTGATTTTATTTAACATTTTAAGTAAATCAAAGTAAACATGTGTGTGGTTTGTAGTAAGTATTGATATATTTTTAAATTTGAAGCGTTATTGACACAAAAGATCAAAATATGAGAATTTCCATCAGAAAATGGCCATCTTAATTTCCTCGTTGATGAAGATGATGAAAAGAAGAGTTTTTAAAAGTTAGTTATATAAGAGTTAATAATAATTTAAGTACAACTGGACTCTAGATATGTTCGCATTTTGCTAACGCCATAGCTGTTTATTATTTATACTACTCAATATACATTATATGTATGTATGTATTTATTTAAGTAGCTGAAAAGTATAACTAAGGCTTCATTTAACATTTATTTTAATTGCTATAAATTATAATAATTAGAATAGATTCACTTAAATTTAACTTAATAAAACCAAAAAAGATAAAACAAATGTTAAGTTATTTTTGTGGGTCAGAAAGGTTTTTTTTATCTAAGTTCACTGCAGATTCATTGGAGAAGTAATATATTGCGACAAATGATTTAGGGATGCTAGAATAAAATAAATAAATGCTTTACTAAAACAATTTTGTTTTTTACTCGTATATTTACTTCCTATCTCCTTAAGTAATAATAAATGTGTATTTAATGAAAAAAGCGTCCTGATTCAAAATATTAACCATCCACCCTTTTTAGACTTAGCCCTCAATATTTTTGCGCTCAACTTGTGTTTTTTTTTTATTATTATCTATAAACTATATGGGGTGGAACAAATCAAGAGGACATGGAAGAAAAGTAAAATATTGACAAAATATTGAAATTATAAAGTTGCACTCAAAAAAACCTTCCTTTATTAAAAAAAAAAATTATAATAACTACATTTAAAAAAAACCTTATCTGAACAAGTAATCGAACCAACTAAAATTACAATAAACTTAACTAAAAATTACAATGTACGGGCACGATTTCATTGAACCAACCGATAAAATCTAGACTTGTCCCATTCTAAATAACCAAAACACGAGTAGATACCGTATAAAAACTTAAAAAAACCGACTTCCAGGCACTAAAATGTAAAAAATAACTAAACGGGGGTTTTCATTTTAAATAGATACCTAATCAGATATTTTCGAAGTCGGTGCCAGCAGATGCAAAGCAAATCTAATATATTTCGATACGTAAAACACATATTTACCTATTAGATATTCATATCTTAAAATATTGTCAGAGATAAAATCCCGTAGTAAAAAGTAGCCTATGTCACTCTCCAGACCTTCATCATATTGATGTGAAAGAAGGACAAACAAACAAGCACACTTTCACATTTATAGTATTAGTATGGCTATAGATAGTTATTACTACATTCTCAACTCATTAATTAGTTTCTTTTGACAAGCTCCATACATATGTACATTACAGTTGATCAAAAGCGTGTTCTATTTTTATGACTATCTTTATGCAAATCATAGAAAAACGTTTAAATTTTAATCAATAATATCTTCAAAGAACAACAGAATATATTATTATTATGAAAACAAAGGAAGGCTTTATTATAAGCTCGACACCATATTATCGAAAGCTTATCAAACGCCTTTAGAACGATACAATCAGCAAAAGGCATTTGAGCTTAGAGTGTTCTCGAGCCTTTGTTGATTGAACCCTAGTTATATTGGTACATGGCTCTGGACAAGCTCTTTGTGTTGTAAATACCTGTATATTTTTATATACAACGTACATTTCTGTTGGAAAAAACTGTATTAGATTGATATTTTTAGATTTTGTTTTCTTTTGCGCAGAAACGAATACGTGACGTGAAGCTTAAATATATTATTGGACTAATTAATATAATAATTGTAACTGAGTCGAATATGTACTAAAAAAGTCTAAAGTCTTATTGAAATAGTCATTATTGTTGATACGGAGACTGAATCTATAGTTTTTAGACATTTTGTCTGTCTGTCTGGGAACGCATTACGAGAAAATCACTGGACTTAAAATGGACACATTTTGATGAAATTTGGTATGATAATAGCCGGTTATCCGGGTCAACATATAAGATACTTTATACTGGGCCAAATTTCTCATCTCTGAGAAATCAATACTAAATATTAAAACATAACTACGGACGAACCCGAGCGTAAGGAGGGTGAGCAGCTAGTTATGTTATATAAATAAAAAGTCTGTGCATGTACATATGTTTGTCTGTTACTCCTACACGCAAAACAGCTGGACCGATTTGGATGAAATAAGGAAACAGATAGACTATAACCTGGAGTGGCATACAACTGTTATGTACCTATTATGATTTATTTTATTGGGTGTGGTGCCGAGGTCGGCCGTAGCTACGTCGACCAGTTATGGTCCATTGTACCTAAGGAGAAAAGCAAGGACAAGTCGCTAGTACTAATAAATAAAAAGTTTTCGGTAAATAATATGAAACGAATGGTAAAATGTCGTGAGTGTTGGTTTGTTTATCACGCTGTAAGCTTAACGAATTTGGGTGAAATAAATATTTTATGTTATAACTCGTAAGCTTCTTATTAACGACCTAGCACGTAGGCGATTCAGGTAAACACTACGTTGCCTAGGTTACGTAAGGCTTTTTGAGGATAATGATGGAATAAGATAAAAATAGCATCTGTTGCTTTTCAATCCATATAATAACTGATAAAAAAAATAATTATTTATTGGTTTTGTTTATTAATCTATCCATGCCTATAATAATATTGTAACTAAGCCGAATCTGTACATTAAATATTTTTTGGAAAATCTAATTGAAATAGACATTATTAACGATACAGAGTCCAAATCTATAGTTTTTATCTGTCTATCTACCTGTTACCGCATCACGGAAAAACCACTGAAGGGACAACATATAGGATACTTTTTACTGCGGGAAAATATTTCATCTGTGAGAAATCGATATTATACACGCAAACGTAAGTAGGGACGAACCAGAGCGAAGCGAGGGTGAGTCGCTAGTTAAGACATAAAACTCCAGTTATCGTTATAAAACGTTAAGGAGAGTTATTGTTCTAGTGCTCGACCTTATATGAACACCAATATCGATGCGTTATTGGAAAAATAATAACGAAAACTAATATTTCGTGCAAATTTTCACTCTACGTCACTTAATATTTTAAATATATCTAAGCTATATACCAGATGGCGCATTACACATGCCTTCAAGTATAGTAAATTATAATATAAAAGTAAGGCCATACGAAAAACCTTTTTTCTCATATGTAATTACCAATTCTCCTTCACCTTTCGTAGGTCACAACCTACATATTGAACAATAAGCCAAACTTAGCGTGCAAGTCCACGTTATGTTCCATCTACTCTTTAAACTGGGCACGTTTAATCAAACTCTCTATACGAAATAGAGCAGTTTAATCAACAGTTTTAGTGTTACAAAATTTTACTTCGTTTACCGTATGCTGTATAAAGTAAGCAAGTCTTTGAATAAATATCCAAAAGGTTAAGTTGTAAGGTACTTTGGTGCCATTTTTGTATATTGGAAATCAAAGTATAATTTTGTGGGTAGTTACTGTATATATAATGACCTATGAGACGTGTAAAACCTTAGACTCTACCGTGATCATGATTGCTGTGAAGCATTCGAAACGTTGGCAACCAAAATTCGAAATAAATCGGAAAAAAAAGATTGTTTCATTAACGATTAATATAAAACAAATTTGATTTAAATGAAGATATTATTAATTTAAACATTAAATTTTAAGTAAATAAAATATCTGTTTTGTAATATTGGATATTATATGTTTTTTAACATTTCTAATAACTTTTTAGTAATTAATGCATACTAGCGTTCGTCTAGTGATCGGAATTCGAACATGATCATTATTGAAAATTTGAGGAAAACCTATTACATAATTTACCTATTTATATAAAAAAGTAAATAATTCCAAAATATATTTATTGATTGCACTAAAACTCGTCAATAACCACTAAACACAAAAAATCGTAAGACAAACAGAGGAGAAAAAGGTACTGGAATGTTTTGTCTTTGCCTATTTATGTATAAAGTAACTATTATTACGACTGCCTCGGTGGTGTAGTGGCTAGCATGTACGGCTGCACACCCGGAGGTCCTGGGTTCGAGTCCCGGGTCGGGCCAAGTTTAGTTATTGAGTCTTTCTGTATAGTAAGTCTCAGTAACAGCCCGGAGTTGGGAAGTTGGCGGTGTTTCACCCTCGTGCCTCGGAGAGCACGTAAAGCCGTCGGTCCTGCGCCTTAACTCTCACCGGTCGTGTCGAGTGGTCGTCCCACCGGAGTATGAGAGTGATAGGAATAGAGAGTGCACTTGTGTCTGCGCGTACACTTGTGCACTATAATATCTCCTGCGCAGTTGGCTAATCTCATTGAGATTGGCCGCCGTGGCCGGAATCGGCTAAGAGAACATCATCAACTATTATTATGATATTATTATGATAATTTTTTGTTGTCATAGCAACTACATTTATTATTAAACTGATTAAGCCTATAATTGGCAATTGTAAAGCACTAGATAGGTAGATAAAATAACACGGATCCCTCATTGTTATTACAATTATTGCTATGCTACCAGTCTGTTATTTCATATTTGATATATTAACATGTTTCTTATATTTTTACTAATAATTAAATACGAAAATATGTTTGATGATTGATTGTGGTTTTTTTTATCATTTCGCATTTTTTTCTTTGTATTCGTGACAGAGAACGAAAATTGTCTTGGATAAAAGTTTTCGCTATTATTTCTATTAATTTTGATCTAATGTTAGAATTGAACCTGCTAAACCCGTTGAACAAAAACAGACTACCTGACGTTCATCACATCACACCATTAGCTTAGTTTATTGCAATTAAATTACATACCTATTATAATATATTATATCCTTTATAAAATTTTATATGTGCATAATTAAAACAGAATATATGAAGAAATAACATTCAATATCTTCAGACGAGATTATCATATGTAAATACGTTATTATAATATTAACTTATTATATATAATTCACTACAAGATAACGATGCTACAGATTAATTCTGTTACTTCTCACAAAGGAAATGTCTTTGCATTTACAAACTTACTCCCTTTGATTATATACGGAATGGCTTGTACTAAATGCAAAGTCAATCTGAAAATGTACTTTACTGAATAGAATTTTGCACTTATGAAGTCTCAATTATATTTTTTTCATTTTTTAAATTTATCATTGGCAATTACCATATTACTTTAAATAGTTTTAATATAACAGTTATTTTTTTATGTTGGGACATTAACACTGCACCATCTAGTTTCATGTTAAGCTTTCAGGCTTGTGTTATCGATACCAGATAGTCGATACACTATACATATATATATATATATATATATATATATATATATATATATATATATATATATATATATATATATATATATATATATATATATATATATATATATCTTTAAATACATCATGCTACTCGTATAAATATGAACACCCATGACTGGAGTACAAACATTCGTGCTCATCACACATATGTATGCCCCCAGCGGGACTCGAACCCGCAACCGCTGGCACAGCGAGTAGGGTCACAAATTAGCAAATAACTTAACGCTTTATGTTTTAGAGCCTATAATATTATGCACTGGGCAATGTTTTGTGCATATTTCGGCCTGATAATATTTAAATCTTATTTGCTATCACAATGAGGAAAATTACTAAGCACTATTCCCTTTACTAAGCTTAGCGGTTAGTTTGAAACTAGAATACCTAGCCTACCACTAAGGTAACAGGATAGTGCTGATACAAAGAAACAAAACATTTTGCTTTCCATAGCGGAAGCAATCCGCTTAAGCTTCAACGGTAGAATTATCGAGTAATTACTTAGATTTCGCTACTTATTGGTAGCGTATATTGCTTTAGTATAAACTGTACGTTGGTTTAAAATATGTACATAATATGTATGTATGTACATAAAATCGCAAAATTTGTTATAATTAATAGATATCTATATCTAATGTAGTGTGAAAGGAGATAGTTTGTCGTCCATACATTTTCGCCCCGACCTCTATAAAACCGTGAGTTAGCTCTCTAGGTTTTACAATAATCATATATGAGATCGAAATTATAATCTAGTCACGGACACTTCCTTAAACTAAGAAAAATTGAAAAACATATTGGATTTTGAGGTTATAATTTATTGAATGTCTGACACTTGAATTTCCCTACAGTAGGTAATATTAGAAATTTTTGCTAAGTATCGACGGATTTTGAATAATTCATTTGAATAGGTTAGTATTTCAGCATTCTAGGTTTAACATAGGTAAGTTGATGATAGCTGGTTATGCGTGTCAACATGTAGAATACCTTTTATTTTGGGAAAATATCTCTTTTCTGAGAAATCTATACTAAACGTCAAAACGTAAGTAGGGACGAGGTGTGTCGCTAGTATTCAATAAAGTAAGAAAAACTAACTTATTCATACAAGTTGTGTCATATATATCAATATCTATTTGCAAAATTAATTATTTGGTAAAAATATTAAGTTTAAAGCTTCGTTGGTTCCAACAGTTTGGAAATTTTCTCGTACCTCGACATCTGTCAACGCTGCGAGTCGCCACTTTACTTTGCATTTTGTGTAGAAGAACAGTGATTTTCATAATAATTTGCTCGAATTTTTAACGAAAGTTTTCGTTTGATTTTATGAAAACTTTGGTTAAAAATTCGCTAGCATTCTGAAGAATATAATAAATAAAGGATGTGACATGTGACTAGTCCAGTTACTGCACGACTAATATATAATTACTTGTTCTGCTACTTTATTTTGTTTTGAAGTTATTTACTTCTTTTGACACGTTTGGAAAAAAATATGAGAGGAAAATTTTTACGATGTGCGTGCACAAATCCAAAAAGCGACATGATGAAGTTAGCTGCATTCCTTTTACAAACAGAGAGTTGTGAGATACGGGATGAAATCTTTAGCTATTTTTGTTCTGTTACGCCAAAAAAGTATAACTTCTTACGTGCGTATGTAAGTACGCACACACGTTTTTTTTAAGCATGTGGATAAAAGATTAATTATTTGTAAGTTTTAATTTTTGATTATGTGTCAGGCCCGACTTGTATAACGATGGTTGAGAAGATTAAGGCTAGTCTTCTCGTTAAGTTTTTTTTTTATTTCAAACTCAGAAGCCCCAATATTATAATTACTTTATGTTATTTAAGATTTGGTAACAGTTTCGACTCGCAAATTATTGGAGTCATATGTATTGTTTTTTGTCGCGACACGCTTCAAAGCTTTAAATTAAAGATGGCGGTCCTAGATTTGTAAATAGCCATACTTTTTTTCTTATCCTCATTGTTAAGTAAAAAACATAAAAAATATTTTTCTTAATAATCAATAGCTGGACTGATAAAAATATATTAGTCGTACAGTAACTGTATCAATAGGTTCAGCTAAAAATAAAAGTAAATAAATAAGGTGTAGCACAACGCCATGATGCGAAACATAAGCCGCTGGTTTTGGAAGAACGAAATTTTGCTCAAATGTTCCTTAAAAAACACTTCGTTTTAGTAAAGTACACATTAAAAATATGTAAAAATTCAACCTCTAAAGTAGTTAAATAGAGTGAAAGTTTCTATAAAAGTTGTCATTTTTGAAGTCTGAAATATGGAAATTGATGTTAAAGCATCATAATGTAAACGACATAAGGTTCACATAATACTTACTCAGATTTACACTTATATTTGACATTTTAAAATCTTTTGAGAGACTAAGTTTTAGACGTCTCAAAGGTCAATATATATGTAGTTGTTAGTGATGCTGTCTGTAATAATTATATAGTATATTGTTATCTAATTTATAGTTTTTATTGTTGTGTTATAATAAATAAATTATTATTATTATTATAATAAATTATTATTATAATAACAACACGTGACCATGATTGCTGTAAAGCATTCGAAACATTGGGAAATAAAAATCAAAATAAATCTACGAAAAAATCCAAAAAGATAGTTTTATTTTAAAACATTATAAGGTATCACTAATAGAAAAATAAAAAAAAAAACATAATAATTACTTGACACAATAAATATATAATTACCGTAAATTCTGTAGCCTAAAAACGAAGTTGAGATTCTTTATGTCCGTATTTCGCAGATTTTACAAAAAAATTATAACTGAATTTTTGAAGTAAGGTAATTAAATTATACCAAAAATAAATAATGAGTATAGCATTTCAACCGTGTTTTTCAAATAGAAATGCAATGCTTTCTAAAAACCAACATATCAATTTGGAAATTATATTCTATTTGACACAAATTATATTCCACATAATATTATATTCCAGCGTTCCACAACCACGCAATTTTTAAGGCATTTTCTGCCCCGCACAACCACTGTGTGGAACCAGCTATCGCCGGCGGTCTTTCCGAACCGCTACGACCTGGCCACCTTCAAGAAGAGAGCGTATTCATCCCTGAAAGGCCGGCAATGCATCTGCAAGCCCTGCGGTGTTGCAGATGTCCATGGACGGCTGTGATCACTCTCAATCAGGTGAGCCTCCTGTCCGTTTGCCTCCTTAGTCCTATAAAAAAAAAACAAAGTGTAGAGTAGAAATAACTTTTATTATTTTTACTAAGAAATCTTAAAATATGCTAAAATATGTTACCCTCAAACAATTTTCACAAATCTTTTTTTCATCGTTTGAGTAGAATCTATGGATATTTAATTGAATCGTTTTGAGAATGGTGAAGTTTTTTAAATAAAGTTATTTTTCTTATTTTTCGCGAATTTATTATGGTTTTTTGGAAACGACCTTTCGAATACTTTACAACGCGAAAAAATTCGAGAAAAATAGTTATATGTTTTACTGATGATTTTTATAGACTTCGTGTCCGAAATAAACGCTTATTATTATTATTATATTAAATTTAAAATCAAATCTAAGAAACTATTATCTGAAATATTCCCAAAGTTATTTGAACAAACTAACGCCACCTAGTATCAAATATCTAAACCAAGTAATGCTCTTCGTGAAATGAATATTTTTAACAATAATCTAAGTAAACCCGAGAATATAGTTCGTGTTACTTCCGACAATATGATGAAGATGGCGCTCTAAAGACGTAAAGATAGGTGCTACGCTTTGCTTCGCCGTAGACAATTTGACGTATTTTCTTTAACAATGTGGATTTGTTTATTTATATAGGTTTATGTTTTAAAATAAGCCGATGTTTCCTAGTGTAACAAAAATCCAGTTAAAAATATAATTTACCAAAGTAATTCATCGCCAGCGCCATAATAATAATGTTTAAAGTTTTGTTGGTAAATCTTGCGAGCTTTTTGTATAAGTTACAACAATAAAGCCCAGATGGCGCTTATGACTTAAAATATTTATATTAAATCATTATTATTACTCTACAAAATAGCTTTATTACGACTCTACGAATGTAAAATTAAAAAAAAACTTAATAAAAATATAATATATTTATTACGTAAAGTTTTCAGCTTCATTTTGCTTTCTGATTTATATTATAAACCTCTATCAATTTTCATATTCAGCCCAACAATTAACTTAGGTAAGCGTCCACATAAGAAGTAATAAATACAAAATTGGCTTTTAAGTTAAAATAAACTAAGAAATTAATTTTATTGGCTTAGTTTTAGTACGCGAATTTGCTCACATGGAAGTTTAGTTGAAAAATAATAACAAGTTAATTCAGGCCATAAAATCTATCTATCTAGAGTGCACCATAGGATCAAATACTTCGTTGTTGTGGTCTGCATCGTTAGACCAGCCGCCGAACCATCGTGGTTGAGTGCGTAAGTGATCTAATATTAATCAGCTCTGATTCAAACATCATTTTGCTCTTTATGATATGATACTTTTTGAAATTCTCAATAATTCGAAATAAAAACATAACTCTACGACTCATATACGTAGAGATGAGATAGCTCATTATAAAAATTACTTACATGTTTTATTTGTAATTATTTTCTGGCTGATGATTTGTATTGGCATTATATCAATAAAAATATCATAAATCATCTATCACTATAAATATTTGTGTTGAATTTTAAAACCGTAATCGTCTCTATAAAAACGCTTTAATATCCCCTTTTCTACTCCAAAACAAATTTTCAAAGGTTTTCATAGTTATATAATTTATTATTTGACCCATAGTACTAAATTACTAAAGCATACATAGTTTTGTAAACGTGATTTGAGTCATTAGTGTTTCCGTATATATATATAATATTATGCTCACTAAACGATAATATTTCATCGTCCTACACATGTCTGATATACTCGTATAAGCCAAACAGGATTTGGGTATCTCATTATACTAAAATTTATTTATATTCTATTTTTAATATAAATTTAAGTAAAAGTTTATCAGATTCAAAAATACATAGAAAGTATAATCTTTAATCTTAACGTTGGCAGTGGTAGTCTAATGGTAACGCAGTCGCTTGAAAAACCGAGGGAACCGAGTTCAAATCCAGGGTTTTGCATCTCTGATATTTTTATGTGCGAATCATTTTCAACATGATCTCCACTTGTCTTACGGTGAAGGAAAACATCGTGAGGAAACCTGCATGTCTGAGAGAACCTAGTAAGTTTTTGAAATATATGTGCAGTCCGCTAACCCGCACTTGATCAACGTGGTGGACTAAGGCCCAGCAGTAGGACATTAAAGAGGGCTAATACATAATCTTCAAGCCAAATCGAATTCGCTATTACTCAAATTTAACTGACGGACGATGTTCAACAAAATAATTGTTTTAATAAAATTTAAGGTTTTAATAAAATAGTAGGTATGTAGATCAAAAAGCCCTACATACCAACGAGCTTTGAATAATTAAATCAAAGACGAAAAATTGATAGCAATACGAGACCAATCCCAATATTGAAGACGTGACTTGTTACCAAAATTTAGCTGCGAAATTTATTTTATACCAAGTTTTATGGAGAAATTTAGAGGTTTTTAAAGAATTTTTGAAGTAAACTTTATTTTTATAGATATAAATCTTATTTTTATCGTTTAATATATTATATTAAACGAGTAATTCTTGTATTTAAATTTTATTTCGTGTATCTTGGATAGGACCCGAACGATTTGGATCAAATTGTGTATTTAGTTAATGTTTTGCTTTTAAGTTTATCTATATATGAGGTTTACATGTCTCTAAAAAACACAATTTGTTTTTTCAGAAAATTCTGAGCGAGGCTCGATCGCCCAGGTACTTACTATATGTTACAATATGAGGAATTAAAGTATATTCAATTTTAATTCGTACGCAAGAAATACAAAAAGTGAAATTGCGTAGATTAATTATAGTTAAGGATATTCATATTATTATGAAGTATAGTTTTACGCGTACGAAGCTAAAATAAAAGTAGGAATTTCCACTCATATTTGTATTTTTAATAAGCCGCTAGTGGCAAATAAAGTAACTCAGAAACAGAAATACAATTTTATCGAAATATAAAATAGGACTTGGCTGTATATATATGGCTTTGTAGTAGAGAAAGAATTTTCGAAATCGAATCCATAGTTTCAAAGATTTCCCTCTACATATAAACTCACATACCTCGTTATAATAACAGTTATATAATATAAACTACAACTTACATATTATTCAACGTGTAAGCATTGTAAAATTTTATTAAAATCCGTTGAGAAGTTCTTGAGGCAAATATGTGGTAACAAACATCTATCCATTAGTAGGATAAAAGGAAACTATTGACTGAAAGATTATAGTGCCATGAAATTTATGCAGTGAAAAGACGGCAAATAATACTAAGCACTTTTGTTTTTATATTCTACATATTATATATTACATACATACTATGTGTGTATATACACCACTTCCACTTCCACTTCCTTCAGAGAAGAGAAGAAAAGATTCGGTCTGTACTAAGCCACGAACCAAACATGAGGCTTTGCTAATAGGTTTTATATTTTTAGGATCTTTTTTGTACAACAAACTCATTAGATTTTTGGATTTATATAGCATAAGTTATAAAAAATGTAAAATAATAATATAGGTATTTCTTCAAACTTTGAACTACACAGACACAGAAAAAATGCTAGAAATATTAAAATAACGTTAATTATAAATTTTTATACATATAAATAGATGTAAGTCTAGTTTGTTACATAAGTTTTCATAATTGACATTTTATATATATATTAAGTTTCAAAATTAGTCTTTTGTAAAGCTTTGTCACAGTGAGAAATGCATGGTAAAACTATAACCTGAAACACAGGTTGTGAACCTAGTTCAGGTAGGTTGTAAACTTAGTTCAGGTAGATTCCAAATTGTGTTGTATCCTTGGTCATTTACTTCATTTTGTAAATATTATAATGACTTTGTAAAAGTATTTCAATAAAATTATTATAAATTATATAATTATTATACAGCTACTTGTCTATTATAAGATTAAATAATTCTATATAAGTTTTACCGAATTTTAACTTTTTTCAATGCAAATTTTTTTTCAATTAAATTTTTTCAAACAAAAATTTGGAGAATGTAGGGGCTGACAGACAAACCATCCGACAGACACGATTCCTATACAGTGTCCCCGATTTTTTATTATATAAGGAACCGAAGGAATAAAACCCTAAAATATTTACAAGCGTGACTTTGTCGTTATTTTATTTTTATATAAGACTTAAAGAAAATTCAAAAGGCTTCCCACAATTTTTTTGAAAGGTATAAAGATTTTTACGTTGTACTTCAGGCACATAAACATTGATAAGGATACTTAAGGTGAGCACTTGCCGCTATCAGTAAACACGGAATATTCTTCATAAAACCTCACAATAAAAATAGAAGATTTTATAGGATTGCAATAGTGGCTAGGAATACGGGGGAAATCAGGTTATGGTTAAGATTACATCGTTTTTTTAACTGATATTCTTTATGCTTTAGTACTTGAGAACTGTAATATGTAGTATGTATGTATGTGTATAATATACCCGCTAATTTGCCTGCAATTCTTGGGCTCTCTGGCAATCTCATACTGCTTTGTCGGTCCAATGTACATGTACGGTTACAGATCGAGAGGCTCTGGGTTCGAGACCCGGCCAAATTATAGTTACTGAGCTAGAAAGTTGGCGGTGCTTTTATTCCGTGCCTTAAAAAGCGCGTTGAGTTTCTTGGTTCTTCTCAGCTATGTCGGTTCTGCGTCTTAACCCACGCGGTGGGTGGTCGTCTTATTGAGAGTTAAATAACGAGTGCACATGAGCTTGCACATCCACTTGTGCATTGAAATGTTATGTTACGCGCAAAGTGTCTCAGTGAAATTGGCCGCCATTACCAAAATCGGTTAGAAGGATATTATTTCATACTAGCGAGTCATCCTCGCTTCGCTCGGGTCGTTCCCTACGTTTTAGGGTTAGTCTAGATTTATCAGAGATGAGATACTTTCCCGCAGTAAGAAGTATCCTAAATGCTGACCATAGAGGATAACCAGCAACCATCATACCAAATTTCATCAAAATTTGTCCAGTGGTTTTCCCGTGATGCGTTCCCAGACAGATAGACAGACAGACGGACAGACAAAAACTCTAAATACTATATATTCAACATCTATATCGATAATAATGACTATTTCAAGAAGATTTTCCAAAAAATATTTAATAAATATTGTAGGGTAACGTCCGTGATCAAAAACGTAAAATAAAACTATGATAATATACGAAGTTTTGTTACATTAAAATTTTTGGATTTGGTTTTATAGTACACAAATGATTTTAGTATACTATAATACGTTTTAATAGCGGTGCCGCTGTGTAGCTTGGCTTGTTCAACATACGCCAACCGAGTGATGCTAGTTTCATATGCAAACTGATGTTTTGCTAGTGATATTGACTATTGCGCCGCCATTTGCAGCGTATCTTAGAGCGGAATTTGAAATACAAACAAGAAATATTTGAGGTAAAATATGTTTGTATGTTTGTATGTTAGTAATAATTTACGGAAGTATTAAACTAATGATAATCTGTAGCATTTATTCTTAAATAAACTTGCAGGCACAGCCTCAAAAAAATTGTGTTAGATAAAACCAGAAGATAGTTTAGATACCCGCCATCGTTCAATGAAATGAAATAACATGTAATAAATAAACTTTATTTCATTAGATTTATTGTAAGTACTTTTGAATTGTCAATATAATTTAAAGAGCGTCAGTGCAGTCAGTCCGTGAGAAAGCTACCAAAATAGTCCATTTATAAGACAGTACCTATTCTTTACTGAGAAGTACTGCGATAAAAGCTACAGATCCGGAGTTACAGGATTCGATTCCTGGATCAGGCCAAAGACAGTTATAAAGTTTTCTGTCAAGAAGCTCTTAGTAATAATACCATGTCGTTCCATCAGAGTTGACCATCAGAGTGAAAGAAATTAATGTTTGTGCCTATTTGTGTTTGCGCACATGCTTGTGCATTATGGTAACTAGCTCAGTGGGATTGGTTTCTGGGAGCAGGACGACTTTCACTTTGTCACTTTTAATTACTAAGTATATTATTATTATCATTAAAGATTAAACCTCATCTACAGGATTTGAAGCTGCGACCTCTTAAAATATTATTGCGCTATTCAAAAAATTCACTCGCGAATGACGATTTTCACGCCAAAAGATTGTATTTACACTGAATTTCAATGCTGTTATCTGAGGAAGTAAGACATAAACATCGGCGTAAATTGTTGTTATGAATCCTCTTTTATGAATGTGAAAGAGATATTGCCTCGAGTTTGTTGTTATTTAATGTACATAGGTATATTACTAGCTATTATCCGCGATTTTATCTGAGTGAACGTTTTTTCTATACATATAACGAAACTTTAACTGAGTCGAATTTGTACATAAAATATTTTTTGGAAATTTTTATTGAAATATTTACTATTATCGATACAGAGGCCGAATCTATAGTTTTTAGAATATTTGTCTATCTGTCTGTCTGTCAACGCATCACGAGAAAACCACTGGACAGATTTTAATGAAATTTGGTAGGTATGATGATTGATGATAGCTAACCTATTCGGGTCAACATATAGGATACTTTTTACTGTGGGAATATATCTCATCTTTCTGAAATCTATACTAAACGTTAAAACGTAACTAGGGAAAGAAAAAGAGACTAGAAAACAATATTTTATTCCTATTCTAATAAAGTGTGAAAATCTTATTTCAAATTAACTATATAACGATTTATAGTATATTATAACATTTTTATACATAATTATATATTACTAAGGTATTAATTATTACAAAAATAACTTTTTGCAACTGGCTATTTTCTAGTATTGCATGTACTCGGGCTAATAAGTTATCTCTTAGCTTAAGAAAAAAAAAACGTCGATGTTCATTTTTGATTATTCAGATATAGAGATATTTATTTATTTCAAATAATACAACACAATTTAATAAACAAACAAATAAACACACTTTTATATTTTTAATATTAGTGAAGAATGAAAGTATTTTATAAACTCATAAAGTATTTACAGTGCAGAAGCGTTGTGATCTCCGCTTATACGACTGTACATACATAATATACTCGTATGTATGTATGTAGATGGTACGCTTTACATAAATGCATATCATGGGCATTTTAAGCAAATATTTTATTGCTTTCTTTTCGCCCCACTTGTGTCTTTAACTACCTCGGTGGTGTAGCTGGCACGCCTGCACATCCGGAGATCCTGAATTCGAGTCCCGAGTTGGGTCAAGTTTAGTTAACACCTCCAGGTAAATTTCTAAGAAATTAATTAAAATTCTAAGAAATGTATTGTTAATTGACACAGCGGCGTGTCCGCATTCGTGGAGGGATTAATATTTAATAATAGTTATTGAGAATAAAGAAAACAACTCTAATATTTTTCTTCTACCTGAAAATATGCGATAACACCTACAAATAATATATAATCTTGGTACTAATTAAAATAAAGAAAAAATAGTAAAATATTAAAATCTGTATTTACAAGAACAAAACATTCAAAGAATACATTGGTCTTAAAATTCCTGTCACTTATGACCTTATATCGACCACGTGAGTCATTTCGTATCAGTATATCATAATTATATTTGATGGACTTTATCATCTCTATCAATCTTATTCGTATCGTAATTGACTCTATGTAAGATTTTTGTACGAAACCAATTTTGTTCAAATTGAAGCGATATTTTATATATACACTACGGTCTACGATACGTTTGGCTCAGTTTGAAGTGGCAGTTTGTTTGTACTTGCTGTGCCAGCGGTCGCGGGTTAGAGTCCCGTTGGGGGCATTCATTTGAGTGATGAGTACGAATTTTGTACTCCAGTCATGGGTGTTTATGTGTATGTATTTAAAGATATATATGTAGTGTATCAACTATCTGGCACATAACACAAGCCTCGTAGCTTACCATGGAACTAAATGGCGCTGTGTGCTAATGTCCCAACATATTTATTTATAATATATACTACTTCGGTGACTTCCCACTACGGCGTTCCATTTTTACGTATTAACCCTTTGTATGTATTGTATTAGCCCTCTTTAGTCTCCGGAGAAAACCTATGCAAGAAACCTGCATATTAGACTTCCTCACGATGTTTTCCTTCAACATAAAGCGAGTGGTAATTATGTTGAAAATGATTTGCACATTTCAATTTCAGAGGTGCGAACATCGCGATTTGAACTTACTTTACTTAGTTTCTCAAGCGAGCACGTTAAGCTACCACTGTAGAAATAATTAACTATTTATTATGCTTTAAGTAAATATTATAAAAATAATTTTAAAATTCTACTACATATATAAAACTAAACTAAACAAATTTAAAACATCTAAAAACACGTGTCAAAGCAGCTAATTTTCATTTAAAACCTACAATTTCTCAACACGATATAAATTTTCCCTGCAATTTCAACATTAATAGGCCCTCACTTACACTGAGTTGTTCCAAAAAGCTCTCGAGCCGACCGGGTCAACGATGGACGTTTCAAAATTATCACACGTCCAGAATATCTCGTCTTAATGCATTCTACCTTTGATATTAGCACTTCTTAATTTGTGCGAGAATTTTTCATGCATATATGAAAACGTTTTGAAGTGACTTTTTTGAGTTATATTATATTAAGTACATTTTATTCGTTTTTTTATTAAACTACTAGCGACTCACCCTCGCTCCGCTCGGATTCGTCCCTGGGGTGGGGTCTGGGAGGACCACCCTTATCCTTATCACTTAGGGGTATGGAAAATAGATAGTAGCCGATTCTCAGACCTACTGAATACGCATATAAAATTTGGTAAAAATCGGTAAAGCCGTTTCGGAGGAGTACGGTAACTTACATTGTGACATGGAAATTTTATA
The DNA here is from genome assembly GCA_951806755.1 of Brenthis hecate. Lineage (NCBI taxonomy): Eukaryota > Metazoa > Arthropoda > Insecta > Lepidoptera > Nymphalidae > Brenthis > Brenthis hecate. The sequence goes on from OX638269.1 coordinate 7,250,157, forward strand.
TATAAGATATATTTATTTCACACGATACATTTATATTAACAGTAGCGGCTCACCCTCGCTTCGTTTGGGTTCGCCCCTAGAAAAACAAAAAAAACCCCTATATTTTCCCGGGATGAAAAGTAGCTTATTTGTTATTCCAGACTATAAACTATCTCTGTACCAAATTTCATCCAGACCCGTACAGCCGTATTGGCGTGAAAGAGTAACAATCACCCATACATACTCACAAACTTTCACATTTATAATATAAGTATAGATTATATTGTTCCTTGCTACTTATTTGAGACAATCGTTTTTGTTTGATTTGGAAATATTTTAAATTTAATTTTCTCATGGCTTTAAAAAAAATCTGAACTTATTTGGTCCCATAATTTGTAGGATGGACAGGGATTAATTAATTGAAAAATAAAATGCTTTATTATAAAGAAACTTTTCATAAATATGAAATACCAGCGACTCACTCTCGCTCCGCTCGGGTTCGTCCCTAGTTGCGTTTTAAGGTTTGGTATAGATTTCTCAGAGATGAGATATTTTTTCTCAGTAAAAAGCTAACTACCATCATACCAAATTTCATCAAAATTTGTCTAGTGGTTTTCTTGTGGTGACATCCACACAGACAGAAAAAAATATATATTAAGCCTCTGGATCGATAACGATTATTTCAATAAGATTTTCCAAAAAATATTTAATGTACAGATTCCACTCAGTTAGAATTTTATTATATATATATATATATATATATATATATATATATATATATATATATATATATATATATATATATATATAGATATGGTAATGTTTAGTGTGGTTATAATAGTGGGCCATGGATTTACGTAAAAAATTTATCTTACTAACTCAGTAAGTAAAATAAATGAAACAATGAAAAGATTTTATGATAAATTTAATGTGCATAAATGATGCAATATTCTCATACAAAAACAATAAAATGATAGCGTATTGACAACATTCATAGCTTGACTGAAATTCATCCACATGCTATTGGTGATAATTATTCTATTTGGCTAATTGTTATTTGGTTAGTTCAATGCTACACGAAAATATATTTGGAACATTTTAATACAAATAAGCCGTTTCTTATATGTTATTGAAATTGTAGAAATAATATTATGGAAAATACATTTAATTTTTAAAGAATTTTATATAAAAAATGATGCAGCGTTCTTTTAATGTAAAGTAAAACTATGTCATTGGGCTAAGAGATGACCTCGTCGCGTTTCTTAAAGCATAATCTTACTAATTCTCGAGCACTTTTCACGTAAGTGGTTAGAGTAGACCTTATTTTAAAAATTTAGATATTTTTATTTCATTTAAAATGAACTGATTTGAATTTGAAATTAAAAGTACAGATATATTTTATATGTTCGACGTATACTGTATTATTCTAGAAATGAATTCGGTTTCCGTTTTGCGTCATTATTTATTAATGCATATACAATAATAAAAAGCAGTAAGAAGTGCAGCAGATTCAACGCCCAGGCCTCGTTCCTCTAAATACTTCGCGTACAAATAATTTTTAACATATTTACCCTTTGTATTGCTGTGAAGAAAAACAACACGAGAAAACCTCAGTCTCAAAGTCTGAGAGAACCTAGCGAGTTTTCGAAGGACATGTGTCCGCCAACCCGCACCAAGCCAGCATGGTGGACTATGATCCGATTTCATTCGTATTGAACGGAGGCCCTTGCAGAGGCACGTTAAAAGGGCTAAATACATTATATACGTTAAAAACAATCATGTTACTAGTGATTCGAAGGTAGTGTATATATGAGTATATGGAGATGTTATGCTTAAGAACATAATATAAGGGCTACAGACTTTTATAGAAGGTAGCACATCCTATAAATAATGTGTTATTTTCAGGCAATTAAAACCTTAAAAAATATACGTAATTTATAATTATTTTATTTAAAAATATTCTTTATTTAATTAAAAAAAATCTCCAGACCGAGGTATTTTCTTACGAACTGGTAATTGGCTCAGTGCATGGATGTTCCTTAAACGATCCTACGATGCCTCATTAAGACGGGTGAGTTTCGGGTTGTAGTGGGTAATACTAGCTTTTCTAGCCGGTGATTCCCATATAACCATTAACCACCTGTATGTATGTAAGTGGTAAATGCATTTTCCAACGTTAAAAAAGTGCTTGGATGATCAGTAAAATATTGTAGTAATTTAATGTTGAATAAAAAATCTTAATGTCAATATAATTTATTATTAAATTTGAGTTTATTGAGCTTGTCACAGTAAAAGTTCCTAAAGATCAAAAGTTTATATCAGGGTTTTGTAAATTTAATCCTCCAGAATGTAGGGTATTTAACTATTTAGTATTTATATGACAAAAACTTTGTAACACTTCACCGCTCAACTTCAGCCACTTATCTTATTGTAACTTTATCGTACGTCGCTTACACTACAAATGAAAATAAAATATGAGCTTTTTGGAAACTTTTGTAAGGTTATCTAGTTCAAGGAATTATCCAATGTATTGGAACAAAAGAGCAATAAAATCAGTAACTAATACTTCTAAAGGCTAATAACAATAAAATTACAAAAATATTTTACTAAGATTTAGCTGTACATAAAAATATCGTTCAATAAATTTAAATAACGTGCCTAATATAATTAAGTATTAAAATTCAGAGAAAATATTTCTGTCAGTGGTTATGCAAATATAAAAGTCTATTATTATGATTAAAGTACTGATATAGAAAAATTATTGCAGTAACATAAACTTAAAAAATGTATTATAAACCGACTTTAAATTACTAAAACGGTCCGAAGCAACTGACTAACGGACTATTATACACAAAATCTAATCAAATTTTTGCAGCGCCAAGCAAATCATAGCTATTTCGATTAACATATCTCTAATCTATAATATTTTGACTACAATTAATATTCGATTTTATGTGTCATACAATTGTATTCAGCCTTTTTTAACATCCCAATGCTGAATATCCACCTGCCTTTACTACGAGGGTATTTTTTTTAATTTTTACATTTTATTGCTCAAACAAAAGTTCCATTGAAGAGTTCCTACAGTTTCTCAAAAAAGAATCGAAGTAAGCATAGTCATAGTATCTAACTAGTGCTAGTATAAAATAGATTTATTTGCTTACGTAACCAAAACTCAAACATGCAGTGGAACTCAGAAGTGAATTTATTTGGGTCGTTTCTCGAAATGTACGACTAAACGTTACGGTTAATCCCGAGAGGGGAAGATTTACAATGACGAAAAAATCCTTTGATATTTTTTATAACTTAAATTATATATTTGGAGAAGTTATATGTTGATATAATTAATTATAACAATTATTAATTATATTTAGTAAGTCAGTGGTAGCCCAGCGATAACCGAGTGAAGCGGGTTCAAATCCCGGGTCTCGCACCTCAGATGTTTTCATATGTGAATGTTAAACCCGGGATTTGAACCCAATCTATTTGGATTCTCAAGTGAGGTGGTTAACATTGGGCCACCACCTATGATTACTTATAATAGTATAATTACTTAAATTTTATTCGATGCAGAATAATAAAAATAATAAAAATATATATCATACCTATAATAATAATACAGTATAATTTATGTAGACAATTATATGTTAACAACAAATATGATATCTACAATGTAATTAAAGGTGCATTGTGTTGGCAGTGTCTGATATTGTACAATATACACCTTGATTGTCAAATTGAATTAATAGATTAGTATTATGATAGCTTATTGTAGTAATAGTCATTTATAGTTAATTGATATTTCTCTTCAGAAAATTACACTCTTATTCATCCAATTTGGTTCACCTCCATGTCTTGGACAGAAAGTGAAGCTGTCGATCTCTATCTTACCGGTCGTGTCGAAGTATTCCACAGGCACTTTAGAGTTAGAGAGATAAAGGGTGTACCACTGTTCGAGCGTACACTTGTGCACTATAATATCTCCTGCGCATATAGTTAATCTAGGTGCGTAGAATAGTGCACATACACACACATACACACACAAACACACACCCAGCCACACGCACACAAACACGCATTTTGATACAAACTCATACGATTTCCATAACTCACCTGCAAAATATATGAATTCTTATTATAAAACTAGCATTGCCCGCGGCTCCGCCCGCGTTCAGATGACCAAAAACCAAATTCTTAGGTTTTACATATTAGTATACTATTACATTGCAGTTTTTGTATTTTTTCTCAGAAATGAGACATTTTTTCGCGGTAAAAAGTATCCTATATGTTGACCCGGATAACCAGCTATCACCATACCAAATTTTATCAAAATACCTCCAGTGATTTTTCTGTGATGCGGTAAGAGACAGATAGACAGACAGACAAACAAAAATTCTAAAAACTATAGATTCGGCCTCTATATCGGTAAAAATGCTTACTTCAATCAGATTTTCCAAAAAAAAATTAATGTAAAGATTCGGCTTAGTTACAATTTCATTATATGTATAGACATCTGTAGCGTGATAGTGTAACTTGTCAATTACTAGAACAGGCCAAGCTCATTACCGTTGTTGTGCTAACAGCGAGATGGTTGAGTTAACACGCCTAACTTCAACGTAAATAAAGATTACATTTTTATTGAAAGTAGAGACGTTTTGCTTCTGTAATTTCCTCGGGTTACCCTTCAAGACTGGTTCAATTTAAAAGCGTTTAAAATTTTAGATTATTTAATGATTTGTAATGATATAGTTTTAGAGGTTAAAAAAATAATATAACTTGAGTCATTTATATACAAAAACTCAAGATACACAATTAGTGTCCCAAAAATATCATCAAAAAAAGTGCACCATTCGAAACTGAATTGCGTTTTTTTTTCAAATCTCTTTTGTTCATTGATTTTTTGGATGACAAAATTAAAAGTAAAAATGTACTCGTACTTAGACTCGAATTTGTGTTTAAGGAATAATTTTCGATTTTTTAATTTTATTTTTGTTTTAACTTAAGGTCATATGTCGACGCTACTTTTTGAACAAAATATTTGTTAGGAAATGTATATTTGTGTGTTTTATATATTAATGATTTCAGTAGCATTTCGAAAAATATAACGTCTAATACTCTGCTTTTATTTAGAAAAGATAGTAGGTATTATAATCTATGCCACTAAGACTAAACTGCGCAGAAAATATTTTTTGTATATTTGTTTGGACAAAAATGTCATTAAGTAAGAATCTTGTTAAATAAAGTAATTGTAATAATTTATGAGTCCTAATTATCTCATATTAGTTTTACAGATTAACTGTCCGCAAAATAGACACAATACTCGTAGTTAAAGAATCGAAATGTTCATATATTACTCATGGGACAGGGAAACAGTTAAAATTAAAAATGAAGATAGTCTATTATTTTAATACATTTACGCGAATATTTGACATTTTAAATGAAACTACTGTCGCGGTTTTATTTTATATTTTTAGCCGAAATGAAATGTCTGCAACGAAAATCTGTACATATAATAAAATTCTAACCGAATCATTATTATCGATGCAGAGGCCGAATCTATAGTATTTAGAATTTTTGTTTGTCTGTCTGCCTGTCTAGGAACGCATCACGAGAAAACCATTAGACAGATTTTGATAAAATTTGGTCAACATATAAGACACTTTTTAATGCATGAAAAAGTCTCATCTCTGAGAAATCTATACTAAACGTTAAAACGTAACTGGGGAACCCGTGCAGAGCGAAGTTTAGTCGCTAGTATAAACTAAAACCGCAATAAAATTCAAAAAAGTTCACCTCATTTAAAATGTATCTAGTTACGAAATTGATTCGCTATCACTAGGGTTAAAGAACTTAATAATTTTAATGTAATTTATCTTATTAAAAATAATAAATGCATCGTTTGAATAATTAATTTTTATTGCATTATATCAATTTAAGATAACCTTCTTTTAAAAACAAATTATTCCTTACACTTAGTATACTTACTTATACCTTTACAATATTATATTTTATTTCCATTTTAAATTATACTTTTATGAACTCATGACTTTTAAACATCTAGATAGATCTTTTGTGTTCTACAATTTCATCAACTACGAGAAGGAACCATCTCAATTAAGGCACCATAAATCAAACGAAATATTTCATGCGAGGGAGACAGTAAGCGAGCCACGCGTTTTCATCATATTCTTCTTATAATGTGTTATACTATATAGGGTAAAAAATATGGTAATAAAAGAATTAACCAACAAAAACCTTTGAATTTTTTAGCTCGTTATGGCTATTCCACATTGGCTTCTTAAATTTATTTTCAACTGAAAATTGCCCAACTATGTTTTTATGACAACGCAAACACAAAAAAAATCTGGAATGTGTCACGTGAGAAAATTTTTTAGTCCTTAATATTTCAAAAATTAACACAATATATTCTGTGAAAATTTCATTGGGGTATTTCGTTTAAAAGATACATTCTTTTATTTATTAGAGTCCAAATTTGATTCTTTAAATAATAAGGTAGCTACTTACCCTCGCTTCTCTCGAGTTAGTCCCTAGGTACGTTTTAATTTTTTTGAACGGAACCCTAATATTTCTTTTAATATAAATAGTAAAGCCTTATTTACTCCTTATAACATCAGCTATCTGCTAGTGAAATTACAGTCAAAATTAATCCAGCCGTTTTGGAAATTAACTGGATCAAACAGAAAGACAGACAAAAATTTTAACAATTAAGTTTTTCTTATATCATTTCATAATTATTTAGTAAAATTCTGTTATTTTGACATTACAAACAAACACTTCAATTTTATCTATCTGTATAGATAGCTCTAAATATTGCAATTATCTTCGTAGCTCTTAAACAGATCCAAATATCTGACCACCGACGTAGAAACAACACAACTTTTTCCACCATATAAAAATATATATTTCACTCCTCGTTATAATACAAAGCCTTAACTCTCATAGCTTGTACCGATTCGTAACCACGCAGATATTTTTCGCTTTGCCACAAAGTTAAAAACTCGTTATTCGCGGCCAAAAGTTAAAGAAAGTCACCATTGTGTCTGACGGTGAATTTATCGTTGACTGTGATTTCACAACAAGCTATTTTAATTGGAATATTATTGTTCGTTTAACATAAATATGATACTATTATACAATAATTTTCAAAGATTTTATAGCAGGATAGAAGATATAGACAGGTACTTCTAGAGGTTCTAAAAGTTTAAAATTTAAGTTATTTTGGACTGCGAATCCGCTTCGTGCTGCATTTAAGTACATATTACATTATAATTGCATAAATTCATGACTTTTAAATTTTAGAACGAAGTTCCTTATCAAACTTTATACTAATGAGAGCTAGACGGAAAAAAGTGTAATATTTCGATCGTCACGACACTTTTTATTATTTACTAAGCATCCCATGTGACGTCATCGCAAGTACCAGACGAGTATAAGTGTTAAAGAATGTTTGTTGTAAGGAATTCATGTGCACTCTGTGTGTGAGTTTCAACATATACAATGTACGTGACAATGTTTATGCCCTAATTTATGAGCCAAGGGCAGACAGCGAAAAGAGCTTTGTTTCTACCGAGTGCCCCGCGACACCGACTTTTTTAATTTCACAACAAACTGCTTTAATTGGAATATTTATTGTATGTTTAACATAAATAAGATATTATTATACAATAATTTTTAAAGATTTTACTGTAGATTATAAGATATAGATTTTTACTTCTAGAGTTCTAAATTTTTTAGATTAAATAGTTACTTTTCACTGCGAATTCATTTCGTGCTCTATTTATGTATAAATTTTAAGATTCTAAGGCAAAGTTGTGTATAAAGCTTGACGCTTAAATTAATTGGCTGTAAAAAGAAATTTGGTTTTTCAAATCAAACTAGTCCAGAGATTATAGTGTTTAGACAAACAAAAAAATAAACTCAACTTTATAATATTTTAGATACTTAACATCACAATGTGTCTCTTCAAGTAACGAGAAAAAAGGCATAATAAAGAAATATGAATTTTCTATAACATAATACATAATAAGGGATATTCAAACATACAAACTTTACCTCTTTATAATACTAGTGTAGATTTTGTTTATTCAATGACAATCATAGTTAAATCTTGATCTAAAGATTCCAGCTGGATTTCAAATTCTTAGTAAGATACAAGAAATAAATACTGCGAAACAGCTGATGTAAACGGTTAAGAAATTTACTTACTGTCTTTCGCCTCCATCATCAGATTAACTCAAGGTCTCCATTATATTTATCATTAGAACAAATGTATCATTAGAACAAATTTTTTACAGAACCATTTCCTATTTTTCCATTACAGGTGGATTTTTAAACCAACTTTACAAAACCAAAAATAACTTTTAAACATCAAAATCGAAATACTAATCTTACTCTTACGTAATTCATTGATCAAAAAATATTAAACTTGCCATGTGACATTTATCTGCGTTACGTTGTTTGTCTTTAGGTTATAAATATTTTTATTTCATTAAGTCTAAGTTTGCTTTTAGACTTAGATTTTGAATAGACTACCTATTGAATTATTAGAAGTAGATATGGATATACATAAAAAAATACATTTAATTATTTTTAATGATCGTTTAAATAACGATGCAACAAATAAAATTTGCACCAAAACAAAGCAAAGCCCAATTTGTTAAGTATTTTACAAGTAACAACTAAAGCTCTGAAGTAGCAACAATCTTATTTCGTGCTGCGATCTGAAACTACTAAGTATGATATAAGTACCTGCACCAAAATGCGCATTTAATAATAAAACAAGCTAGAAAAGCTGGAAAACAGCTTATTACCATTTTTTAACAATTCTTATATGTTATTCATCTCGTCAGGCTTATGGCAGCCATCTAATTAATCTGCAAAAATATCTCACAAGAGAAAAAACCCAGCGTACTTTATTCACGCGAATAAAACTGGGAGAAACATATGCGAAGGAAGCCTTACACATATATAAATAAGCAACAAGCGGCCTTATTATGTACTGAAGGTATTCAGTCAAGAAATATATGTTAAAATGGTAAAAGAATATAATAATACTATGGATTTTTGAATATATTATATGCATTATCATACGAGTATTGTAAATTTGAATGTTTGTATGGGTGTATGTTTGTAACACTTTCACGCTAAAACGGCTGGACGAATTTAAATGAAATTTAGTACACAAATAGCCTACAATTTGGAGCAAAACAAAGTACTAAAATGTAAGTTTTGTTTTATATTTGAACTCTATTATTAATAAAATTCGTTGGTAGGTGGTGCTGCTTGGGCAATGTATATCGGGCTGTACTATTGTATATGACAAAGATTATATTTGATTATATTATGTATGTGCGTGTGCTTGTATGTGTGTGTATGCGTATGCGTATTGGTGCGTGTATGTGTGTATGTTTTTTACCCATTCACGCTAAAATCACTGAACAGATAAGAATAAAATTTAGTACAGGGATAAACTATGACCTGGAGAAAACAAAGGTTATTAGGACATAGCGACGCATGCGAGCGAAGTAAGGGTAAGCCGCTAGTAATATAGAAATATATGAATACTTATATGTATGTATGTGTCTACTATATTAAATATATCTAATATGTTTGTCTATTATATCAAAGTGGGCTCATTAGATACTTGTTGTTTACATAATGCTTACAAATAATTATTTTATCTAATCATAATTATTTCTTTGAATCACTACATATAATAAAATAAAATCCCTCACCGCGTCTATCTGTCTGTCTGTCTGTCTGAACATTATAAACTCAAAAACTGCGAAACGAATTTTCATACGGTTTTCACCAATAGATGCAGTATTAAGGAAGGCTTAACTGCATAATTTATTATCGTTTTGTAGAAAATATCTGAAATGTGACGATGGTTGTTGAAGAAGTTAGAAAAAAGTCATGTCGACTGGGAGCTTTATTGGCGTGCGCCGCGTAAACTAATAAAGTTATATGAAAACAATGCATTGCAGAATTATTTATTTGAGGACACGTTTGGCTCAGTGTGTAGTGACTCTACTTGCTGTGCCAGTGGTCACGGGTTCAAGACCCGCTGGGGGCATTCGTTTAAGTGATAAGCACGAATGTTTATGTCATGGGTGTTTATATTTATAATATGGATGTATTTAAAGTTATATATGTGTAATGTATCAACTATCTGGTATCCATAACACAAGCCTCGTAGCTTACCATGGAACTAGACGGTGTTGTGTGTTAATGTCCCAATATATTTATATTTATTATTTATTTATTCCTATTAAAAAGATCTTCCTATTAAACTATAGCAACGATATGTGCACGCACCCGGGCGAAGCGAGGGTGAGTCACTAGTTCATAATAATTTATAATTTACATTGGTTCTCTTAAATTTACAAAACTGTGAAATGAAACACATTACAATTTTCCACAATATTTTATTAAACTTTCATAATTCTATTGTAGTTATTACTTGCAGAGTTATTTCTTCAAACCGTTCCAGAATCGTCCTTCCTTAGAATCCCCTAGATATATTTTATGGAGAGCGCACTCTTTTTGCAATAGCAACCAGAAGGTGCGGTACCCAACCCTTCATATTTACGATTAAGTCGTGATCAGAAATATAACATATGGGTGTATTTTTTGTCGATAGGCGTCTGATACACGATATTCTATACGGTTAAAAGTTGCTTTGCAGGATTGGTTCAGTTAATTCAATAGAATACTGTCGAAAATTGGTTTATTTATATAAGAAATTTATTCAATGTACACAGTATTTGCCAGCGACTCGACCCGCGGAGTTTATTTATATGTAGATCATTATATGTTGTTATCAATCCATACTTAGTGAAAGTAACTATATGTTACTTTGTCACGCTTAAACTGCCGAACAGATTGCGATAAAATTTGGCAAGGACATAAATTGCATCCTGGGGACGGATATAGACTTAGTATGAAGCCGCGAATAAAAGCTAGGAAGCTATAAAATGCAAAGATTTCTTATCAAATCAGGTTGGTAATTCTAGGGATAAGAATTCAAACATACAGACAGATAAACACTTTACCTTTATATATTAGTATAGATATATTATATATTATAGTTTTTGGTACGTTAGAAAACCAGAATTATTTAATCGCTGGTAATTAAATTTGATGTTTCTATAGTATGTTAGCATAGCGAGTTAGTTGGTTATATAATATTAAAATGTAGGAATGATATCACATCTTATCTAACTACCAAGGTCGCGGGTTCAAGCTCAATATTACAATCGACTATGCGCAAATACTAAAACTTTCAATTGGATAGTAATTCGTAAAAAATATCAAAGAAAAGTAACATATAAACCACATTTTTTTATTTAGTGCTTTTATTTATAAGCGATAAAAGACTAAAAACACACAAGTATACTGTATATATTTCATTACAATATATGTTATTATTGTCGAAAAAAACCACCATCTAGTCTCTTGGTAAAGAAACATTCGTATAATAAGAAATCGTAAAATTAAGTCGTAGTTAGGAATTAGCGAGCCTAGAGCGGAAGCGAGTTTGCTGTAAAGGGTTATGTAAACGTAGTAACGAAGTGAGTATTTACATTGATAAGAAAATTTTGGACACGGTAATTGTTGTGGGCTATAAATTACACGCTAGTCATTAGTGGCCTTTTATAATACATTCGCCATTTACCCTCGTTTTGTTAGAGTGCGTCCATAAGTATATTTTTGCGATATCTTTTGCTGCATATTTTAAACCCTTTAATCAGTGCGTCGATAAAGCAACTCAACGGCCAATCTTTTCCGACTTCAATTAAGGTTATTATGATTTCTGACAGTAAATACATTTTTATTGGCATAAAATAGCCTATAGCGGCATAGCATTAATATAGTTTCCTATTAAAGAATATGTTGGTACATTAAAACACATCACCATCTAGTTCCATGATCAACTACGAAGCTTGTGTTATGGATACCAGATAGTTGATACACTACACATATACAACTTTAAATACATATGTACACATTATTAATATAAACACCAATGACTGGAGTACAAACATTCGTGCTCATCACACAAACGAATGCCCCCAGCGGGACTCGAACCCACGACTGCTGGCACAGCAAGTAGGGTCACTACAAATTGAGCCAAACGTGTCATTTAAGAATTTCCTGAATAGAATAGGTAATTTTAGAGATAGATACTTTATCTTTTTCATAATATTAATGTAAATTATTGCACATTATACGCAATTTGCATAAAATACAGGAATTAATGTATGCACAAAAGTTTTAGGCCATTTGTGTTAAAAATTGAACTTTATTTCCCGCATCCAATTTTTTCTGTCCGCGACACAACGCTGATTACTCTGACGAACAGACGGCTGCAACAGAAATATGTTACTATAATAAAGCACGTAGCCGTTATATTATGTCATATTGCAATTATCTGTATAAATAAAAATGAATGTTCATATGTTTGTCCTCTATGCTTTCATAAACCATTCATCCGGTTTTGATGAAACTCCTGTGGGTTATTCTGTATACGCCTGGAAAGGTTTCTGGTGCAAAAAAAAAATGTTTTTTGGAAGTTTGTCTTATAAACATTCCCAAAATTTTTCATATTAAAAAATTAACAGACCGTAATTCTGTCAATAACATTGTTACTATCCGTGAAGCCAAAGAACTGCCATCTCATACGTAGTATCTTAATTAAGATAAAAATAAGAGGCAAAGATTATAAAACATAATATTAGTAGGTATGTTGTGTGCATGGAATATATTAATGGAAAAAATTAAAGCACGACCGGAGCCACAGGCTAGTTCAGCATAGGGTAATTTTTATAAAATTCAGTGTTCCAATATGACTTTCCCAATCGTAAAAGAAACACTCATTCTCAAACTCATTCAAGTAGAAGCTATTCGTACCAAAATACATAAAACTATCCGTTGGCATACGTATATATATTATATATGTACATATGTAGCCAACACTCTGCAAGAGTACTAAAATATTCAACGGGTACATGCTACTTTTACTGCATCGCGGTATATCTTGTTAACTGCTTAGATAGTATTTATGGCCTTAAATATTTAACCTAAATGTAAAATTTAAAAATAGCGTCATAGGGTGCATAATATATAAAAAAGCCATTCTGTTTGTACATGAGCAAATATTTTAAAGAATTTATAATAAAATAAGCTGCAGGTTCATTATCCGTGCTCTACTTAAAAAAAAAGTAATTTAAATATGATGTTACACTTCTCGTCGTCGTCCTCACAGCCCAAACACGTCCACTGCTGGACATAGGACTCCCCCAAAAATTTCCACGACAACCGGTCTTGTGCTATCCGCATCCAGTGGACTCCATTGCCTTTGACCAAGACGTCAGTCCACCTTGGCCGGCCCACGCTTCGTCTTCCTGTACGTGGCCGCCACTCGAAAACTTTTCGTCTCCGACGACCGTCTGCTCTGCGAGCGATGTGCTCCGCCCAATTACACTTACTATTAATTAATTAGTGCAAAAATTTGTTTCAGTTACTCCTTCACATTAATACGGATGGGCGGAGAGGGATGAAATTTAGTATCTATTCAGATTACCTTCCTACCTGGAATAAGCCATAAAACTTGCCAATAGATGGCGCTGATCGTTTCCCAAAACATGAAGTCAAACGTAGGCTTGTCACTAGTTTATCTTCTTCTTCTTCTCCCTGCCCATTTCCCAATCACTGGGAGTCGGCGCAGTACATCTATACATATCACTATTTTATTATATACCTATATAAGCTGAATATACTGTTTGCTTTGTTTCTGTTAGTAATATTTGTTTGAATCTTTTGTCTGAATACATATAGGACAATTAATGTGCGCATCAACACTAAAGTCTTGTCGCAGAAAATAATTTAGCTGGGTTTTTTTAAAGTCTTTTATTACGGCATTACGCCGTGAGGGATCCCGGGTCGGTCGTAAATCAGAAGTTTGCACAAAAAGTAACCAAAAGTTTGCCGCGTGAAAATGATGAAAAGACGCCGAGTTTTATTCAGTTAGACTTTGAGATAGCCATATAATTGGTAAACGGAGTTTGGCAGACCATTTTTAAACTGTTTGAACAAGATTGAGTTATTATATTTGTGGGTCAAAATATTTCAAAATCGTATAGAATTATCATTTCAAAGAAAATAGGTCCGTAACATTTCTGCAGTAATTATTGTCTATAGCTTCAGTTATAATTCCCACAATATCGTTCCAGAGTTATTACGAATAAAGCTACAAATTCTATAGAAACGGTAGTATACTACATTAATTATTCAATTCAATTCTTTGTTATTGAATTGAATTGAATAATTACTATAATAGTATTTAGACATTTTTTTTATCCTTTTATTTAGACCTTCAGATAGTTTTAATCAAAAGGGTAATTTATCGAAAATAAAAATGTACTAGTAGTTCACTTTAAGAGTCTAATAAAATGTCGCTTAGTAATAAAAATATTTTTCAATCGTTTCTTAAGTATAATATTATTACTTGAATACAGGAACATCTGTGTAATAAGAATCTTTCTTCAAAAGATCTTTTGATGAAAAAAAACCTATCGCTTTGAGCTTGCAGTACGAACAGTCTATTTATCTGATTTAAGAAAACTCCTTGTTTTTAAACCTTTTAATGCTAGACCTCTGAAGATTAAACTAAAGCATTTTATAAACGGGGTTGTCTAAAATAAATGCCATATTTAAAAATTGTATATATATATATATATATATATATATATATATATATATATATATATATATATTATAAAAATAAAAAACCCGACTGCATTAAAGCTAACTAAAATTATAAGAACAAGTTGACGAAGATATCTAGTATTATGCAGTCGTAGACATACATACACATGTACATACATCTCGCGGAACGGAGAGGATGAAACGAATGATATACATATCTCTCCGACTGCGTAATACAGATACAGGATAGTCTATAACACAATCGTGGAACACAAAGTACTTATTTTTCAATTCCTTATTTCAATACGTTAATGATATCATATTCCATTGTTTTAAAGTAAAAAGTACATATATACAACTTGTATTTGCTGTACGGTTTTACATAATCTCTAAATAGTTATATTTTTTTGAAAAAAAAAACAAGCCAGGTCAGTTATAGTTGATAAAGCAATTGTTACGACCTCCTTTTCACCGCAATGAAATTGCCTTCTTTAATATACGGCACGCACAATATGGTGAAAAAAATCGAAGCTCTCTTATTCTGCGAATTATTCTCATACGAATGCTTAATAATTGTGTTGCAGACGTTTGTTAAAGTAATTATAATTGATGTCATATTAAGGGTATGTAAAGAGTATGTGTTAAGGGATTCGCACTGAGCTGATAAGCGAGTTTGATTACGACGTGGAATAATTTAAAATATTGTTGATCAAATAATTTATTTTTAATTAAATTAATTAATATAAAAAAAAATACAGTTTTTAAGACAAGCTTTTGTCTACGCTACTATTATAAAGAGGAATGATGTGTATTTTTGTATATTTGTAATAAATAAACTCACAAAGTACTGGACCAATTTAGATGAAATTTGTTAAGAATATAAGTATTTTGAGATCCTGGGTAGGACAAAGGATATTTTTTATTCCGGAAATCATCTCATAAGGGGGTGAAAACGGGAATGAAAATTTGTATGGGGAAACAACCTAGGGACAAACTAGAGCGAAGCGAGAGTGAGTCGCTAGTATCATATAAATTGTGTAATGTAATAAATGGGTTTGATTTAATTTAAAGTTTATTTTTTATTTTTTAGGTATATATTCGTATTCTTCTCAGCAAACCCTTACATTTGATATCCATATCATGTGAGTGCATAAAGAAAAACATAGTCCGCCATCGTTAGAAGTCCGCCATTTTGGATTTAGAATGACGTCACTTACCTA
Organism: Brenthis hecate; assembly: GCA_951806755.1. Lineage (NCBI taxonomy): Eukaryota > Metazoa > Arthropoda > Insecta > Lepidoptera > Nymphalidae > Brenthis > Brenthis hecate. The sequence goes on from OX638269.1 coordinate 7,266,086, forward strand.
ACCATGCATTGTCCTCTAAACTAAACGTGTATGCAAAATTTCAGCTCAATCCATTGAAAATAACTGCTTTAAAATTCAGTTGCAAGATTTGACCCGAACAAACATACATACAAATATTGCAACCTTTTCAACCACACCTTAAATTAAAAAAATATATATTATCACAAATGTAGACAGTATCAATCAGTACCTTTCTCTATTTTCATATTTTATATATTAAGTATGTATATGTATATATGTATGTATATATAAGTAATCTTTACATTAGGTATTATATATGTACAGTATTATATATTTTTATAAGTAATATATGTATATATGTATGTATGTATATGTGATTATTATTACCTTTATTTCTAGTATATATTTAGTATATTTTTTTGCACTATATTGCCCGCTGACATCTTCTTCCACAACCAGGGGTTGACTGGAAGAGATCTCTTTTAGAGATAAGTCCACCTTTGTGAACTATGTTTACTTTGTTATTTTTTTCTGTATCATATTTTAAGTGCAATAAAGAATATAATAAATTTTATTTAACTCGACATAAAGCAACTTTGTTGAAACTTGCCCAATCCTTTTATCTTATCTTCTACCTAATGAAACTAACACTGACTGATAGACAATGCAAAGTATAAACCATTGAGTTTACAAGCGCAAAATTTTGCACAAAAGGTCTTTGTGTAACTAAAAATGGTTTTTGAAAATTCATCCCCTAAAGTATATAAATCAATATTTAAGGAAAGTATGTATGGAATTTCGTCAAATTAAATCAAAATATACTTTATTCAAGTAGACTTTTACAAGAACTTTTGAATCATCGTCAATTTTTATATATATACTAGCGGCTCACCCTCGCTTCGCTCGGGTTCGCCTCTAGAAAGACACTAATAGAGATCTATTAGTTCCCACGGGAACCATTCATTTTTCCGGGATGAAAAGTATCAGAATGTTAAATTTTACTAAATTAGGTGCATAACTTGTTGTGTACTAAGCTGTATAAAATACTATAGTTTTTTGACTATCCCACGGGAACTCTTTAATTTTCCGGAATGAAAAGTATCTTACATGTCGACCGGGGATATACGGTACGACCATGCAAAATTTCATTTAAATCGGTCCAATAGTTTCGGAGATTTGTATGGGACAAACAGACAGAGAACCAAAAAATTGAAAAAATCTGGATTTGTGCTATTTTTCTTCTTACGGGATATAAGAAGATAACTGACTCGGTTTTTAGCATTTTTTTCTATATACAGACATTTGACCTCTACAGTTTTATTATATTTATAGATAGAATAAATAACGTATAATAAAACAGTAATATATAATAATGAAAATAGTTATAGCGAGTGTCCTTAGGAGATAGACATATACATACTATTGACAACTTTTCTATCGACCTTTTTAAGACTTACAATTTTCTTGTATAATGTTTTGATCTGCTTCTTAAGGTTGAGCCAGCGTTAGCCACATAAATTTCTAAGGATAATTCGACAGAGCCAGTTATTGTGTTTTCCCGTAGGAAGGAATAATTTGCCTGTCGTAAAAGGTATCCTAAATGTTGACCCGAGTATTAAGTTATCACAATACAAAATTTAGTTAAAATTTTCAGGTTCAGTACTTTTTGCGTTAAGCGCGCACATCGATTTGACTAAGTTAGTTTTATTATAGGTATAGATAAGACATAGATATTGCTTAGGAGATATACATATACTATTCAGAACTTTCCTGACGGACTTTTCAAGACCTACAATTTTTGGTATATTGTTTTGATGTATGTATGTATGTCTTAAGGTTTAGCCAGCGGAAGGTTTCTAGGGAGAACTCGATAAACCAGTCATTTTATCTTCCTGTGACAAAGAAAGATTTTCTTGAAGTAAAAGGTATCTTAAACGTTGACTCGAGAAATAAGTTATCACTTCACCAAATTTCGTTGAAATCGGTTCTTTACTTTTCGCGTGAAACGCGCATACAATAAAAACTTTTTAACAAAAAAAATAAAACCGACTTCAAACAAAAGCACTAAAAAGTAAAAAATAACTGATTGGTAGTTTTCATTTACTATACATACCTAATCAAATATTTTCGAAGTCGGTGTGTATGAACTATATTATTGTAAAGTTTTATTATTAAATCCAATCAGTAGTTTATGAAGTTGTTGAGAATAAGTTATTATAGTTTTTTTAACTATTCCACGGGAACTATTTAATTTTCCGGGATAAAAAGTATCTAAGATGTTGCCCGGGGATATAAAATATCACCACGCAAAATTTCATTTAAATCGATTCAATAGATTCGGAGATTAGCCCGTACAAACAGACAAACAAACAGACAAACGGACAGAGAAACAAAAAATTTGAAAAAAATCTGGATTTGTTCTATTTGTCTTCTTACAAAACCCTGACTCGGTTTTTAGCATTTTTTTGCTATGTACAGACATTCGACCTCTACTGTTTTATTATAGTATAGATATTTTTATATTTAAATTAAGTGCCAGTACCTATGTGTAATTGTGTACATTTCAAAGTAAGAATTATGGTATACTAGGAGCTCATCCTCGCTTCGCTCAGGCTCGCCTCTAGAAAAATAAACAAATCTATTCCACAGGAACCGTAAATTTTTAGAAGATAAAAAGTATCCTATGTGTTATTCTGATGTATAAGCTATATTATTGTAAAGTTTAACAAAATCGAGTCAGTAGTTTTTACGTGAAAGAGTAACATACATACATCCAGACGAAAGTCTGGATGTATAGATATGTATATAACAGATATACGTCTATACATCCTCACCAAACTTTCACATTTATAATATTAGTAGAATTGGTTATTTTGCCAATAGGATATCATTGGGTTCACTGCGCGTATATTTTGATTTTTAGATTTTTTCTCGCGATAAAACAAATCCTATGTATTATTTATAATACGATCTCGAAACTGATGAACAATCTTGCCAATTTTCGAGCAAATCTATTGAGATACTGAACGTTTTTAAGTCTCCTGGCATCAGCTTTACCTATGTAGGTAATCATCATTATTTTCAACGATATTGAGACAATCTGTGGAGGGTAGTATTGGACAGACTACATTTATATTATTCTTAAGCATTTTTTGAGGTTTTTTAAGTAAATTAAATAAATTAACACAAAATAATAATCAATAATAAAAAATATACATAGCAATACGTTTTGTCTTTTTTCTTGTTTACTTATTTCGTAAACTGCTACTACCAATAACGATATTTCTAATATTATTGTTTATCATCAGATTATAATTACTATATTTATCACTGAGATCATCTCTCTTACTCACTTTGATCAAGAGATCTCAGAGAGAGAGGCAAAAATGTACAAATAATATAAAAATTTCTACTTTTTGAGGTAAGTTAAAAGACCACTTACACGTACACGTACAACAAGTAGCGCACACAAATCAAATATTTAGACGCCTGCATCAAACAAGCTTTCATTCAGACCAATATTAACCAAAACACTTACCAATTTATAGGAAACAAACAAAGTATTGTGAATTTTTAAAGGCTAAAAATTATAGTTTATGGCGTGTTTTATTGCAAGGCATCAGTGCATAATGTTGTGTTCGAACATCGCCATCTGCGCCGCGACGCTCGCGCCGACACTTTACGAGCGGCCCGTGGCGCGAATTGCAACTAACTATCCATGTTGTGGAAACATACGGGATTATAATGGGTTTGTTAACGTGTTAATTTAAAATAATTAAAACATAACAATATGTTTTATGTTAAATAAAAAAAAATATAACTCGGATTGTCGAGCGGTATATTAAAATGATCCGATACATGTTCATTGTTCATTGCTTGTTCATTGTGGGTGTTTTATACTTTGTAGAATTTTAAGTAAGGCGAAGTAATAGGAAAAAACTAGTGTATTATAAAATCTTGACTTATGGGTAGTGTTATATATTTAAATTGTTTATTTTTGAAACATTGATGTTAGAGTGACATTTGGAATATCATAGAAATTTTATGAATTCCATCTGTTTGTTTAATCGGGCATGTATCTCTCAATAATAGCAGAATAAATGGAAATGGAAACTTTTTACAGGTTAATCTTAATTTGAATTAAAACATAAGTAACTAAGTTTTAGATTTATTTATCTCCCATACTTCTTACTTTTGACTCTACATTCCTATATAGAGTGATCATATCGAGTATACAGTAATACGGTAATGCGGAGAAATACATGCATGATATAGATATATCGATAAAATTAGTTGAAAAATAAAATATATCATTTATAATTGTGAGATAATTTTAGAAAATTTTTAATTAACCCCGCTGAGTTTCTTTCGCCAGTTCTTCTCAGGCTTCTTCTTACAGAACTGGTGGTAGACTGATGACGTTCAGCAAACAACTGTAATGATGTAATGCTGAATAAAATATACTGAATTTGAGTTCTTATATAATATATCAATTTGGTGTTTCTAAAAAGGACGCTTTTTGATAAAATTATTTTCTTTATAATTCATCCATCTAGCCATAACCACGCACAATGTAGCCAAGAGCAGTACTGAGCTATTTCATAGCCATTTGCAATAGACTCACGTTAAACGTATAGACAATCTTATAAAAGTGTTGTTTCTATATTTTATGAGTACTTCGAAACAGACCAGACTTTTTATGGTTTTTCGTTAACAATATTAGTTTTTAACATAATATTACAATAAGTGTGCAGCTCAGTAGTAACGCTGTGAAAACCAAGTGAAATGGGTTCAAATTACGGGTCTGCCATCTTGCCTGTTGTTTGTCTGATATTTTCATATGCGAATCATTTTCAACAACGCCGAATTATAAGAGTTTATATTTATATTCAGTATTAGAATAGATATTAGTAATTAAGATACACTAAGCCCATTTTTATGTTTTTCCTCGACAACAAGCTAACAATGTCATTTTATTGTTTGAATGGGAAATGCGTTTGTTTCCTATTTCATGAGTAGATATGATTTTATCCATGGAGACAGTTTATGATTTGGAGAAAGAGTTATACTTTTATAACCTGACTAGCGGCTCACTCTCGCTTCGCTCTGGTTTGCGTCTAGAAAAACAGAAACAAATCTATCCCACGGGAACCGTACATTTTTTCTGGACAAAAAGTAACATATGTGCTATTAAAGACCATAATCTATATCTGTGCCAAATTTTATCCAGATCCGTTGAACCGTTTTTGCGTGATTGAGAAACAAACATCCAAATATTTAAACTTTCACATAATATTAGTAAGATGTAAGATAGTCATGGTGCCTAAATTATTTATTAGGTCGATGATTGATTATTTTTAACGATTTCTTACTTCACTTAAAGTAAGAACAATGGTTTATAAATTAACATTAAATTCATAACAAAAAACCAGTTGTAGGGTACGAAATAATTTATGACCTCTCTTTAAAATTCTCATAAGTGCGCCTGAGCGGAAGCCTATGAAATTAACTAATTAGACACCACAAAGGCCTCTGTCCTCTGTGACATGATTATATTACAGCACGTAGGTTTTATATGATTTTATCTTGTAATCCGGTATTCGGTATTGAAAAAGGTTGAGAGGAAAAGTATTGAGGGGTTAACTTTAAGGTAGAGAGTCTATCCCATTTTGATAAACGATCACGGTTGCCGGTTCGATATCCGGGGGTGAATGTTTCCTCTTACTACACACGTATACGTATGTACATTGTACATACATATATAGGTACAGCTCGTCGCCTTAGTGCTTTTTTGTTCAAACTACCAAAACTTATTGTACTTTACAATTGAGAGGTTTTTCATATTTTCAGCTTTTATTAAATTAAAACGTGTATTTATTTGATTGATATTAAGCCAAAAGTCTTTAGGTAAATTGGTCATTTAGAAAAAGAAGCACTGAGACGACGAATTATAACGTTTTGAATATATGTATATCACTTGATGTTTCGTTATATGGCTATCATTGTCTTTGCCAATGTTTCGCCAGACCCTTTATTATGATAAGTTTAAAATATTTTATAATTATCATCGCCGAAGTCGTATGTAATTGAACGTACACTGCGCCTGGGTGTAAGTCTGCATTAGGAGTCCCGCGGGAGGAGTTGGAACGAAGTTATAAGAGACAGCGAATTACAGGAATGAAATACCATAGGCATATTAAAAAAGCTTAATTTTTCCATAAAAATAACATAATATTATAGAAAAAAAAAACCTATGTTATAATTATATATGTAATATAATGACTAGCGAATCACCCTCGCTTAGTTCGAGTTCGTCCCAAGGTTGTTTCCCCATACAAACCTTCATCCCTATTTTCAACCCTCCTTAAGGGATAACTGTGTTTAAGGGAAACTGCTAACATGGGTTTATAGATATTAAATTTTCTATAGTTTTTTTTTTTTAATTTTTGTACTTTAATACTTAATTCGGCTTTATAAGCCCAAATAACTTACCTCTTTGCTCTTGAGGACTAGGAACAAAGTATCGCTGCAGTTGTCTGCATAATTCACTTTATTGCTGTTTGCTGGAAGATATCCCGTCATAACTCTATTTCGGTATTGTACGTTACTTGGAAACCTTGTGGGGTTTGTCTTAACTACTGTAAGCCTTAATGCTAGCTTATTTTAAAATATGGAATGTTTTAACTTTTGAAGTAAAAGTATTTTCATTTGTGTCTCATTCTAATGTAGCTAAAGTGAATGTTGAGTTATAAAATGTACACTATATTCATGTAGTAATTATAAATCCTATCAGCAGTATAAAAGATGTACTGCGCCGATCCCAAGTGATTGGGAAATGGGCAGGGAGAAGAAGAAGAAAAATTGTACGATAGTATATTAATATCTAATATATCGATATTATTTAATAAAAATTTTTATTGCTAAGATTTTCCCGCGGCTCCGCATTTTATCGTTACTCTCATGTATAAGTTATATTACTGTAAAGTTTCATCAAAATCCGCAAAAAAGTGGATGAAAGAGTAACATTCTGTAGGAAAAATTCTGTAGCTTTTCATATGCTCCAACTAAATTGTTGAACTATTTGGTGTAGTACCTAATTAGGTGATCTAGCTTCGCTCGACGGTTTTTTGTTTGTTTTGTAAAAAAATGAGTTTTTTTTCAGAAAAAAACACCAATAGATATAGATAAACTTAAAAAGCGAAACCATATCTACATACAAAATTTGATCCAAGTTTTTAAAGCCTTTTCCGAAATCCACGAGTTTTTTTTATACATATATAAAAGAATTGTTCATTTAATATTTATTATAAGATTTATACAATGAGTTTTTGTTTTAGATATCCCTTTATTCTATGATTCTTATATTAGCTGAGTAAAGGTTAATATATTAATCTAGAAATGGCTGGCATGTACGGTAGATCGGAAGATTAGAATCCCGGGTCAGGCTATCAAGGAATTCTCAGTAACAAAGAGGAGTTGATGGTATTTAAGCAATGAACAATGAGGATATTATTATTATTATTAGCGTTTTACTCATAAAGCTCAGCATTTTATAAGTAAAAAAATATTTTTTAATTAAAGAAAAATTTACACTTAAAATTATAATTCACCTGATCAAGTGCTAAAAACCGACATTCATATTCAATAAGCTATACAACCTTTATGCAAAAGCGTGTTTCACCCAGCCTTTAACGGCGTATTTTATTTTTTTATGGCGCTCCCTTATCGTAGTAGCATGTTATTTTATTATTTGTATCGTCAGCAAATTCTATGGCGCTGGACTCGTTACTTTTTTAATATTTCCGTCTGAAACGCCTAACTTGGTTGAAAGACTAAGTTATCTCTGCTTAGTTGTTAAGTATCTACTTAATGTACTTTAATAAAAAAAATAACATTTATATACATAGGTATACATACCTAGCAAAGGCCTCTGTTTTTGCTTAAAACGCACCTTAGCTTAAACGCACGTCAACTAAATTTTATAGTGCTACGTTTAATATATATATATATATATATATATATATATATATATATTATATATATATATATATATATATATATATATATATATATATATATATATATATATATATAAATACATATGTAGTTCTATAGTAAATAAAATAAATAAATATGTTGGAACATTAACACACAGCACCATCTAGTTCTATAATAAGCTACGAGGCTTGTGTTATGGATACCAGATAGTTGATACACTACACATTTATAACTTTAAATACATACATATTATGAATATAACTACTATACTCATGACTGAATTACATACATTGTAGGATCACTACAAACTGAGCCAAATGTGTCGTCTAAGAAATAGTAAAAGAAACTTTTTTTCTCGCCAATGACATAATTATATTGCTTGTTAGTAGTACTGTAATACATATTTATGGTGACTGATAAATCACGAATTATCCAATACTCGTGCGCCAGCTATCGTACATTTATAATATTATGTCAGATACTCAAAAATACTCATTATTACATATTTAAATCACACATTTTCACAGAAACTATATCACTACAAATTATAAAACAAAGTCCCCCGCTGTGTCTGTCTCTCTGTTTGAACGCGAAAAACTCAAAAACTAACAAACTAATTTTCATACGGCTTTCTGCAATAGATGGGGATACGTTGGGAAGGTTTAGATGTATAATTTATTAAGTTTTTATTTATACTGAATAAATATGACGATGATTGTTGATGATGTTGGAAAAAATCAAGCTGACTGGGAGTTTTATTGACGTAAACAAATAAAGTTATATGAAAACAATCTATTACGAAATTATTCCTTTTAAAATGATCTATAAACTGCAGCAACTCTATATGTAGGTACGCACCTAGAGGATGCTCCCAAGCGAAGCGAGATTAAGCCACTAGTTTTAATATTAATCTGCACGGTATATAAAATGAATTCGATTAAATTCCATTGTGTATCCATTAGTTGTGATGTTTATAAAAATATTGTAAAAGAATGAATTCATAAACTATTATTGTGATTGAAAACAATATTTAAAATTAAAAGTTATTTTGTTCATTTATAAAGGTAATTTTTAAATGAAATTATTTTTTTGATACCGGCATTTTAAACAAATAAACATTTAAAAACTAATCTTCATATTCGATTATGCGCTATGTACGTCTCTATGAAACTAAATATCTGGAAAATTTTTAACATGATTTGCAGTGATTTGACCATGATTGCTGTAAAAAAATATCCAAAGTTGTATTTAAAATGTTCTTCTATAAATCCAACACTTTTCCCAAAGGGGTATGACAGTGGACACAACATTCAGCCGGGCATGTTGCTAGAAAGGTTCTGTCTGTCTACTAAAACCACTCGACAGATTTTGATGAAATTTGATATGGTGATAGCTGGTTATTCAGGGTCCACATATAGGGTACTTTTTACCGCGAGAAAATGTCTCATTTCTGAGATTTCTGCAATGGAAGAGTATACTAATATGTAAAACCTAAGAATTTGGTTTTTGGTCATCTGAACGCGAGCGGAGCCGCGGGCAATGCTAGTTAGTATATAAACCACTTTTGTATATATAATAAAAACTTAATTATGGGTCTTCTTGAGTCAATATGTCAGCTCAGTTCAATAGAAGTTACTCCATCGCGTTCATTTCCACGGGGAAATCATAACTCTTAGAACTTAACGTTCTACCAGACTAGTTAGGAAACTACTGACGGATTGCATTTTTTTAAATTCTTATACAAACTGTCTGGTTTTATTGATTAAAAAAATAAATAAAAATAAATTGGTAATGTAATGCTTATAATTAAATATTTTTATCGATACAGAACTCTGGAATCGATTTTAATGAGCTTTCTGATATTTATATAATAAACATGACTGATGACATGACATACTGTTCTATGCATCGTTATATTGTTAAATTGACTGAAATGAGTTTTTTTTTTCAAATGCTCGTTATCGTTCGAATAAGATTCATTGGAAGAAAAAAATGAATAATTTCCCGAAAACTTGGGAAATTCAAGATATATTAGAAACATTTTCTTCATAAATTGTCAATTCAAGCCGTTAATAGATTTTTACCATTTAAAAATAAATTACATTGTTATAAAAAGTCTGAATTAGTATTTTATAGTTTACTCGTAAAGTATTGAATTTGTTAATTTGTTTATTTTTTTATTTAATATCTATAATAAGACCTATTGCACGGTTATCTACAACATATTATTGTCTATACATATAAAAAAAATTAACTGAGTCGAATCTGTACATTGAACATTTTTTTGAAAATCTTATTGAAATAATCATTATTATCGATACAGAGGCCGAATCTGTAGTTTTTAGAATTTTTAAAGTCTGTCTATCTGTCTATTACTTTTTCACGCTTAATTCGCTGAACCGATTTAGATGGAATTTGGTATGGAGATATTTTAAGCCCTATAAAGGAAATAGGATAGCTTTAATTCCGAGAACTATCCTTTAAAGGGGTGAAAAAGGGGCCGGAAGTTTATGCGGGGAATCAATCATTTCTCAAGTAAGAGATATAAAACTCATCGTACCTATGTATATATGTAGGTATAGTCTATCTATTCCACACCAACTGATAAAACGTACCTAGTATAATATCGCTAGTATAATTTTTCGTCAGTTCTTCTTATGTCTGAGGCTTCTTCTTTCCAAACTGGTTGTAGACTCATGACGTTCAGTAGAAATTCTAATAATTTAATGCTGAATAAAATCTTTTGAATTTGAATTTAATATTATAAATACAAAAGGCATTTAGGGGTGCACGCGAGCAAAGCGAGGTAAGTCGCTGGTAATTAACTAAATGCCCTATTTTTGCGTCTTGAAAATTTTCGTTCTGCATTTTACAATACAGGACCGTCGTGGTCACCAATATGGCCGTGGCAGCAATATTTGATTATTTACATCTATTTTATTGGAATAGAAATAAAAATCGTGCATCTAATTGTACGCCTTTTAATGTCACTAATTTATCTTTTTTATTCGAATCTGTCACAAACGTTATTTATATAAAAAAAGATTCCAACGAATTGAGGACCTCCTCCTTTTCGGAAGTCGGTTAAAAATGGTTAATTAAAAATGTCTCAATCAAAAATGGAAAAGCATAAAAAGGATGTATGTATATATATATATATATATATATATATATATATATATATATATATATATATATATATATATATATATATATATATATATATATTTGTGTGTCTACACTAATAATAAAATTAACAACATTAAAATCCTATATAATCAAAAGAAATATTACCTATTACAAGTATAAACAATTCAGCTAAGTACTACATCTGCACGCATTCAATTTGCGCCTAGCGCTAAACAATAGGACGGTCTCATTATATTCGATCGATCTGCTCAGATAGAGTGCATTGAATATCTTCTATTTCGAGTACATCTGAAAACAAGCTCTATATACTGTAGTACAATACTTCATTCCGAGTTTCAGAAGGACTGCTTGTTGATTAGTTTGTATGAAAGATTATTAACTAATGGTGAATTTCATTTTCTAATTTGAATATGCATTTTTAATCTATTTTATACTAGCGACTCACGCTCACTTCACCCGGGTTCGGCTCTAGGCATCTACTGTCTATTCCATACTACACGTTTTAACGGGTAGTATGGAATAGACAGTCGGATCCCTTGCTATGTGAAAAACAAAAATAAATCTATCCCACGGGAACCGTACAATCTTTCGGAATAAAAAGTAACCTATGTGCCATTTCAAACTTTAATCTATACCTTGCCACATCAAAATCCGTTCAGCCGTTCTGGCATGATTGAGTAACAATCATCCCTCCATGCAAATTTTCGCATTTATAATAGTGGTAAGACCTATTCGTACGAGTGTAATAATATTATATCTATGTATAGTTGAAACAGTTAATTTTGGTTTTTGTTTAGACAATCCAATGCTTGTGAAGGACTCGATAATTTTTAATAGAATTTATTTAAAGCCTCTAGATAATAATAAAAGCGTAAATTAAAAACATGGTTGTGCTTCATTTGAGTCAGTTGAATAAACCCAAAGGCTTCTTCCTACTGTGAATTAATCTGAAGGGAAAATCTCCATTATATGGTGAATGCAAATTAAATTTTAATAACGTAATGTATGAATATACCGTTAGCAGACGGTAAAGCTATTATAATACATCACAACAGTGTGTAATAAGCATATAAGGCTAATTTGAACTATAAAGATAGAAAACGTAAATTAAACATGGAAAAATTACCGGTACTCGAACTCATTTGAAAATATAAGTACCATTCGAAATAAATGTTAATTTTTAATAATTCCCCTTTTAACTTTAATTTCATGGACAAGTTTCAAAGCTAGCTTCGAAAGAACGTCTCAACGCAACGGTGCAAACTAAAGCTATGACTCGCCACGCGAAAATATCTTTTAATTACCACACCTTAAGGGCCCTAGTTGCAAATGTTTTTACCGTAGCTCGACTGGGGGCCGTAAGTACAGAGCACTCGAGTTAAGAGTATGGTGCAAGATGTAGGCTTGGGAACTAAATAATAATCTTTTTTACAAAGTTTATACTAACCTTAATATGATTAGTATAAACACGTTAAATATACATATTACAGTTTTTAACGCGAATTCGAGAAACATTGTGTAATGACAAAGATTTTGATACTTTCAAAAATTTGCTTGCTACACATTTTCAGATATTCTTGGCATTAATTTAGGCATGCCAACCAAGGAGATCACTCAATAGCAATCTACCTCATACCTAAATAGCAAGTCGTTATTAAAACTTGCGTTAGTTTAAATTCGCACCAATTTGGACTGCTCTTATCTTTTATTGGAGCTTCGACATTGACCTTCTGTCACCCGAAACCGAGTAACGAATTAACGTGATTTTTTGAATACTACAAAGATTGCAGGAGATTATTAACTAGACTTCATATCTTCATTCTCTGGTAATTTTGCAAGTAAGAGTTCATCATCGATCCATCCTTTTAAGGATCCATCCTTTTAAGGATTAAGGATAAGCCGAATACGGCTACATATTTTAAAGTCTAAGTTTCCAGCTAGGACACATTGTATCGAGTAAACTTATTGGTTTTTTCCTCAAAAAAATTTAGTAGACACACATACATATAGACTTTATGAACCTGCGCCTGATCTTTCATTGAACGTGGTAAATTGCTGTCATTTGTCCGATCTTCGTAAGTCATTGTGCTGAAATTCGGTCTGTATGATTTTTTTCTTCAGTCATCCTGTTTAGAGATAGTCACAACAAAAAAAGATTCAGCTCAAACCTTTTTCTTTTGATCTCTAAGCCGATTCGTAATAATTCAAAATAGTAGAATCGCTAATGTTTTCTTTTGCACCACAAAAGATCTTGAAAAAGGGAGGTTTCCTTGAGAGGTCCCCGTGGAAATTTTAAGTCTGCATTTATGTCAGTTTATTTTTCAAGTGTTACGTAATTTTAGTGCTGTTAGTTTTTATTTGCATTAGAATGTAAGATTATTACAAAGAAAAAGAAACAAAATGTCAAAATTGAATTACGACTAGATGTGTGCGTAGTGATTTATATTATGAACCTACGTTTTAACTCTTAGTATAGATTTCTCAGAGGTGTATAATATGCATTTTTTTGTTCTTAACTAATTTTCAAATAGAATACAATTTTAATAGATTTTAGATGTAAATTGATGTGTCTGTTTGTTTATCAGGCATTTATATTAAATATTAATGACAATATAGTAAAAACACATAAAGAAAACAGCTTTATTTTCTAAATAAAATCATATCAAATCGAAGTAATTTCAAGATATCGGTGAACTGTATTGAAAGGCAAAAAATATCGAATATTCGTGACGTTTTTATCAAACAAGATTCTAAAAGATTCATCTTACTTTTTTATCTTGTTTTCGTGATTTCTCAAATTAAATTGTATACAAAGAAAAATCTTAAGATCTGTCATAGAATAAATCCAATATCTTTCCACGTTATCAAAGCTTATTTAAAATCCATTAAAGATTAAAAATTTAAAACCATGCTACGTTCATCCCTATCTCAGCTAAGTGCTCAAAAACTTGAAATTTATTCCAGATACCTCGTAGGTGCAGTCAGGAATAATTCAGGATCAATTGAGATGCTGGGGTCGATTCTTTTAAAATATCCACCATGTAAGAGACGAGCTCCGGTGAATCTAAAAATATGCTATCTACTGCTTCATTTCGTTATGTAGCTAACTTATATTAGTTTAGTTTAGTGTTGCTTACAAAAATTACATCACACCAGGAACAAATTTTTTTAAAGAAACTAATATTTGAATGAGAAATATTGATAATTCAGCTCTTTTATGTCCAACTACTGGATATAGGTCACCTTTAATGCAAGGGGCATCAGGTCACTGTTTACTAATAGATTAAAAAATATTTCACATAATATGAACATGTCGTAGGTACAAGATCTGAGACTTCATTCTTAAGACTAAGTTGCTCCTACACGCCATTATTAGAGAAAAACCAATTTTCATAATAACTTGCATGGTACATCTACGCTACGTTTACATGTGTCTCGCTTGACTTCCCATTCAGTTGAATTACCGAGCGTTAAGAATACGACAAGGCGAATACAAATTTGGAGAGAAATTATCAATAGAATGCTTTTTAAGTTTTACAATAATTTTCAATATTTAACAAACTTTTAATTCTGGAATGTTCAATAGATGCCGTTGCTCAAAAACATTATCCTTACTAAAGTCATGTTACCATGTTAGTTAGATCCAACCCTCGTCACTAAACTAGTCCTGGAATAAATTTCAACGTGTAAAGCAACAGGCTGAAACTAATAGTGGTTAATGACATAGTAAAAGAACACCATGACGATGTCAATGTGACAAAGGGTGAAAGGGTTGTTGAGCATCCATTGTCTCGCTATGGTGTGTAGATGAACATAGTAAACATGTGGTTATAACATAGTATATAGTAATCTTAGGTTAATACCATATTAAGTAATTTATTATAGACGTTAATGTGAGAGTGCATTTTACACGGTGGTTTACAAATTAAATGAATGTCTGTTTGTTTGTCTTAAAAGAACTAAAGAACTAACATAATAACAATTTTAAGCGCTTATTAGTATATTTGCATTATCTGATGGATGAATGAACATGGTCACGGAAAATACCATTAGTTTTAATTAATAACTTTAAAAATAATTACTCTTGTACTATGATTTTATTCCACTTTTCCTCACTTTTTAACTTTGTCGTTTTTTTGTCAATTTTCTCTTAGTTACGTAATTTAACTCTCGACATACTGTCGCCTATTTCATGTACATAAACAAAAATACTTCTAGTATTCGAAATTTTTAATGTTTTCTAGTAATCTAGTAATCTCAATTCTTTTCTGGAATATGTTTTTTTCCTCTCTCACACACAGCATTTACGATTAAGTGTTATTGTTAATGTTATCGCCATATTTCGTCATCGTTAATTGTCATACGTTGATAACTGTCTCAGGATTTGTCAAGCATGCTTCAGTCGTGTTATTTTGTATCATTATTTTAGGTGTTAACACCTCCAGGTAAATTTCTAAGAAATCTATTGTTAACTGACACGCCGGCGTGTCCGCGGTCATGGAGAGATTAAAATTACACTCGCTCTACCATGCGACCAAATGTATTATTATTGTATATTATAAGAATGTTTTTCATAACGTATTAAAAAAATATAGAAAAATATAATATAATAATAATATATACCATACCTCCTTTTATAAAATTAGTTAATTTTTTTTTTTTTTATTGAAAGGCGATAGTGATATCAACAAATTACTTAATCAAAGTTTAAATAACACGCCCTTCGATTATAGGTTATCTGTTCTTTTGGCAAATATTTTGCTACATATTAATTACGGAATGTATTATCGATGCATTTTAATTGGATTCACAACAATTTTTGTGTCGATTATGTTATAAGAATTCGAAGTTTTTTTTTTTTTTTTTTATAATATTCAGAATTAGTGCTTGACTACGTTCCACCTGATGGTAAGTGGTAACGCAGTCGTAGATGGTAAGTCGCACTAACTCAGTAGCCACCTATTCACTCTTGCCTTGAAGACACCCATATTATAATCGGACGGAAACACCGACGCAGGCAGGTTGTTCCAATCCTTAGCCGTACGTATAATAAATGACGTAGCGAAACGCTTCGTGCGGACGGGTGGAATGTCCACGACATAAGGATGGAGACCAGCCGTTCGTCGGGTTGTCCGATGATGGAAAGGGGATGGGGGAATTAATTCATGTAGTTCCTGCGCACACTCTCCGAAATGTAACCTATAGAATACACAAAGGCTGGCAACCCTACGTCTGTGATCGAGGCTTTGTAAGTTAGCTTTTACCAGCGTAGGGTCACCTATAAGCCTTTGAGCACGCCTCTCAATCGAGTCCAAGGCTGACAGATGGCATTTCGCAGCACCAGCCCATATGTGGCTACAGTATTCCACACACGACCGGACTTGCGCTTTATATAAAACAAGAAGCTGTCCCGGCGTGAAATACTGTCGGACCTTTGCAAGGATGCCAACTTTCCTCGCAGCTGCATTAGCCTTAGACTCGATGAACCGCCCGTAGTTCATGTTGGGGCTGATATCCATCCCCAACAACTGCAGACGTTCAGTGTATTCCAAAGGCACATTCCGGAAAGTAGGAGTCAAGGTGAAAGGACTCCTTTTAGTGGTGAACAGGCACGCCTGTGTTTTGGTGGCATTGAAACTCACAAGATTGGCATCGCCCCAAGTGGAGACTGTCCTGAGTGTGAGATTCAACCGCTCTACCATGGCCTCTCTTTCGGACTGAATTTGATCTCTACTGGCCCGAGGATTCGGCAGGTATCTCTCTACAATAGTGCTGTCGTCTGCGTACCCATAGATACCGGGTATAAGCAGATCGTTGATATGCAGCAGAAACAAGGTTGCAGAGAGAACAGACCCCTGAGGAACTCCTGAGTTGGTCTTTAAGGGTTGTGATGAACAACCATCAACCACAACTCTGAGTGATCGGTCGCTCAGGAAGTCTTTAATCCAGCCGATCAGGCCAGGAGATATGCCATAGGCTGAAAGCTTATTTATAAGGCTAGCGTGCCATACCCTGTCAAAGGCCTTTGAGACATCGAGGGAGACGGCAATCGCCTCCCCGCCTCGGTCAATAGTTTCGCCAAAGGTGTGATTGGCATACACTAGAAGGTCCCCAGTCGACCGATTCCGGCGAAACCCATATTGTCGATCACTGAGGAGATCGTTCTGTTCTAGGTATGCCATGAGACGAGTGTTCAATACACGCTCCATAATCTTGCAGAGTATGGAGGTGATTGAGATCGGACGATAATTGGCAGGGTCAGCACGGCTTCCTTTCTTGGGCACTGGTTGCACATTGGCAAGCTTCCAGGATTTAGGCACTATTCCAGTCTTAAGAGAAAGGCGGTACAGACGTGTCAGTATCGGAGACAACTCGGGAGCACATGTTTTAAGGACTATCGCTGGTATACCATCAGGACCACTGGCTTTATTCACATCTAGACGACACAATACTCTCTTAACCTCCTTATTAGTTATCGCAATTTCAGGCATTGAGATCCCGTAGTGAGGTAGATGTGGTGGAGTAGCATTGCCAGAGTCTAGACATGAATTTTGGGCAAAAAGGGAGGCAAGCAAAGTCGCCTTTTCCTTTGCCGTATGAGCCAGGGATCCGTCAGATTTTACCAGCGGTGGCAGTGAGGGCCGAGAGAAGTTCGTCTCGACAGCTTTGGTAAGGGACCAAAAAGCTCTGCTGCCAGATGGTTGGGCAGAGAGCTTTGCGCCAAAATGTGTAATTCGGTCAAGACGAGCCTTCTTTAATGTCTTTTTGTGGGACTTGGCAGCTAAGTTAAAGGCTCTCTTCTTGGATCTTACATCCGGAGCTTTGCGGTCTCGAGCATCAACCCAAGCAAGGTAAGCCGATTGCTTACGCTTTTCAGCAAAGATGCATTCGGCATTAAACCATGGGCGAGCTTTGCCACCAACGGGTACATCAGAGAACGGGATAAAATATTCCATCGCTTGATGCACCACATCAGTTATAGCATCCGCACAGCTCGACGGATTGGAAGAAGAGAAGCAGACCTGCCGCCAAGGAAAGGATGCAAAAATGTCGCATCTCATCCCAATCTGCTGACTTGTATTGCCATACTCGTCTAACGCCAGTAGAATCGTTATCTGGTGGAGAGTAAGACGATACAGTTTTTACCAGACAGTGGTCAGAGCTACCCAATGGGGATGAAACCTGGATGTTATATCTGTCTGGATCAGTTGTCAGCAGAAGGTCCAGACAATTAGCTGAGTGGCCATCTACATCGGGTACCCTCGTCGCTTTTTCTACCAACTGGGAGAGTCCAAGTGATACCGCAAACTTCCACGCTTCTCTCCCAGCATGGTCCGTCTTCTGGTATGGGAACAGCCAATCTTCATGATGGGCGTTAAAGTCCCCCAGAAAGACAAGCTGCGCGGTGGGGTACCGTTGCATAGCCACATCAGCGGCCTCACTGAGATGTTCAAACAATCGAGTTGTCTCCTGGTCACCTGTGTGCGATCGGTAGACACAGGGATACAGGATCTTTTCGATTCCTGTATCTACGATAACCCAGATCGTAGAAAATGTGTGGTCTTCAAGGTGGCGGAGGCGCTGGAAACAGAGGTCATTTCGCACGTACAAACAGACTCCGGCCCGTGAGCTGAAATTATGCTCCAACGTGTAGCCGGGATAGTCCAGGTACTCAGCACTCAATGGACATTGAATCTGCGTCTCCGTCAGAAAGAGCATGTGCGGCTGCGTAGTCTCGAGGTGGAAGTGGACTGATGAGAGATTTGTGTGCAATCCTCGGATATTTGTGAGGTGCACTTTTAATGAGGGGGAGTGCAACCGCTTAAAAACATTACTCTTTTTTCGACTTTTCATGTAATTTTTTTTTTAATAGAAGAGTGAATAGGATGGAGAATGGCAGTTGAACGAGGCACTGCACGAGCCTGGCGGTGATATTGATGATGTCATGTCACAGAGGGCTTAGTCTGGAGACTGCGGGGACGCCCGAACCCCCCCAAGGATCGCCATCGGGCCCCCTCCCCTGGTCGCCAACCAGCACGATGGAGCCACCCTGGGATTTTTCACAGATGGCGGGGCAGCCTTTCATGGGTGGCTAGCCCACTAGTTGGGCCCCCAACTGTCTGCGGTCGGCCAGCGGCAAGCCGTGCTTCGGATCCCGCTACCCTCCGCGACTAAGCTCTCGACACAACAAACAACAATTCACCACCAACACGGCTAGTGTACAACACAACTATTCAGACCCATTCTCCATACGGCTTCATCAGCCTCGACATGCCGGAACGCGCTGTTGGGCGCTTGGCGGCACGACTTCTGCTGACGGGTGGTAACCGTGCCGTCGGCCGATGTTGAGGCCTACCACCGCGACTACCATGGTGTTCGGTAGTTTGTCCCATAGTCGCCTTTTACGACACCCACGGGAAGATATGGGGTGGCCATATTCTAATTGCCGTAGCCACACAGCAATAAGTTAAGTTCGTAACAATATATTGATATTTCAAATTTTTTTGTAAATTATTTCGTCAAAAACTCTATCGGCTTCAAAACTCTCCCTCGCACGAAGGGTTCCGTACCATTAATTATAAAAACGGCAAAAAAATCATGTCTGTTGTCCCCCTTAAATATTTATTTTATTCTGCTTCAGCGATAACAGAAATAAATCATCTGTGAAAATTTCAACTATCTAACTATCACTGTTCATGACATACCGCCTGGTGACAGAAGGACAGACAGACAGACAGACAGATGGACAGACAGCGGAGTCTTAGTAATAGGGTCCCGTTTTATTCTTTGGGTATGGAACCCTAAAAATACAGATTTAAATAATCAGCCTCAGCCAAAAAAAAAATGTTAAAATCATGAATAATACCGTAAATTTGCTGTTTATGCTACTGCTCTCAATTTTGCTATACTCATCGTTTACTTTCTTAAGACATTATATATTATTTTAAAACATTATTGCTTGACTTCATTTTCAACCGACTTCAAAAAGGAGGAAGTTCTCAATTCGACTGTATTTTTTTTTTTAGTTCTATGACACATTTTGTCTTCAAATAAATCACTTACAATTAAATACTTGAATTTAATTTTTTTTTTCTTCTCGGAAATTAATTTTAATAATAATAAAGGAATACACTATAATATTCTAATAAAAGAATTCTTCATAAAACTTCAAGTTTACAAGATGGAACAAATATTATTATGTTGACAGAGAAGAGTTTCGTCATTACGTTATTAAAGTACTCGTAGATTGTATTTTGTTATCATTTTGTACCTTTCAAAGAAAATAGCCTGTCGCAATCATTTATTATGAAAGTTATTTCTAAGTAAATTAATAGCTGTATATTTTAAATCGTATTTATTCTCGGATTTATTTTGATTTTTGGTTCTAGGCGTTTCGAATGCTTTACAGCAATCATGGTTACAGGAGAGACTAAGGTTTCAGACGTCTCAAAGGATACACACACAGACAGTGCCTACCCACAAATTGACAAGATTATTTCAAAAGTACAAAAATAAAAAAAATCAAAGTTCCTTACAATATTTGTTAATTTTAACTTTAAACATTTTTTATAATTTCAATAAGTTTTTAATAATTGAATATAAAATATAATTTATATCATTTTACACTTCATTTCACAAACTCTCAATTTTGAAATATAGTGTATAACGAGCAGAACCCGCGGCTACGCACGGATTTAATCTACAAAAAAAACTCTTTTTCTTTATGTTATACAGGGATAATTTATATAATATTGTTTAAACAAATATACTAAAATCGCGATTTAAAAAATAGGGGGGGTAGGGGGGGTGGTGAAAACACTTTACGACCTATTCTCATACTTACCAAATATACAAAAAACCCATTAAAATCGGTCGAGCCGTTTCGGAGGAGTGCGACCACAAACACCGTGATACGAAATATTTATATACTAGATAATTTATCACATCCACTAACACATTCGTAAGCCTTAAAAAAGAGTAAAATTTAATTATTGCTTTTATAAACTATAGTATAGTAATATTAAGCTGCTGTTAAATTTGCAAGGGGTGAGGAAGATGCTCAAGAGCGTTCTGAAGTGCTTCATCAAATACTTCAAAATAATTTTAATTGAAAGTGTACGCTGAGATATTCGAGGAACCTTTTTAATCAATTGACACTTTTAAATGTACATTCCATCTATTTTTATTCGCTTGAAATGAATTAAAAATAGCTACCTTTTAGCTGCTAATCTATATAAATAACTAAAATTGAAGTGTCTGTTAGTTGCTATTTATAACAAACAAGATCTGTTTGTTACGGGTAAACTTCGAAACGACTGGACTGGTTTCAACGGGACTTTCACTGGCAGATAGTTGATGTTATATGGTGTAATTTTGGTTACTTTTATTTTAGACTAGCGACTCACAAACGCTTCGGGTTCGCCAATAGCTTGCTTCCCAATACAAACTTTAATCCGCTTTTTCACCCCCTTAAGGAATGATTTCCGGGATAAAAATTCTATGTCCTTCTCAGGGTCTCAAACTATCTTCTTATCAAATGTCATCTAAATCGGTTCAGTAGATCCAAAGATCAACCTCTACAACCTCACAAACTCACAGATTATAATAGATTAATGATAAGCATCATGTTGCATTCGTTGGTCGTTAAGTACATATTTTACATACATAATTAATTTGCTTTTAATAAGAATTAAATATACTACTTTTTCTGCGGCTTTACTCACGTGATATGTGCGTCTTTAAAGTAGTGTATCCAGGTAATAACATATATATATGTATTTGGAATTCCAATAAAATATGTTTATCGGCTATAATGTAAAAAAGGAACAAACACTCACAAACCCTCGCAATAATAATATTAGAGTGATATAAATATATTTTTTCTTTCCCCTTATACTTGTAGAGTATATTTATCCTCATGGGTAAGAAAATAAATGACGATGCGACTAAAAGTGATTGCGGGCCAAGAGGAGCGTTAAATAATCGAGTTAAGTGTGTGGTAATACCGACGATCATAAATCTAAGGATATTACAAAATGGAATTTTATCTGGAGAAATGACGTTGACGAATTATATTTTTCTGAGCTTTGTTTTTAATTCTGTAGTGGACTCAAAATCAAACTCAAACTCTAAATGTTTTACTAATATTATGAATGTGAAAGTCTGTTTGCTAGACTTTCTGTCATGTACTATTGAGTCGACATGATTTATTGTATTTCTTGAGTAGTTTATAGTTAAGAGGGATATTTAGACTTTTTTCCTGCTTATTAGGTGGGTCTAGTCATCGATCACAAAAGTATCAGATACACAATCTCAAGCAAAAGTTCTCTTAAAATTGTCACCTATTGGGTTGAGGTATTCTAGTTGAAATAAATATAAAACAATGTAAATTGATCTTTAAATGAAATGTTTAAAGTTTTTTTCACAAAAAAAAAGCAAAAAAAAAGAGCGCTCATTCGCTGAGGTCATTTTTTGTCACTGATTATGTATCTAGTACTATTTTGATCTACGGGTCTAATGACATAGTTTTCTTACCAAAAATACGCCATATAGTAAATATAGGTTCAAAAATTTTCATCCTAACCTGGCTTGAGCCATTACACCCTCGATCCACCTCATACGAGGCCTAACCTCCACCTACCGAAAAGACGCGACGACACGTAGGATATTGTAAAGATATAGCATACTTTGTGTAACATTTCCTTAACTAGATAATAATATTATTTTATAGCACTGCATGTTATTAACCGAGTGTAAGAATTTACTATTAAAACCTTTTGATTCATATTCAAAATTAGGTTAGTAAAAAATACAATTTTATAAATGTCTATGGTCCAAAGTACCTTCCTATTTTTATTGGCATAAAATTATACAAATATGATAAGATTTAATGCTTTACTTTAGGTTTTATGACAATCAATTTTGTATGAGACAGAGAATAGAGAAAGACAGAGAAGTCTATATACGTTATCGTGTTATACTCTATATCCTTACAAAATAATCGGTTTAAGCGTGACGAGGTAACAAACAGATAGACTTTTAAAATTACAATATTAGTACGGATAGATGTGTTATTTTAGTATCCATTCATATAATAAAATTCTAAAATCTATACATATAATAAAATTCTAACTCATTCGAATCTGTAAGTACATTATTTTTTTTTTGGAAAATATTATTGAAATAGTCATTATTATCGATACAGAGGCCAAATCTATAGATTTTAGAATGTTTATCTGTCTGTCTATTTATCTGGGAACGCATCACGAGAAAGTGATAATAGCTGGTTATCCGGATCAACATATAGGATACTTTTTACTTCAGGAAAATATCTTATCTCTGAGAAATCTATACTAAACGTTAAAACGTAAGTAGGGACGAACCCGAGCGGAGCGAGGTTGAGTCGTTAGTATATAATGTACAGATACAATAGTAACAATTTTAAATTTTAACTATTGGATTTCTGTCACCGCTCGGCGGTGGGTCGCTAAACTGCTTAAAGTTATAAATGAATAGAATGTAAGGACTTAGGAAATGATCAATCAACGTCGGAGATGACGACGTGTCGCCAACATTCAATGTCAGGCCAACTGGAATACAGTTTTTACTCAGTGATTTATCACTGGAAAATTTCTATAACTTCTATTTTGCATATATTTCTTATGGATAATGATAAAATTTGGGATTTTTATACAAAAATTCACCCTTATTTAACAACGAAATTTGAACAAATCACATTTTTAAAATTAATTTTAAACTATTTCTTTTGATTTGGTTTACAAGATTACTAACAACCAGAATAAGGAAACCTTACCTAGTTATCTATACTAAATATATTTTATATCATATTTATGATATCTGCCTACTAAAAACAAATTACCTATCATATTAGCTGTACAGACACAAATCTACCTTTAAAGTACTAAAAATATAAACAGAAAACTCATTCGTTCGACTTAAATTAAGCCCCAAACAGTTTCTCATTAAGCCAACATAATTGCGCCAATATGGAGGCGAAACGTCGAAATGAGTTTTGGGCGTTTTTAAAAAACCTAAAGAGGCATACGTGCTGAAGTGGAGGCGCGGGGCACTCTGCTCTATTGTATTTTGTAGAATAACTATGAATTCTGGCGCACCGCGCCAACAGCTTTTGGACAACATAACTTATTTATCCAAATTAGAATGTTATGTAATGATAACATCATGTTAAAATTTATTAATGAAATTTAAAATTATTGTTTTTTTTTTTATTTTGTTAATATTTGATTATTTTTGCATTTAATTGCATATGTAAATCATGACATATCAATTCTGTAATACTTTCACGTAACTGCAAAATAAATAATTTTTAATAATAATTAATATTTCAATCTAAGAGATTTCTTCTGGAATTAATACTGACCATTTAAAAAAATCATCAAAATCGGTTCAGAGTTAGCGAATTAATAAAAAATCGCAAGGAAATTTAAATTGAATACCTTTTATAGAATCAGACAAAAATACAAAAATATTTTATTTATTTATTTATTTTATCGGTTATTCGGGTCAACATATAGGATACTTTTTACCGCGGGAAAATATCTCATTTCTTAGAAAAAATACAAAAGCTGCAAAGTAAGAATAAACTAATATGTAAAACCTAAGAATTTGGTTTTTGATCATCTGAACGCGGGCGGAGCCGCGGGCAATGCTAGTAAAGTAATGAAATCATAATCAAATAATAAAAGTAAGGATAATAATGTGTGCACAAATGAGATATATCAGCTATAAAACTCATAAAAAAAGTTATATATTTTATTCCTAAACTCAGCTCGAGAGTTGTGACATATGTATATCCAACTCTGTCATTGTTTTGGAAAGATAATTATAAATTGATACGAGTCGTGTTATAGGCGAGTTTATGCATAACTGGGTTCTAAACATGTTAATTTTAAAAAGATTAACACTTATACCGAGATTTTATTCGCATAAATAATAATAAAACCATTGTGTAGTAACCGTAATATCGGTAGTAACTCGAACTAATTTCACCGCATGAACCCGATGAATGGATTTAGATGTTTAGTACAGAATTAGATAGATAAACTGGAATAAAATATTATAAGCTGCTGTTGAACACCCAGTTACTCGGACAAAGAAAGGGTGAATCACTAATTATATATACGAATAAATTATAACACGTTTGATCTTGGATCTAGCCTGAAAATGGCAAGTATAACAAACTATAGCAATCAACTCGAAATAAAATAATTACTAAAAAGGATTCGCTTCATTATATCCACCCGCAAATAAAGAATGTGAAGATGTAGATAAAAGATGAAATAAAAAATACAATTTTAAAGTGGTCTCTAGTTTTAATAGTTTATTAGCATTTTGAAAATAAGCGAGAAATTATTTCCAACATAAACTAAAATTCTTTGCGGAAAAGGCGGTCTCGGAAAATCATATAAATTGTTGAAGATCTTACATTAATAATACAACGTAGGACGTAATTAATTGTCAGAATCTGGAAATACAGTGACGCGAATGTAGTTCGTATTACTTCATAATAAGGATGAATATCAAATAAATTATTATTATGAACTAATCAGTAAAGCTGCGGACTGTACATGATGGATTAAAGAAACCTGTAGAAGAGTTGTCATCATTCATAGTTGCTTGTCTCATTTCAAGTGCTATTTTATGTTTTAATTATAACAAGGCATATAAAATATTATAGAGCAATATCATAAAATAAAATATAAGCAACTATGTAGTGACTTACCCTCTCTTCGCTCGGGCGCGTCCGGTACGTGCACATAGCATTGCTACAGTTTAACAGAAAGATATTTTTAAGAGGAATGAATCTGTAATACATTGTTTTCATATAACTTTATTAGTTTACGCGGTACAGTCCAATAAAAATCCCAGGTGGCATGAGTTTTTCCGAAATCTTCAACAATCATCGTCATATTTCAGACAGAGTTATACAACTAAACCTTTCTTACGAATCACTTCATCTATTGGTGAAAACCATATAAAAACCGTTCGACAGTTTTTGAGTTTATCGCGTTCAGACAGACAGACACAGACGAGGCGGGGGACTTTATTTTATAATATGTACAGATGATGAATTTTCCATTTCCGTAGTAGAATCTGTGTTTCAACATACACATCACGCTAGTGAAGTCTTAAAATTCAGAACCAAAATTTGTATTCATTTCCTTATATAAGAATAATATGCATTGTCCTAAACTCTCCTCATTTCTGCTTGTTTCATGAAGAATGTCACCACGTAACGTCCAATAAACTTTAAATGTCTGGTAAATGTTATCTATACATACTCGTATAACAAAATTTTAAGTCGAATCTGTACATTAAAATGTATTTTTTGGAAAATCTTATTGAAATAAACATTATCATCGATACAGACGCTGAATCTATACTTTTTAGGATTTTTGTCTGTCTGTATGTCTGTTACCGCATCACAGAAAAACGACTGGAGGAATTTTGATGAAATTTGGTATGGTCATAACTGGTTATCCGAGTCAACATATAGGATACTTTTTACCGCGCGAAAATATCTCATTTCTGTGAAAAAAAAAACAAAATCTGGTTAGAATGAAACCACTATGTTACTATATATATCTTTGCAAGGTAACTTACTAAATAAGAAAAAAACTATTAAAAATAGCTGATCTTGAAAAAAAATAACAATAGCGCTATTTTATTTGGTTTTTGGTCATTTAAACGCGTGCGGAGCCGCGGGCAATGCTAGTACAAAATATAGTAGAAAAATTGACAATGTAGCTTTCTGTGCACTACACTGTGCCAGTCAAATACACTATACTGTGCTACAATAACCAAAATGTAATTAAAATTTAAAACTCAATCCATTACGTTATGAAAAATACAAGCAACAATAAAATAAAACTCGATAATATAAAAAGACAGATGTCCCAACTTTTACAGCCAAATGATACTCCAATCCTTTTACTATCCTTCTTTCATACTTAGCACTTTGAAGATTAGTTTTTGAGTTGTCAGTGATAGCTGACTTTGCATCTCCGTCTGGGATGCAAATGACCGGTGAATCAATGAAGGGCTCTTGTCACTCGACTGACCCCGGAAGGAACGAGCCTTGCCTCATAATGAAGTTATAATTTCAATAACTACTGTGGGTTTTTGCTTATTATTTATGTATATCTAGCCATCCTGGATTTCCTTTGGTATATCTAGATGCACGCATGTCGCTGATTGTTTTCATTTATCATTATCTTCCTAAACTATTATAATATAACCATCTCTATACTTTTTACTTTTGTATAATATTATGAAGAGGAAAGATTTGTTTGTTTATATCGAATAAGTTCCGAAACTACTGAACCGAT
The DNA here is from genome assembly GCA_951806755.1 of Brenthis hecate. Lineage (NCBI taxonomy): Eukaryota > Metazoa > Arthropoda > Insecta > Lepidoptera > Nymphalidae > Brenthis > Brenthis hecate. The sequence continues at coordinate 7,293,565 of OX638269.1, forward strand.
TCAGATGAAATTTGGTAAGAAGATAGTTTGAGACCCTAAGAAGGACATAGGATAGTTTTTGTCCTAGAAATCATGTCTCAAGGGGTTAAAAATGGGGATGAAAGTTTGTATGGGGAAACAACCTAGTCTACTAGTTGTAGTAGCTAGTATTATATAAAACAACTTGTGTTGTTTTATATAAAGATAATAGTATTATATTATATGATCTGTGATAAATGTAAGGATTTGTTTTTGAAATATTATTACGACGAGTAAATTATATCTGTTAAAATATGAAAGTTAGACATACATACATAGATATGTACATAATATGCTGTTGTGAACTTAACTTTTTGGTAAAGGTTATATATTTTATATATATATATTATTTTTACCAAGCCGCGCCGTATACCAAATTATTATTTATTTAGCAAAAAATGCATCCAAATTTTTATATAGTTTTCGAGATTAGCCCGCACATGCGTACAGACTACTCTTGACTTCGACTTTCTTTTGTATGTGTAAGGATTTAAGAATTTATTAATTTATAACTTAAGCAATTTCTTCTATTACTTACAATAATTTACTTGAATCCGTACTATTAAAGTAGATGCGAGTGCGTTAGTTGGTTAAGTTTCAAGTACCAATAAAGGAACAAATTAAAATAGGACCTTTAGATAGAGATATGAGATGGATATCAATTAAGCAGTAGGAAAATCATATATTTTATGTTTTCGCACATCGAAAAAAGGGGATAGTAAAAAACTTTCATGGAATTATCATAACATCTTTTTTTTCTATTATTAAATTTTCATCTATAAATAAAAGACTTAACAAAAAAATAAAAACCGACTTCAAACAAAAGCACTAAAAAGTGAAAAATAACTGATTGGTAGTTTTCATTTACTATACATACCTAATCAAATATTTTCGAAGTCGGTGTGCTTTGTTTTGTACGGGCTGGCACCGATTTCGAAAATATTTGATTAGGTATGTATTTAATAGGTAGGCTTTAATTACTTAGCCAAAGCACACCGACTTCGAAAATATTTGATTAGGTATGTATAGTAAATGAAAACTACCAATCAGTTATTTTTCACTTTTTAGTGCTTTTGTTTGAAGTCGGTTTTTATTTTTTTGTTAAAAAGTTTTTATTTTTCCCTTTTTAGTGTAGACAGTAGTAGCAAAGTAAGAATTCCAACGTGTTAGGCTTGTCAAATCAAACTGAATAAGCCCAAACTCAAAGTATCTACTATTAGACTTTAAGAATTCCACCTATCCACCTTCTGGCCTTACCATCAGATCAAGTCATCAATACCGAACCACTGTACTATCAACGGAAATAGAAATACTTGCAAAGTTTCAAGTCAATATGACAATTAGAAGTAGGTTAAATTCATCATTAGCTATTTTTCCACCCTTGGGGGTGGTATTTTTTTTTTTGATATTTAAATGAGACCAATCTGGAAGTATACACTTTCAAACAACATAAAAATTGTCCAAATCGGTTAATAAATGACGGAGTTCTGAGGGAACAAACATAATAAAACAGGTAACAAACATAATAAAAAAAATACAGTCGAATTGAGAACCTCCTCCTTTTTGAAGTCGGTTGAAAATAAAAAAAAAACTGAGCAACATATTGGCATGTTTTTTTTGCTGTAGAGAATCACGTTATAAAACGGAGAGTGATCTTTTTATCCCGAATTTATTTTTTATCCCAAATCATCAAATATGCACTAGCGACTCAACCTGGTTTCGACTGTGTTCCTCCCTAAGTGATTCTTTAAATTGACATAACTTTTTTATTTATGAACCGATGGAAATAAAACATATATACTAAATGTTAAGTGAAGCTTACCATAATACATATATTAGTCAAAGCTGCACCCAAATTGGTTAAGCTGTTTATGAGATTAGCGCGCATAAACGCACAGACAAATAGATAAAAAATATTATTAAGTTATAATTTTATTATATGTATAGATATGGCCAAAAAATAGTCCTTCTAGTTTAGTATGATAAATAAATTACCTATAAAAGTCCCAGTAATTAGTGTTCACTTAATTTCGCAATTTAAAAGAGATTTCAAGAGGTAATTGTGAATTTACATTAGCCTGTTATAAAATGCTACCCTCGGCTCGCCGGGGAACTAAACAAGGCATTTTATCATCGCGTCGCATGTCCGAAATTTACTTGAATAAATTACACCAAAGGCGAAAACTGTTGAATTTTAACCCGATGCCGCGCGTGACCGCCCGAAATACGACCTACGTTGAATTTTAAATATTTTATTCATTTTACATACATTTGTGAAGCTCACAATCGCCTTTCCGAGAAATTACAAGAAAGATCTCTCGCTTTGTTAATAAAAGATGACTTTTTATGCCATATCCGAAAAGTTAACTTAACAACTTCTTTACTTAATTCATTGTAATAAATTGTTTTAGATAAATTTTGTATTTTACCATATTTTTATTATTTTATAAAAAAATATTTTTTTTGTATTTTACTATGTTTTAAATTAACTATTTAGTTTCTTATAAACTTGTAATTTGTCTATTACTACAACATGACAGATGCTCTCAAAATGACGTTATCACTTATCACTTGTAATATAAAGTTGCATAAAATTAGACTAATGCTTTTTTTCTGACAGTCTTCTTAAATGAAAAGTATGGCATATAGTTAATAAAAATCTTAAAAAATTAATCACAGTTTATTCTTCCTGAGCGAATTTGATCACATTGTTCAATACCGAATAGTCTGGCCATGTGCGCCGGAGCAAATATAATAGAAACAATTGTATGAACAAAAACAAATACACTCTAAAATGCCGATGGAACGATAATTCGAAATGACCGGTGAGAGTTTAGGCGCAGGACCGACAGTTTTACGTGCTCGCCGAGGCACGGGGGTGACACACCCCCAACTTCCCAACTCCGGGCATATATTATCCGAGAATTTATTTATAGAAAAATAAAATTACCTTATTTTTAATACCTATTAATATTTATATATTCATTCGAAAATAGTGACAAGTTTTTGTTCATCACTTACTTTTGCCTTTTACAACGATGTATTAGTGTCATTATCAGGTCAAAGGAACCCGCGCCCTTTGACCAGTAGATAACACAGCTTTTTAATTTTTTTAATAGATGTTATAATGAGATATGTTATTCATCACGATAAATGTTTTATCAAAGTTGTACCTATATAGATATATATATATATATATATATATATATATATTATATATATATATATACGTAACAATCGTAAGACTCAACTACTAGATCAGTTGGTCATCGTGACGCTTGCGCATCGCTGGTGTTGATTTACAAGTTTTACAAATGAAAACATAACTGAGGCATGTGACATTATTTATAAGAATAATTTTTATATAATTATAAATTAATGAGAATATAATTTAAAATGTTGTATTTTAATTCAATGAAATTTAGAAAAAAGTTAATTTTGTTTACGTTAGTGATAATGAATGTGATGGACCAACCAGCCCCAGAAGTGATGATAGATCAAGGTACTCTAAGTGGTAAAATTAGTGCAGATGGAACTGTGTTCGAGTATATTGGAATACCTTATGCGACGTCAAACAGCAGCACGAGATTCAAGGTAATGCTTTTGTATGTAGATTGCACGTATGTAGGTTGTAGACGAGAAAAATATGATGTAAATAATCACCTCTATTATTTGTCATAAGTCTTGTAGAAATATGTGGTCCTGGGTATCGTGTTTTTGATAAAAGAATAAAATCAAGATATTATGGTTATGTATGTCAAAATGTACGGAAAACTGTGAATTTATCCCTTATAATGTATGAGTTTTTTCATTTGATGTGTTGTTACATATTGTAGGTACTTATTTTTTTTTCAATTATTAATGTTGGTCCAAAAATTTTATACATCATTATAACATACAATATAATCAACATTTTAATCTTTCCTATCATATATATTTGAAGCAAAATAAGCGAACACATACAAAAAGACATACTTACAAATCAGAAAGACACAAATACTTAGCTCTAAACAGTCTTGATTTCCTTTCATATCTTTAAAATATTTATTATTTTTTTCAGGCCCCAGGTCCACCTCCTACTTGGGAAGGTGTTTATAAAGCCACTGATGAAATCCACATCTGCCCTCAAAACACGATCTTCGGAGTAGTAGGCGATGAAGATTGTCTAAAAGTCAATGTATACGTTCCGGCGATGCCTAAAACGAAGCCTCTTGCAGTCATGGCCTATATTCATGGAGGAGCTTTTGAAGTAGGAAGTGGAAGCAAGCTTTTGTATGGACCAGGTTTTCTAACCAAGAAAGATGTAATTCTAGTAACATTTAATTATAGACTTGGACTCTTAGGTTTTCTATGTCTAAGAACAAAAGAAGCACCAGGAAACGCTGGGCTTAAAGACCAAATTGAAGCTTTAAAGTGGATTAAAAAGAATATTGCTGCATTTGGAGGTGATCCTGAAAATATCACGTTATTTGGTGAAAGTGCAGGTGCTACATCAGTATCTATACTATTGATTAGTGAAGCAAGCAATGGATTATTTAATCGGGTAATAATCCAAAGTGGTTCATCTGTGTCTAATTGGGCCATTAATAGAAAACCTGTTTGGTTTGCAAGTTTCTTACTAAAATCCATAGGATTCAATACTCAAGACCCACAGGAAATTTACGAAATATTTTCTAATATGACTCTCCAAGAAATTACAACCATTAACGTTGAAATGACTTTAGGCTTATACTACGATAAGCAATTGTTACATTTACCATGTATTGAATACGATATTCCGGGAACCAAACCAGTTTTAACTGATTTACCATATAATATTTTCACAAAAACACCTAAGGATATCGCTGTTATACATGGATTTAATAGTAGGGAAGGTTTATTTTTAGTAGATAAAGAAACGGATGAAGCACTTCGAGAAAGAAATGGGCAATATTTATTTGGTTCTGATCTTGAATTTCCTACTGAAGAAGAAGCCAGAGTGATAGCCAAAAAAGTTCAAAAATTTTATTTTGACGATGATGAAATTAGTCTTAAAAAAGAAATGAATGTAACGGACTTCTACTCACAGCTATATTTTGAAATACCTGCAATTTTTGAAACAGAATATTTAGTTAATAGGATTAAGTCAAAAGTTTATAATTACGTTTTTGCCCATGCTGGATATAGAAACTTCTTAAAACTTCTAGGTCGTTTCTGGAATGAACCTGGTGCGTGTCATGGAGATGAATTATTTTATATATTTAATGGTAATTTGTTTGAACCATTTAAAGTGACTAAGCACGATAGACAAATCATTGAGTACATGACGACTATGTGGACGAATTTTGCAAAATATGGGTGAGACTTACGCAGTGTAAATTACTTTGGCTTTATTTTAATCGCAATGTTTTTAAAAGAGCAATACTGAGTTCTTATTCAAATTAAAACTTAATTATTTTGTAACAATTGCTAACTTATACTAATTTAAGATAAGCTGTTTTGATAACTACGAGATTAGTAAGAATAATTTTATTTTACAGCGACCCTACCCCGGATACAAGCGATATACCTATAAAATGGATACCAAGCAATAGGGAGCGTTTGAATTTTTTGTATATTGATAATGAGTTAAAAATGGGACCAATGCTTCACCCCGAGGGTTATCAATTATGGAAAGATATCTATGAGAAATACCGTAAGACTGACATTTAGATAAGAGTATAATAGGATAAATTTTAATTTTTCTAATAAATGTAGTTTTATTTATAATAAATTAAATATCTTAAAAAATAAGAAGATTAACATTTTCATTATACGGAGATAGCTTTTTGCTAGATAAAAATATATATACGAATCTGTACATTAAATATTTTTTGAAAAATCTTCTTGAATTATCATCGATACAGAATCCAAATCTATATTTTTTAGAATTTTTGTGTCCTTTTGTTTATCTGTCTGTCTATCTATCTGTCGGTCTCGGAACGCATCACGAGAAAACCACCGGACAAATATTGATAAAATTTGGTATGATGATAGCTGGTTATCCAGGCCAACATATAGAATACTTTTTACTGCTGGAAAATATCTCATCTCCGAGTAACTAGGACCAAACCCAAGCGGTGCGAGGGTGAGTCGTTAGTGTGAAATATTTTTAGTATTTTATAATTTTTAATATTAAAATCAAATTAATTTTACTATAACTTATGATAATTTCCAACTTGGAAGTAAGATAAAACAAAACAACGTGAGTTCTCTAGAGGTATCTTAAGTTTTCTCATTACTTACGCCCGCAACTTTGTTGAAAATAAATTATAGTGTGATGAGGATTGCTTACATGGGTAATATAGATTAAATTAACGAAACTATTTCTTTAATAGATTTTTTGTACGTTTGTATATATGTTTAAACTATTTCCCTTTTAGATAGATAGAGACACAACAAATCTGTAGTCAGATTTTACGTAGATATCTTTACATATTTTTTAGTTAATTTAGTTTTTTTTAACTGTACCGTCCGTCTACTGTTCCACTAATCCTTTCTCCAAAGGTTCTCTGTAAGAGATTAGTCATAGCAATAAGACTGCCTTTGCATGCTTTTTTTGTTATTTTTCTTTTCATCTTCTGTTCTCTTCTTTTGTGTGTGAAATAAAGTATTTATCTAACTATCTATTTACTTCTACGGATTTATTTTGTCCACTTAAAAATATCCCTCAGATTCACTATAAAATTATGTGAATACAAAACTCTACATAACAGCAGGTTTTACGTTCTTGTTGCATACCAACAGCTGATTTCAGAACGTGAACCTAATTATAAAATACAGAAACACTATCTTGCGATTCAATATATCATAATTTATATATTTATACTAGCAGAATCCGCGGCTACGCCCGCGTTCGCGTTTCGCGTTTGTTCCCATGTATTTATATAATATGGTTCATACACCAATACTAAAATCACGATTAAAAAATGGGGAATGGGAGTAGGATGGTGAAAACTACTTTACGACTACCAAATATACCAAAAAATATATTAATTTCATTAAAATCGGTCGAGCCGTTTCAGAGGAGTGCGACCATAAACACCGTGACACGAGTTTTTTATATATTACCTATAATATAGGTCTCAAATTATCAAAAAGCAAGGAAAGACAATTTAGACGTAAAAACATTATATATAAAAAATATGTAAAACGGGAAATTTTTACAATTCCCACAGAACCCAATAATTAAGGTACATTATTGCCTTTTCTTAACACAATATGAACGATTGACACGAATATTTATTACAATGACAGCTCAATCATATTAAAAGCTCTATTTATTAGCTTTATTCGTTAATTTGACAAGCGTAGTCTTTGGCATGATACAAATTATAACTTAGACTTACTTTTGATTACATATTGATATCACTCTAACTGTATCTCATACTACCTTATCATCCCTCGGGAAGCTGCTAATGTACTGAGATACATCTGTGATACTTTCTGCTCATAAACTAGTAAAATCATAACATCGAAAGCTATAATATTTTATTTAGAAACACTATATTACTGTAAAGCTTCACTGCATTTTGTTAGTAAAATTTTTATAATGATGACCGGAACAGAAATGTTGAATGATTTAGGCCTATTGTTACACTATGAGGCAAAGCACTCAAATAAAGGGCTCTTGTGCCGCAGTGCACTTCATTGCTCTCGAGTTAGCGTATTTAGACGATATAGTTCCTTTATAAGTTCTATTACAGCTAGGAATATGTTTTTTTTTTCATATTAATCTAGTGGTAATATTAGAATGTATTTTTTTTATTAAAGCTTTAAGCAACTAAAATTTATGAAATGTGAGAGTTAATATATATTAACTTAAAATCTAACTCTACGTACCGTAATCTCCGATCTTAAATCAACTATGCGAGAGGAGCTGCGGGCAGCGCTAGTATTTTATATTATAATAATCTATTGTTTGATAAAGGAAAGGCGTTGGTAATGGAAAAAATAACTTTTACAAGAAAAATTACTAAGAATATTTAAAAAAAAGGATTTAATTTTTTAAGTTTTTACTTAAGTGAAGTGAAAAACCAATCATCCCCTATTTTATTTGGGGTGGATCTTTTTTTTTTCAAATTAAAATAGGACCAACTTTGAGATACCTATCAAATCCAAGAAAAAAATAATCATCAAAATTGGACTACAGTGTAAAAAGTTATGCGTGGTCAAACATAAAAAAATATATATTCGTGTCGAATTGAAACCCTCCTTCTCTTTTTCATCGGTTAAAAAATAGAACGAGATAATTGAATTTAATTCAAATACTTTAAACATTTTTTGCTAATATTTTTTTAGTATTTTATACATGCCTTAAAGGCATCGTTTCTTCAAGCTCATTACATTCATGTAGAAAACTGAGAATAGACAGTTTTATCATACATATTATTTTACATACAATATTTGTAATATTATTTTCATATTAACAATGCTAATATTAAATACGTAAATTGTTAGCAATAGACGAAAAATTTATTCAATAAACATTTGACATTGAGTATAATAGATGGCGGGGCGGTACTAGTCACTATTTAATAAATACTAAATATAAAAAATAAATATAAAATAGTGGAGGTTTGATAATAGCCCCCCCCCCCCCCCCTATATTTATTTATTTATTTATATTTTATATACACTATTCTATGTATAGTGAAATACTATTTTATAATAGTGACATATCCTTACTTCGCTCAGGTATGTCCTTGGGTACGTTTTAATTTTTTAAGCGGAACCCTAATTTTTTTTCTAAAATAAAAGTAGCCTAAGTTACTCTTTATAAACAAAAATTAGCCTAGATGTTTCGTAGATTAGCCGGAGCAAACGGACAGACAAAAATGTTATATATTGTGTTTTTTTAAATATACCGTATATAATTTCATATACATTTAGTAAAAAGCTGTTATTTTGACATTACAGACACTTCGATTTTATTTATCTGAGTAGATTTTCCAATTCCATAAATCTTATTTACTTTAAGAATTGTATAAGTAAAACTACAGTGAGTTAACACAGAGGCTAATAGAATATATCAGATAAACGTCATAATAGTTCCAGGGAGACTACGAGTAAAGGGCGTTTTGCTGTGAGAGTTCTCACGTCAAGGGCTTACTTAATAAGCGACTAAATAATATATGTAGTGTAAGCGAAATTTCGTAATTTTGTTGGATAAAACTATGTAATTTTTTATTAATTTGATAATTTGAATATTTTAAAAGTTTTATAAACGAAACGGTTTCTATGACAACGGAAATCTAAGCAGTAAAATACGTTCAAATTAAGTCAACAACTACATAATAATATTTATTAGTGAGGAAACTAAAGTTCAATCTTCTATAGATAAACTGTAAGGTCAGACTTGTTTCCTCCTGCTGCAGTAAGGGTTGTCTAAGAATAAAATAATAAACCTGACGGCTTATAAAAAGCCGGATGACATCAAGTAAACGAGTAAATACCAGATAAGTATCTTGTTAGAGACAAAGGAAGTTGCCAACAAAAGCGGGCCGTATCGTTGTTTTTCACCCTGAAAAGAGCGCAAAGGCTTCAGGTGCGGCTAAAGGTAGGGCCGTATAGCGTTTATTGTATAAAGGTAGGCATCGAGAAGGGTTTTACTGAAATTAAATTCATTTAAAGACATGGAATACTAATTTTTTTAAGAAAAAAATCTTGCATGATATATATATATATATATATATATATATATATTATGTATGATATATATATATATATATATATATATATATATATATATATATATATATAGTATAATTAAAGCCTACCTATTAAATACATACCTAATCAAATATTTTCCGAAATCGGTGCCAGCCCATACAAAGCAAAGCACACCGACTTCGAAAATATTTGATTAGGTATGTATAGTAAATGAAAACTACCAATCAGTTATTTTTTACTTTTTAGTGCTTTTGTTTGAAGTCGGTTTTTATTTTTTTGTTAAAAAGTTTTTATTTTTCCCTTTTTAGTGTAGGCAGTAGTAGCAAAGTAAGAATTCCAACGTGTTAGGCTTGTCAAATCAAACAAAATAAGCCCAAACTCAAAGTATCTACTATTAGCCGTTGAAGAGTTCCACCTATCCACCTTCTGGCCTTACCATCAGATCAAGTCAACAATACCGAACCACTGTACTATCAACGGAAATAGAAATACTTGCAAATTTAAAGTTAATATGACAATTAGAAGTAGGTTAAATTCATCATTAGCTATTTTTCCACCCTTAGGGGTGGTATTTTGTTTTAAATTTAAATGGGACCAATCTGGAAGTCCAGTCTGGAAGACCTTCAAACAACACAAAAATTGTCCAAATCGGTTAATAAATGACGGAGTTCTGAGGTAACAAACATAAAAAAAAAATACAGTCAAATTGAGAACCTCCTCCTTTTTGAAGTCGGTTGAAAAGGAGTATAGGTACAATGTACATACATAAAGCATGACTAATAAATAATCTTACCGATATTATAAATTCGAAAGTTTAGATGTTTGCATGAATGTTTGTTACTCAATCACGCCGTAACGGCGGAACGGATCTATATGTAATTCGGCACAGAGATAGATTATTCTCCGAAATAGCACATAGGATACTTTTATCCCGGAAAATGTACGTTTTCCGTGGGATAGATATATTTTTATTTTTCTAGAGGCGAATCCGAGTAAAGCTAGGGTGAGCCGCTAGTTTGTAAATATTATAATTTATAGAGTCTGCCCTGCTATAAGGACTATTTGAAACTATAGTAAACGCTCAGACCAAGGAATAATATAGACAGAAAAAAGAATTATTTTTATTCATACTTTATTCCCAAAAATTGTTTAACCTCTTCCTTTACTCTTTAAAGTTTCAAACAACTTTGCCTTATTCTGTAAAGAAAGTTTTACCAAAAAAGAAAGATCATAAGCAAGCAGCAAATCAAGCTACTAATTTTGAATTTCACATATATTTTGGCGGACCCCTCTATATAATTCTATAGACTGAGACTAAACGCTAACACTCCTAACTTACTATTCTTAGCCCCGAAGTCTTCACTGTGTGTACAGATTTCAAGTCCACAATAGGTGGCGCTGTCAGAGCCAGTCGTTGCTCTTTACAACTTTAAACAATAATACCTCTAACTGCAGCTTTAATTGAACTCTCATATCAACTCGGTACAATGAAATGATTGCGTGGTTTAAACAGTTTTGGGTATATAATGGAATATTTAAACGGACACGTATCATAGCAACGTTTAGTCTCAGGGGGGTCTTCAGACTATCAAATCTGAATAGCATCTAAAGCCTACATGAAATGAATAACGATTACGTATGAAATAGCTATAAATAAAGACTTTTACAAACCGTTGTTGTTTCTCTGAATGGAATAATATAACAGTACAATAATAATTATGTATAGTAACGGTCTTAGACCAGCTTGGCAACTGGCTTCCCTCAAGGCGGCGGATCCCTATAGTAACGGTAATTTTATACTGAATAACGTAAAATATACGGTCCCGTGGGCAAGACAGAAGATTTGTTCTTGTTTTCCACTAGGGACGAACCCGAGCAAAGCAAGGGTGAGTTTCTAGTATAAAATATATCAAATAACGTTTAGAGAGTAATTCAATAATGTTAATTTATTTAAATGAGAAAAGTGTCTCAAGTGTATAAGAGCGGTTAGATATCCACTTAAATTATAAATAAGAAAGTTTGTGAGTGTTAGTACATACCACCATATATAAGCTACTTTTTATCAATGCGAGCGAAGCCGCGGGTGTAAACTAGCTTAAAATTAAAAAAGAGAAAACAAATTTCGACGAATAGAAACGCCCTTTAGAAAGTTTTGAACGGGACTTCTTGTTCAAATCCACACACGTCCACGTCGTTGTTTGTAGGTTTAGTGTTATTTGAGTCAAAATCAATACTCCATTGTATACATTTCCTATAAAAAAAGTACATAATAGTTTCATTTTTAGGGTTTCGCATCAAAAGATCGAATTGAGACCTTATTAATTATACCTGTACGTCGTATATGCCATGGCCCTGACATAAAAGTATTTTTGTTTTTCAAAACTTGAACAAATCGCCAAATAGACTAAAAATATCTAATCTAAGGGATTCACCCATTAGGCCGAATGTCGCGATTATTTAATGCAATACCATCAGCAGACATGGGTTTCGACACACTTAATACATTGAAAAAGAAATGTTACGCTTTCTATTCGTGATGTGAACATTTGTCATAACATTTTTTTTCCTCTCTCTTTCATTTTATTTTTAGAATTTTTAATTTTGTTTTGTTAATTGATTGTTCAGTTTTAGTTGCACCTATTAACTTTAAATAATGCATGTTATCAACACTGTTTTTAGTGCATGTTGTGTTCTCCAGTAATTGGGGGTACATGTTAAACATTATCCAAAGAGCCTGTATTTTTTTTTGTATATTTATGTACTTCTGTTGGAGATCCTTAATAAATAAATAAATAAAATAAATAAATGTTTAAAAAAGAAAACTATTTTTCAAGTGCATTGCGTCACTGTCATATCTGAAGTTAATATGACTGTAATATTAGCTACAATGGATCAAAACTGGTCGACGTAGCTAGGGCCGACCTCGGCACCACACCCAACATAATAATAATAATGACTGTAATATTGACAAACGTTATTTAATATGTGTCAAAGCTTTGAAGAATCATCTCACAAAAATATTTTAAATCACGTGAAACATGACATCAATTACATACAAAATAGTCCTTTGATAAAAGTTAATTTGAATGAGTGCACGTTGTATAAACTTGGACCATTTTTCAGTTTTAGTATACGAGTAAATGTTATAGTAACTAGGTCATCGCAATGTCCTATAGTTTAATTACAACAAAATAACTTGCAACATGTTACAAAGTCCATTATAGTGACGCTCTCAACAGCAGATTTATAGCAAAAAGCGAGCAAAAATAGCTGGATAAGTTATATTTTTACATTGAAATAGAAAAAACACGGCAACAAGTTCTATGTAGAGCCATTCCAACTTGCCAGAGATGTCAATCAGGCGACGCAAAAACAACCGGCGAAAACAATCGGAAAGCGAAAATAGGTATTGGATTTGCTTCGTCATTCCCCTGATTTGTTAAACAACTCCGAGGCTAAAGTCATGTAAATGTGTGACACAGAGTACAAATCTCCAATTGAAAAGCTGATCTAAACAACAGTATGTGAAATGGAGAATATCAAGTTTATTATTCTGTGGCATTTAATGAGTGCACAAATGTATGGCGAGACAGTCGCCGAATGGGAAAGTTTGTGTAATTTCTATTTCGTGATTGGAACCCTGAGGCACACCTGAGCCTGTTTGTCAACCAGTGACAAATATCTTCCGTCTTTTTGCTAACATTAAATATGTAACGAATTCGTAGCGGCTTTAAAAGCTTTATGGTAACGACACTTTGTATTTTGTATTATGCTTTCGTCTTTTATTATACCCGTTTCACTAATGAAACAAAATAGTGAAGCACAATTTCACATTTTATGAGAAAACTTAGATTTTCTTATAAGAGTTGTATCGCTGTATGTCACTTCAGGTTTCTAAAGTACAATTCAATCTTTTTAGTATTTAATGCAAAAATAATATATGTATAGACTATTTCCTAAAGAAATGCTTATGCTTTTTTGTGAATATTGTGGTGTTATGACTTCCGTTTGAGTATAAACAATCATTTAGTTAAGGATTTCTTATTGTGACATTGTGTTCTCCATTTCCTAATATCATATAATATCATCATGCCTAATATTATTTAGCCCTTTTTAATGTCCCACCGCTGGGCACGGGCCTCCCTTCAATATGAGCAGAATCAGGCCATAGTACACCACGCTGGCCAAGTGCGGGTTGGCGGACTTCAGATGTGTTCCGAAAACTTTTCTAGGTTCTCTTAAATAATATACACCTCAGAGCACGCAGATCTCATACAGGTTTTCTCACGATATTTTCTTTCACCTTCAGGCAAGTTATAATCAAATAATAAATATCAAAATTACGTTACGCCCCGGATTTAAACCCGCTTTACTTGGATTCCCAAGGAAGCTTTTCACAACCCCTTGGAGAATCACTCACTAAGGACAAATATACGTGATATTTAAAAATATTTACTCTGTATAAATAATTTTTACTTCCAGGTATCTAAAGTGCCTAATATTTATATTAGGTCCTTACATATGAAATCGGCGTTTTGTCGAACTGGCCACTTTGATCTCAAATATCTAGTGTTTGGTTAAGAATTTCAAATTATGTATTTCCAATTTAGGTTTGTGTATTTGTGTTTCGAATTTAGTGATTCATTTGTTTTCGCGCCATTTGATTTTTCTTTGACATCGTTCTGTTCATAATAACATCAAAATCAAAAAAAATATCTAAAAAGTATTATTTAAACGTTCTATTTTGGCCTTATCCTAAAAACAAAAATCAATATCATTCTAATATTAGGTTGACAATTTTTTAAATGTTTATGTTTCATTAACGGTTACATAAGGGTCTTAGACTATTAATTTATAACGTCACAAACTCACAAACTTTACCTCTTTATAATATTAGTATAGATAATATAATAAAATTCTAAGTCGAATCTTTAAATTAAATGTTTTTTTGAGAATCTTCATGAAATAGTCATTATTACCGATATAAAGGCCGAATCTATAGTTTTTTTTAGAATTTTGGTCTGCCTATGTGTCTGTCTGGAAACGCATCACGAAAAAAATCACTGGACAAATTTTGATGAAATTTGGTATGATGTTAGCTGATTATTGGGGTCAATATATGAGACTTTTTACTGCGAAAAAAAATCTCATTTCTGAGAAATTTATACTAAGCGTTAAAAAGTATCTAATTTTGAATTTATTTAACTGTATTTAAATGTAATATTTAATAGCAGACATGTATGATTTAATATTGTTTACTCGACTACGCCTTTAGGTAAAAAAGTAATTAATTAGTTTTTTCACCTTATATTATCTAAAAATTTTTAATGTTATATTATAAAATATTTTTATAAATCATATATATTTTAAATTTGTTCATATTTACTTCATATTTATATTAGCTTTTGCACGTGACTGTTCACGTTTTAATATCACCCTTTTTAACGTTGGGAAATGCATTTAACACCTCCAGGTAAATTTCTAAGAAATTAATTAAATTTCTAAGAAATCTATTGTTGACTGTAACGCCGGCGTGTCCGCAGTCGTGGAGGCATTAAGCGTAGGTACAGGTGGTTATGGTAGACTCACTGGCCAGAAAGGCATTAGAGTGGTATGTAAGTTCCACAGGTGGGCTGTCTGCTCGTTTGTCACTGAATACCATAAAAAAAGTGGTCGTAGCATGAAATTGTTTTGCCTAAAAACTTAAAAAAAAAAAGAATTGTTTAATCGGACTGTTATAAAGAATTTTGCATTCAAACAAACAGACACTTCAGCTTTATATTAGTATAGATTGTTTTATTAAGTAACGTCTAGTACACTGTATAGTACTAACCCGTTTCCAAGTGCAGGTAATCCGTTCAATAATAAATGAGACTACCTAACTTCGCGCCGGTACAGACACCGGCTTTCACACCTAAAAACGATACAGTGAACCCATCTTGGAGATCTCTCCACGCAAATATTTACCCTCTGACTCAAGTTTAAAGGTAATTTTAGGTAAAAATTCTTTGACAGGGTAAAAATAAGCGAAATATATATGCTAAAAGCTTAATGCACTAAATAGAGGGCCCTAATTTGTAGCGGCAGCGGTGCTTATTAACCCTTGAAAAAGGGTTTTTAATGTATGTACAACAATTGCTGTAAAACTACACACTGCTTAGTAATGGTGATTATAATGATTCATTACAAAAACGAAAGTAGGGTGAAATTATCGTCCTCTTATACATAAGTATAAAGAATAAAGGTTGTCTGGAAGAGATCGCTCACTTAGCGATAAGACCGCCTGTATCGTTATTTTTTCTTTAATATATATATATATATATATATATATATATATATATATATATAATATATATATATATATATATATATTTGGTTTGATTTGAAGTATACATCATATAGTAAAATTAAATAACGAGCCGCTTTCCTTATCAGTCTCATCTGTACAGCTCAAAATTATGGAAGTACTGGAGCAATAAAAGTAGATATATAGTAATGTAACGGCACCTCAGAGCTCACTTCAAAAGATAACCCAGTTTCAACCCTAATTTTTACTACTCGAGGCAGAATTATTAAGACGCATTCACATTCAGGTACAGATCTGCCTCGCTTTAGATAGAAGAAAAATAAAACATTATTTTTTACATCATACTCTTTATAATCTATACATGACTACCCAGAATAAAATTCTAAATGAGTCGAATCTGTACATTATTTTTTGGAAAATCTTATTGAAATAGACATTATTATCGATGCAGAGGTCGAATATATAGCTTTTAGAATTTTTGTCTGTCTGTATGTTTGTCTGAAAATGCATCACGCGAAAACTACTGAACAGATTTTGGTGTATGATGAGCTGATTATACCTGATGGGGTCAACATATAGGATACTTTTTACTGCGGAAAATTACCTCATCTCTGAGAACAATATACTCGTATGTACTAAGCGTTCATATATAATTCGAATAATCTATATGTTTACTAGTCATGACTCAACATATATTATCCACAATCAGAAAGTATAAATTTATGTATTAATCCCGTATTTTTATTTATTTATTCGATTCATCAAAGGATGTAATTAGGATTTAAGGTCTTAGAAAGAAGGCTACGTCAAAAGAGTTTGAATGTATAATTTGCAATAAAATCTCGTATCATATAGGTATTCAAACCCAGTGCGAACTGTAAAAAAAGCGTGATATTTAGAATATTGTATCTAGATTGACTTAAGAAAAAAATATGCGCGCTCCACAGAACTTCTAACATAAGAGAGCATTCATACAGCATCCTCAATGAACGCATGGATGAATTAGAACAAAATATGTCTGGAAGTCTAATTAGTAACTCCATGACGGGATGCAAATGAATAAACGTGAAAAGAAATGATTTTTCATACGCTGAAGTTTACAGCAACGGGCTATTTAATTGTAAATCTCTCAAGAAAAGCAATCTACGGAATGAGCAGCTAGAATTTATTATTCTTTTAATTTATATAATAATGAAAAATTGTGTTATATAATATGTATGTATGTACATTTGAAATTTTATTAGTGGCATGCATTTCAATTAAATCTCGTAGTCGCTTACAACACTTAATGAAGTATGCAACTGAGCTGTACGCGTCTAGACAGACATACAAAATTCACAGGATCATCCGCTGGGCTTTCATCAAAATTGCTCCAGCGGTTTTGGAGTCTATAGGAAATATACATACACACATCAGTCGGTGCCAAGCCAAATGTTATATTAGGTAGGTACTTACGCTCGCCGCGATCTGAAAAATCTATACTAAAGGCACCGACTTCAAACCTATCAATAGGTAGCACATACAAATAATAGTATTTTATTAATATTAAAGATATTTGGTTTGCATAAGAGGTGTATTAAATTAAATTTTTATTAAGTTCTTTTATACTTTTTAGTTTTTGAAGTCGGTTTTTTTAAACGTAGTTTTTTCTTTTTTTTTTTAGTGTATGTAATAGGTTGTTCTGTAAACTACAGTAGGTCATAATGTAATGATTGGTTATAATATTTCTTAGTTTACCTACTCCGCACGCTCGCTCCACTTCAATAACAGGTCGAATAATACCTACTTATCGGGACCCGGGTTAATAATAATCCTAAAAAAGCCGTATACAAACTAAAATAAAATAACATCGCCCACGTAAACAAAAAAAAAATCATAACAAAATGTTCATAAAATGAAAACTACTGGGCCAAACTATGTTAAGTTTTTATGGGACCAAATGGCAACTATTCCACATCAAAATAAAGAATAATCACGTAAATCGGATCGTAAATCTCAGCGTGATCGGTGTACATACATAAAAAAAAATACCAATGGGATTGAGAACCTCCTCCTTTTTGAAGTCGGTTAAAAAAACAAGTGCTTATACAATTAATATTACGGCGGTAATTTAAAATTTTATATTATATACATTTGTATACATAATAATTTGACATAGTATTTTAAGATGTTTAGTTTTTCTTAGCATCCTGCTATTTAGCATGTATGCCATAAGGTTCAAAAAAACGCGTTTGCATTGAAGTCATTTCAATTTTTATATTCAAAATTGAACCCTATACTACTTTAAAAGGGTAGAAAATGGCATCAAAAATATTTTAAGAAAGGGTTGCTGCAGTTTTTAGGTGTGAACGCTAGAGTATACGTAAAGTTTTGTAGTCTCATTTAATATTGAGTAGATTACTAGGCAGGAAGCAGTTTGTACCGTGTTATGTTCACCGATGTTCAAGAAATCTATAGATATATCTATAGGATAGAAAGTCAAATTGAAATGTAGTTGTAACTTTTAAAATGTATTTTTAAACGAACTTTTGGGCGGACTATACGAATTTGGATGAAATTAAGTACACTAATGGACTGTGAACCAGTGTAAGTAAAAGGTTATTGTTAATCACCTAGGGATGCACCCGAACGAAGTGAAAGATAGTAGCCGATTCTCAGACCTACTGAATACGCATATAAAATTTTCCGTTTCGGAGGAGTACGGTAACTAACATTGTGACATGGAAATTTTATATATTAGATATTATGTATTCAAAATAAAGCTTCCGTAGCTCGGCTTTAATTTTTTACGACCGACTCCAAAAACAGTTACAATTACACAATACAATTCAGTCCTCGAATTAGAAATGTGATATCTTCATTAGTTTTGAATAATGTAATGAATGGATTATATTTCAAGTGTAGGATACCTATCTAATTTGAAGAAAAATCATAACATTGTCTAAAGGTCCACCTGGTACAATACCATAAAATGTATTTATATAAAACTAAACATAGTAACACTGTCTGTTATTTCTACGTGTTTATCAAGCGATGCCATTTCAAAATATTAATGACGACTTATGTACATAGAAAATTGTAAAGAAAATTATTATTATTTCATCTTACTTATTACGTATAGAGAAAGAAGCATTTCTCGACTTTACGTATTATTAAAAAAGTAGTGAATGATTCAATTTATGTACCTACATTTAATTTAATTTTATTAACAAAATTTTAATATTCTTTTAATAAAATTACGTATCATAATTTTCGTTAAACACAGATTTTGCTAACGACACCAATTAAGTTGAGAAAGCTTAATCATTTTATTATAATAATTGTAATCAAATTATTATTATTATTATTGCGAAAAGTTGTTATTATGTGCATGCTTGTTATTTCTCCACACTAAAACGTCTGGACGAATTTGGATGAAATTTAGGGAAAAAGGCCTGTCCAGTCAGCCGGTACTAAATGAAAAACATCTAAGCATGAAACAACAAGCTAAGATACTTACTCTCACTTATAATGCACTCATCACTTATGATATAATCTTATGTTAGTAAAAAAGTAGAGAATCTTAAATAGATTAGACTTACTTAATTTAAAAATAATTGCGGCTCACCCTCGCTTCGCTCGGGTTCGCTTCTAGAATATCCTATCCCACGTGAACCGTACATTTTTCCGGGATAAAAAGTAGCGTATGTGCTATTTCAGACTCTATCTATCTATCTCTGTGCCTTTCATCCAGATCCGTTCAGCCAGTCTGGCGTTATTGAGTAACAAACATCCATCAAAACATCTAAAATTTACTATAACATTTATTATATTACTAAGATTTAACAATAGATGAATAATCACTCTCTGACTAATCTCAAAAATTACATAAGGAGCAGTTTGGTCAAGTTACAGTTTTTTCTATACAATCTGTACGGTTCACGTGAACGAGGTCTAAAAGACAAAAAATTGTTTTAGATTTGTCTAAAAGTAAATTTTTGTACCTGCCAATGCGTATTTCTGTAATAAAAAACATACTAAGACGTCAATATAAGCTCTCCTTACATCATCCATAGGAAATGCTATGTACAATTTTTCAAAAATACCTCCAAAGAGAATCGAACTAGCAATATGGTGCTGTAAGGAACATAACTGAACGTGCAAACCTATTACGCTTATTAAAAGAGCAAATTCACAAAAACCGTACTTTACATATAAAATATAAAAGATGTAAGTAAATATTTATACTTGTTAATTCGCTTGCACTCATCTTTAGTTATTCAACTGAAGAAACATTCGCTAATTAGACGTAGCGAAAGAACTTACTTTTATATTTTAATTAATCTGTTTTTATTATAGCTATGTACTAAAATAAAGTTCTATTTTATTTCATATACATATTTTTATCGATGCTTTTTGAGTGTTTATTTCATACGATTAACTTTCTTTATGTATTTTAAATAAAACTATCTTTTCAGATTTCTTCGCCGATATTTAGATTTTAGATTCCCGACGTTTCGAATGCTTTACAGCAATCATGGTCACGGGAGAAACTAAGGTTTTAGATATCTCAAAGTCATTTTTGTTATAATTTTAAAGTAAATAACATTATTATATCACATAACATCTAAAAAGTTTCATTCACGCTAGCACAGAATTAGGTATATTATGTTCATATAATGTTTTATTTATAAATATTCTATATTATGCGTATTTATTAGTACACGAAGCTACATGCTATTAATAATTATGATCATGTGGATTGACCGACGATTTAGTCAAAGTCACTGGAACCCACTGGGTGCAGCACAAGACCAGCAATCGTGGACATCTTTGGACGGGGCCTTTGTTCAGCAGTGAACGGGTTTCAGTTGAGACGACGACGACGATGACGACGACAAGATATATTTATTATTTGATATACTTTTACTATTTTTCTATTTATCTATGTCATGGTTACACCGTTCCATTTCCATTTCGTTAAGTTCTCTCATTAAAGGTTCAGGTCAAACAGGGTTCGGGGAGAGAATAGATGCAGGACCGATAGTTTTACGTTCGATATTCCATCCGTTGCACAGGAGTGTATAGCCAACTTCCCAACTCCGGGTATTTCATGAATCAATTTCTTGACAAAGACACCCAATCCCTTTATTTGGTCCACCCGGGAATCGCACTCAGGACCTCTAGATCTGCAGCTGTACATGTTAGTGTTGTTAACGAAGCACGAAACAGTCAAATAAGGATATAATGTAACCTTCAAACACATTAATATATCATTTTCCATACATTGTCTCGATACGGAGCACGAAGACTTACCGCGTCGCTTAGTACGACAATATAATTTACATAAGCTCCGCGGTATCGGTAAGTAGAGAGTTAACTTGGAATTATAATTAATGCTTCGTCTGAGAAATAAGTCATTACTCTTATGGATTATATTGTTCCGGTATTTGAAATGAATTTGTATTTAATTAATTTAAATAAAGAAATTTAAACATAATTATTAAAAAAAACTATTATAATATACAGAATCTCGTTTTGCTTAATTAAAGTTATGGGATAAAAGAGTTATAAATGCATTCTTAACTCTTCAAATAGATTCCTTAAAATGTTGTTGAAGCCAAATTGTTAGAGTAAACTGTAACATTGGGACATAATAGATATAAATATGCAACATCGAGGTATTAACAAAAGTTTTGCAATAACTACTGGTCTGACTGATTATCTACATTTTTTCCTTTATTCTCAATCCTCCTCTTTAATTCCTTAAAAATTATAATTTATTTTTTAGCTTTAATAGTATTTGGGTTTTTTTCATTATCCAGAATGTTAGTAAGAGAATGGTATTTTGTTTTTATACACGTACTAGCGGCTCACCCTCGCTTCGCTCGGGTTCACCTCTAGAAAAGCACAAATAGATCTATCCCACGGGAACCGTTCATTTTTCCGCAATGATGAATTTTCCGGATGATAGTAACCTGTTATTTGACCGGCAATGTAAGGTATCAGCATGCCAAATTTTACTAAATGAGGAGGATAAGTTGTTGTGTACTAAGCTGTATAGGTTACTATAGTTTTTTACTAACTATTGTTTGGGGGTCTATGTTGTGAACATAATACGTTACAAATAAACAAAAACATCTATCCCATGGGAATAGTACATTTTTCCGTGATAAAACGTAACCTATTTGTTATTCTGATGTATGAACTATATATATTATTGTAAAGTTTCATCAAAATCCAATCAGTAGTTTTTGTGTACTAAGCTGTATAAGTTACTATAGTTTTTTGACTATCCCACGGAAACTCTTTAATTTTCCGGGATGAAAAGTAGCTGATTTGTTTTTGTTATGTATGAACTATATTATTGTAAAGTTTCATTAAGATCCAATCAGTAGTTTTTGTGTACTAAACTGTATAAATTGTTATAGTTTTTTAACTATCCCACGGGAACTCCTTAATTTTCCGTGATGAAAAGTATCTAAGATGTTGCCCGGGAATATAAGGTACCACCATGCAAAATTTCATTTATATCGATCCAATAGATTCGGAGATTAGCCCGTACAAACAGGAAAACAGACAAACAGCTCGCTCGGGTTTGTCCATACCTACGAATATGTTGTATTATCTCTTTAACCATTTGTCCAAATTATATGCAGTAAACGGGAAAAGTCTTTTGTTTTAAACATTTTAGACGATAAATTTATTTATTTTGATAAGAATTCATAATTCTTCATAATATTACCAATAAATATGACCTACCAATTTAAATTACTTTTTAATATAAAAAACTACTTTTTGTGACTTAAATATAAAAGTTAGACATATGCTGTCGCTGACTTTTTTGTAGGCATTATTAAGCTCTACAACTTTTCTCTAGAACATAATCATATATCTCTCATCGTTAAGGCAGCGTTCGTAAGAAACTTTTTCGTTCGACCGTTTTTTCCCCGACTTACTTTGCAAATCCGACTATCACGAAAAATCCTTTTCATTTTTCGGGTTAATATATAGCCTATGACACTCAGAACGAACGTGGCTTTCTAGTGGTAAAAGAATTTTGAAAATCGGTTCAGTAGATCTAGAGATTACCCCCTACAACATCATAAACTCACAAACTCACAAACTCACAAACCCACAAACTCACAAGATCACAAACTTTACCTCTTTATAATATTAGTATAGATGAGTATAAATAAATTAATATGTTGGGACATTTACACACAGCACCATCTAGTTCCATGGTACGCTACGAGGCCTGTGTTATGGATACCAGATAGTTTATAAACTATCTATACATATAAAATTGTAACTAAGCCGAATCTGTACATTAGATATTATTTGGAAAATCTTATTGAAATAAATATTATTATCGATACAGAGGCAGAATCTATAGTTTTTAGAATTTTTGTCTGCCTGTCTGTTACCGCATCACAAAAAACTACTGGAGGGATTTTAATAAAATTTGGTATGGTGATAGCTGGTTATTCGGGTCAACATATAGGGTACTTTTAACTGCGGGAAAATATCTCAGTTTTGAGAAAAAATACAAAAACTGCAAAAGTAAGAGTATACTAATATGTAAAACCTAAGAATTTAGAATTGGTCATCTGAACCCGGGCGGAGCTGCAGGCAATGCTAGTAAATATATAAATTTAAATACGTACATATTATAAACATAAACATAGACTGGAGTACAAACATTCATGCTTATCACACAACAGCACGTCCACAGCAAATAGGATCAGTACAAACCAAGCTAAATATGTCGTCAAACGGTATATACGAGTACGTCGAGTATATATAGATGACAAGTGCTACATGTATGTATCCAGAAGAGCAAAGAGGTGTAAAAATTGAAGTGAACGAAACTTTTTAACTATAATTTATCGCCCGAATACATCTCGAAATGAAATCTAGCAATCGCTCGAGCTGAAAGATTTCATCATCATCGCTCATGCCTGGAGGAGTTTCATTAGTGGAACCATATTTTTCTTAGTGCTCGCTAACCAAATAAATTATAGCGCTATATATTTTACATCTAGTTAATGAAAAACTGACTTTAACAAATCATTATCGTCTAATCATCATTTTGATAGTAATTTTCCAATATAAAATATTTTTATTACATACCATATCTTGTTTCTCTTAAATTAGTATTTAATACTCCTTGGAATAAGTCTCCCCTCAGTGCGATGGAGATCAGTTGTATATCTGTAAGAATATGTGCTTATGTAACACGAAAGCTAAATCCGCAATTATACCTCATACAATTTTATGGAGTGTGTTCAGCTTTCTAGAAGTTCTTACGTAATAGCACTATGGGTCTATACCTACTATAGTCTACCACACTGACTAAAATATGTGGTGGACTTCACTCTACTTTTGGAATTTAGTACTAAGACATGTAAGATTCCACATGATGTCTTTTACTGTTTAAAGCAAAATTACGAAAATTATTTGTATTATCTAAATTTGGTTTAATATTGAATAGTTAAGAAGCAAATTTTGAAGAATCAGTTTCATTTTTGTAGTTGCAGAAGCAAAGTATAAGGTAAATCTATGAGATATAAACCATAAAAAGAGGAAAAATTATTACTAAATATGACTTAATTAGTAACAAAAATGTTGCCTGATGTAGTTAGTGATAGTAAATAATTCAATACAATTGTAATTGTATTTTTTGTATCGCAACGCTGCGCATCCTGTGGGCGCGTAGCATCAAACTCAGGTGTTTTTGCACTCAGTGATCGAGTACTCCAATGAGAAATGGTCATTCTCAACTCAATTCAATCGCAGATTGCGTATTTTAATTTAAAATATTTGTCATCAATTTAGAAAAGGATAAAGTGAAGTAGATTCTCTCTTTGAAGTAGATTCAAAATACTAATAATATAAAAAAATAAACTTTACATATTATCCGTTTAGTAAATAAAAAGGTTTTAATAAACTATTGAAAATGCTGATGAATTTTCCTAGGTTGGTTGATATGACTGCTTATTATTTCTTGAAGTCACTGCCATTGATGACAAAAATGAGAAAAAAAGTTCAATAACGAAAAGATTTTTATGCATACGTATTTATAAATAAATATGTTGGGACATTAACACAGCATCATCTAGTTCCATGATAAGCTACGAAGTGTATTATAGATACTAGATAGTTGGTACCACAGATCGTATAATACTATACTAGTGTTGATACACTACGGATATATAGCTTTAAATACATACATATTATAAATATAAACACCAATGACTGGTGTAAAAACATTCATACATATCACACAAATGAACGCCTCCCAGTGCGACTCGATTCCGCGACCGCTGGCACAACAAGTAGGATCACTACAAACTGAGACGAACGTGTCGACACTTTTTTGGTGTTGAAATAATACCCATACAATTATCCAAGGCCACTGTTTTGCCAATAATTTTAAATTTTCGCCAATGTTCACAGTCTGTTTAGGCAAATTACTTGAGCTACACAAAGCTAGGGATCGCGGCGTAATTACAAATTTACTCTGACAGTAATAATGTTTTGTAAACGGTTCTGATGTTTCCGGTGTCGGTCGCTGTGGTCGGTTAATTTATGTGATTGCATTTTATAGTTTAAAATTTATGGCTATTCAAATTCATTGATATATTGTTATTTTTATATGAACTGCTTTATTTACAATATGTTTAAATTAAACTAAATGTGAACTTAAATATATAATAATAAACTTTGGTTTTGCTGGCTAGCATGTATGGTTAGAAATTGTGAGGTCCTGAATCTAAGGTTCAAACCAAAATTGTTATCAAACGGGAAGGTAGCGGTATATACCTTCCCATGCTTTGGAGGAACATAAGCTGGCCTTGCGCCTTATGTATCACCAGTAAAGAATACTCTGTAAAACAAGTACATAGGAGGACGTTGGCGTTACAGTGAATATTAAAAAAGAATATTACAAAATCATCGTATTTGTCAACCCACAACTGCAAATGATTTCTAAACAGTAAAACTCAATAACTATGTATATTTTTTGAAGACCCGTTTGGCTCAGTTTGTACTGACCCTACTATCTGTGCCAGCGGTCGCGGGTTCGAGTCCCGCTGGGGGCATTCATTTGTGTGATGACGAAGGTTTGTACTCCAGTCATGTTTGTTTATATTTATAATATGTATGTATTTAAAGTTATATATGTGTAGTGTATCAACTATCTGGAATCCATAACACAAGCCTCGTGGCTTACCATGGAGCTAGATGGTGCTGTGTGTTAAGTCCCAGCGTAGTTACATATGTACATAATATATTTTCATACCATAGACTATTTTGTATCAGAACGACAATAACTAAAGTATAAATGTTACCATACCAACTTTAAATTATTTGGCACTCTCCTTAGATACGTCATAATTAAATTCACTAATTAATTAGAAGATCCTTAACGGAACAAAGCTCAAAAGAACGGCATTAATTTATTACTGTAACCGCAATTTTCATAAAAGTTTATAATAAATAAGCCTGAAAAAGGCGTTATCTTGGTAGCGCTGTAAATTTGTTTTAATTATAGTACATAAATTTCTTGTTCAAAATAAAGAACATTTATAAAAAGATGGATGAAATTGAATGTTTATTTTTCATAATAACACTATAAGTTATCTTACTGGATACCTCATTATAATTTTAGTTTATTTTTACTGGTCGTACGTGGTGTCTTGACTTTAAATTATCAATTATCTGCCACCAATTGCACGTATAAGAACAGTTACAAGCCAATACAGTTGTATATTTATATTAAAAACGAAAAGATACTTGAATAAACGACTGAAGCGCGCATCGGGACTTTCTCACCCCGACAGCATTTTTAAGACTTAAGAAGTGTGAAGTGAATTACTAAGCAAATATTGATTAAAATTTTCAAAGACCTATTTAACATTTATGTAACTGAGTTTTTTATTCCTCAGTCACATGAGTGCACGACTTTTATTTATTCTTTGTAATTCGGGTTATTTTAGCGTATAAATGAGATGAGATACATGAGAGCCTTTCAGCTGTGCGTACTTATACGCAGTATCAATAATCTTTCAAGTAAAATACCTGTCACATATGACAGTTCTGCTTTTGTTGGCTACGAAGTTCTAAAAAGTAAAATTATACTGATTGAATTTTAGTAATGGCAGCATGAGAAATCCCTAAAAACAAAGCCTGATCCGGGACGTGACTAAGGAGTTTAGATATAAATAAAGTAAATTAAAAACAAAAAGTTTACTAACTAAAATTTATATTTCAGCCCCAAAAATATCTGACAGCATCATATAGAGTATACATATACATACATATTGTATGAAATAATTGTAGCCTAAAATTTTTTTCAAAGAATCCAATATTGATGAATGTTGATTACTCGCAGGTTCCTCTCAGCAAAATTCGTATAGTATTTGGAGCCGATAGCAGCTTTTTCACTGGCAGAAAACACTGACATTTATATTAATTTGACTCAATGTGCTTGTAAAAGCTTTTTTCTAAATTTGGCTTAAATTTTATGCTCTGAACTTGCTCGGATTCAATTTTGTTAGTGATATATAAATAATATGGCAGTTACCATGAAAGCTTAAGAATCTGGTTTCATACTGTCTTCCAAATAGAAGCAAAGTGTGAATCGCGTTTAAACTCCAAAAAAAAAGAAACTATTTTACCATTAAACTCACCTATTTCATGTCCTTTTTTACAAAACAGCGTGAAAACCTTGCACTCATTAGCTCCCAGTACTTAGTGCTCTATCTAAGCGAAGGTTTAACATCAAATTTCCACCGGAACATGCCCAGGACTGAGGGAATATTTAATTCGGCCATAGAATGTAAGTTTATTCCACAGTTCCTAGATGAATACTTAATGGGTTCAGCGCTGTGCTTTGCATAACTGTATATTAAACAGATCTGAAGATAAATCTCATGTTCATGAATAGCATCGTTGAATAAATGATTTAATTATTTTTAAAAGCATATATGTCCACCTGGTTTTTGTTAAGGGCTGAATGGTTTTAGATCTGGTACATCCGATGGTAAAACAGGATTCTTCTAATAGGGTACGGGTACTGTTTTGTTATTTTTTTCTACTGTACTAGATAAAAAAAGTTGGATATAAAATGTATAAATCGAAGAATTTTATAATTAGGGATCAATTAGAAATATTTATAGGGTAAGGTGTATACTATAATAACATAATTAATATGTATAGCTATATTTTACAAAATATGTTCAGCCCTTTTTAACGTCTCATTACCGGGCACGGGCTTTCCTTGAATTCAAGGGGATCAGGTCATAGTCCACCATGCTGGCCAAGAGCGGATGCAGGTGAACTTCACGTGTCTTTCGAAAATATTTTTTATTTGAATATAATTTTAAAGATTTATTTCATTTTAAATTGTAAAATTTCATATTTTAAGCCCGCGCGAGGACCACAACTAAATTATTTATTACTTTTTGTTGAAATGCAAGCCATGAAAACGACTGCATACACAATATTTCGTACTAGCGACTCACCTTCGCTTCGCTCGGGGTCGTCTCTAGGTACGTTTTAATTTTCTTGAGCGGAACCCTAATTCTTTTTCTAAAATAAAAGTAGCTTATATTACTCCCTCATCAGCTATCTTTCAGTGAAAGTCCCGTCAAAATCAGTCCAGCCGTTTCAGAGATTATCCGGAACAGAACAAACAGACAGACAGACAAATGTTTTAAAAAATGTTTTTTCTTATAAGTACCGTATATAATTTCATATGTATTTAGTAAAACGCTGTCATTTTGACATTACAAACAGATAATTCAATTTTATTGATCTGTACAGATGTATAGATTGGCTTCCACAAGTTTAATGTGAATGACACATGAACAGATGAATGAACATGAAACGTCGGTTATTATCACAGAAAGCTTTTCCTTCGTTTTCTTGAATATTATTAGATTTTGAGTTGTATATAATTAATGTGGTATAATATCAGTATCTCATATTATAAATGTTATGGACTTTAGATATTTTTAATATTTGATAAAACGGAAATATGTAATATTAGACCTACATATAATCTCGAAATTATTGAAGTATACAAATATTTTAGTACTTCAATTGATTTTTCCGCTCATAATTAAATAATTATTTTATTGAAAATATGGATTTTATTTTGACTTGAAATTGAAGTTATAATAAAAGCTGGAAAACAAGCTATCCGTTGCCTAAATACCGAGGAAGGTGTGCTGGCAAATAAAATAATATTTAGAAAAAGTGTGTGTATGCAAATCACACATGGTAGAATGAAACTTCAGTAAAGTAATCTACGGGAGAATGAGATGAACATATATAGATAGAGTATCAGGAGTAGGATAATTGTAAGGTTTAGTTTTTTTTACAGAGTTTAAAAGTTATTTTACATTTTATTTAACATAATATATTACATAACATATTATTCAGTATTATTTTTCACAACCTGTGTAATGTAATCTATCTCATTTTCTCACTGGCTTAATCCTATATATTTATGTGTTTGTCTCTTTCTAATGACACATTTTCGTTTCATCGAGTTTTAAATAACAAAGATTCTAAAGAAGTTTCACTTCAATAAAAACAGTATTTATTTACAATTCCAACCTAGAACGTTAATAAAGTAAAGTGCAGTGCTGGAGAATAAGTATTGTGACTGTAAGTTATTAAGGAGAAGGCTTTAACATAAAGTATTTGCTATTTATACCTTCTATGTACTTATTATGTATCCCATATGATAAATACTTATTTCATTTCCATTAAATTAAAACAAATCAATAATTAAATTAGGTATATTACAATCATATATTTATCGAATATCATATACGGAAAGAATATAATATTATATATCATTTGTCAGACAATAACAACGGTTATCATGGCAAAAATAAGTCACACCTAGTAGCTTTTATTTAATTTATATTACACATTCATCCCACAGTAATAAACATTCATTTTTATATGTAATATAATTATTATGAAATTAATTAATAAATTTGACTCTCACTTCCGCTACACTCATTTTTCCAATGAATTGACTCACCCCTCAGTCACGTTTAAAGAATTCTTATATATATATATATATATATATATATATATATATATATATATATATATATATATATATATATATATATATATATATGGGCTCCTGAATGGTTTGAAAATACAATTGGACCCGGTAGGTGGCACTGCTGTCGGTGTGTCAAAAAGTTTTTTGTAGTAGTTTGAACGAAGGCAAAGCCGCGGGCACTGTTAGTTTTCTATATAAAAATATTGTATATGATAAGAAAAATCAAAATCTCAATTTATCCTTTTGTTGCATGCTTACAAAACAATTTTTCATGCTGAACGCCCATGAACACGACGATTTCTAATACTTCGCTCTGAAATTTATCAATAGATGGCGCTCTTAAAGAACATAGGAAAAGGAAGTGAGATAATTGTGGGTAGATATAACAAAATAAAAAAATAAAGTCTCCTTTATGATATTACAATTTGCTACAACTACATGTTCTTGCGGTTTCATGTCACCTGTCACTTTGGCTGTATCAGAATGATCTAGTTGTAATTAATTCGGCTTAATGTGAGGTAATTCGGAGGCGTCACCTCGGAGCGACGCTTAGTTAAAGGATTACATACGCTGTCGCATTTTGAATATCGAATGCCTTTTAAAACGTCTATTAGCAGACTCTTTTCATAAGCTACAGAACTATTGTGGTATTATTATCGCCGCCATTTTGTTTTTTTTTTTCAAATTTGCGGCGAAATATATGGATAAAGATGATGATATATTATATACACGTAAACAGACAAAAATACTTTACTTATAACCTTTGGAGGTACAGGTCGCTAAATGAAAATCATTAAAATTAAGAAATTACGTGCGTACATTTATGCATTTGGTCCTATTTAAATATAAGTTCTCAAGTTGATTTACGTATTTATTAGACGAAATAAAACTGTATTAAAAACGAACAAAAAAGGACTAGGTGACTGATGCCAGCTACCATGGAAAAACGCTCAGACCCCCATATACTCTATGTAGTTATATTATTTATAAGTTTTGTTTTGTTAGAAGAATAGTTTTTTAATCGCTAATATATTATAAGAAAATGTAAAGATGACCATATATTTAATGCCGCTTCATAATTATATTACTTTACTAACGACTAATAATTCATAACACCTATAATGTTAGTGAAAAATCATAAATCCCAAATAGACATCCAAGAAAAAGGCCATATTTGTTAAATATATTACAATATAATATAATTTACATGTAATAAATATTTTATTATAGTAGAATAACAAATTGTGTTAATTCAAAACAATTTTATTACATGGAAAATTAAAGAAATTCCAAAAAATATTGAATACATGTACCCAGAGTTGTAATATTAATGCAGCCTCCAAGCCCGCGAAAGCAATAAAAACAAACAAATTGCACGTAAAATAATACTGTGAGCTTTGCTGGGGGCCTCCGGGAATTTATTCTGATGCCTTAAATCCTTATTTATATGATATCGCTATAATTCATCCGAATTTCGAGCCTTGGACTCGACGTTTCTCGAAGGTGCAGCTTATCTAAGATTTAAAGCATAGATATTGTTTATTGAATTTTTTCCACAATTTGTCCCCGTTTTCGAGTACTTTTTTGGAAATAGAAAAAATATATTTTAATACGCTCAATAAATTTTACTTAATATGGGAAGATATATATTATATAGGTACCAGTGGCGAAGTATATATATATATATATATATATATATATATATATATATAATTCGTATATAAAAAGGGTACATTTTTGGAACTGCTTACCTCTGCTAAAATTAACCAGATTATC
Source organism: Brenthis hecate (assembly GCA_951806755.1). Classification (NCBI taxonomy): domain Eukaryota; kingdom Metazoa; phylum Arthropoda; class Insecta; order Lepidoptera; family Nymphalidae; genus Brenthis; species Brenthis hecate. Next base: position 7,325,427 of record OX638269.1, read on the forward strand.
AGGTATGTTCGTTAAGAACCAAGCGTTAAGTGGATGACTTATGAACTTAACAATTATATACTGTCGCGGTTTCTTTATTTAAAGAGAGAAATAAAATTCAATATCAAGTTTTACAAGTATAATAAAATATAGTTACGTAGTACAAATAACAATATTCACGTATCCTAAGTAGGGATTATTACTTTTAAGTTAAAAGGTATATACAATAAGAGAACACTTTATCGATACTATATGATATTAAAATGAAATAATAATAAACTAAGATTAAGGTTATTCGGGTTCGTGGGTTCACGCAAGAAAAAGTCTAGCATTAACAATTGTAAGATAAAAAAAATATTACTGTCCTGGCTAGCGACACGGTAGGTGAAGCTTAATTTTCATCCCCGGGTAAGTTCGCGCTGGTAGCCGGATAATAAAGTCTCAGGACACGGGAGTCTGGAATGTTCGGTGAAGTCCTCTCACGCCCTTGAGTGACCTCTAACGTCCTTGCGCGACCTCTGATGTCCTTAAGTGACTTCTGCGTTTCGGATGTCTTCCGAGAGTGAGAAATTTACGTAGAAGTTAAGAAAACCCTGTAACGTACATATTCAGACATTTTAACAAATGACTGATTTCGTACACCTGACTGCAACATCCTATTTTTCCGATGTGATAAGTTTTTGATACCACGCTAAACACAGGATAGTAATATTCAATATACATTGATATATTAATAGATGAGGCAGTCCAGGCGTAACAAAATGTGTTTGTAAAATAATTCTAGCATACAAAGGGAATAAAGTTTAACAGCAGAAGTTATATTAATCAAAAAAATAAAAAAAACAAGGTACAAACATTTCTTAAACAAAATAAGCATAAATATTGATTAAAACAAGGATTGCTTTTAACTACTTTCTAAAATACTTATATATTTTTTAACGATGACGGTAGATATAGGTACATGTAAGTTATACGGACTATTAACTCTTATATCTAAAATATAGGAAATCGTTTTACAACACTTACCCAGTCTGGGGTTAGTAATAACTTACGAAGATGAAGATTAATTAAACTATTAAAATAAGCGCACACTACATTGTAGTATAATAAGACTAGGGTGCAGCCGTCCGCGGTCAAGACGTAAAGTGATCTCTCGCTGTCTCTCAACTCGTTCCCCGCCGGCTGACCGATTAAAAAAAGGTCGCGTTGTAATGACGCAGCGTTTTTATATTTCCGCGTAATATAGACAATGAGCAATGTATTCTAATGTTTCTTTTGATATAATCTGTGCGAATGTGTTTTGTAATTGAAATAAATAAGGATATGTTACAATACTTAGCTCATACATCAGAATGACGCATAGGCACATTTTTATCCCGGGAAAATATACGGTTCCCGTGGGATAGATCTGTTTTTGTTTTTCATGAGCCGCTAGTCTCTTATATTTTCATCTATTTTGAAGTGAAGTCATGTTGTAAATTAATCTTTATAAAATACATCCTCCATAACTATTTTAATTCATTAAAGTTATAATCTTACATAAAAATTGCAATATTTAGATTTTTTTTGTGCTACAACTAGTGCCTTATCTTTGCTTGCCTTGGACGGGTAATTGGTACCTAAAAGTAGCTAACAAATCCATTACAAAAATAATGGTGTATCCCAGAAAATATAGTTTTGACTTAAACTATATCAACAGTTGTAATTATTATCTAATACATGAATGCATGTAAATCATTCATAATTTAATTATCATCATTGGCCTTTGTTTTTTAATTGCTACCTTCTTGGGACTCAATTTTAGAAGTGTAGATTTTTCCAATGGACTACACCAGCAAGGTATTTATATTGGTTATTTTATTGGTCCTTGTATTTGTTAACTGTTTGTTCATAAGGCTTTATACGAACAAAACGGAAGGAATGTTACTCATAATATTCACTCCGTTTTATCTTAACAATAGATAATTTTGATAAAACTCCTCATCCAGAGGACAATATACGAACACTAAGCATCTTATTCATATCAAATCCGAAGATAAATCTCAAGGGTCTGAATCATTTTTCTCGAGATACTCATCCACTATAAAGGAGGCAAAACGAGATAAAACATTCAGTTTTCTGACAAAATTTCGACAAGTAGTAACTAAACACGATAACTAATATTAACATGGCTGTTTTAATTAAATTTGCAGTTTTATTGACAGTATTTATGTTAGTTGATCATTGTAGATCAGAAAGCTTGATGGTAGGTAATGTTACCGGTCAGCTAGCGTATGTGGATAACGTCAAACTTTCTGCTATACCATTCAAAGTTCGCACCAAAAACGTCTTCTACAATGGCAACGTAGCGATAAAGGTTAGTTATATTATTCGATGATTTTCTATTTTGTTCTTCTGATTTTATTTTTTGCTAGTAAAAAAAAGTTTTTTATTCATAAAAACTTACTTATTATGAACTATAAATATTATACGTAACTTGCAATGTTCTCAGACGTTTAATGTTAGCGAGCTTTGAATACATTCTTCTTCATAATACTTTTAACATTACATGGAAATGAAATATATGTCTAAAATAGCTGAAATTTTACATGAAAGTGTGTAAGATACTATTATTTCCTAGTGATTTACGTGGTACATCGATAAGAGTAGTCTTAGCTTAGGATAGTGTAGCAATTTATAAGTCAAACTAATTTTTATTTATTAGTCTTTACCACTAATTTTACGTGCATATTATGTATAATATTTAAAAAAAATCACCTTCTGTTTATTTCAACCAGATTCTTTTTGTGATAACACATTTTTTTTATTTTCGCAACCAATAATATTGATAAGATATCATCAGCTGTTATTATCAGATAGTGTATGTAGGTACATTGTATACGTTTCTTTAAATTAATGGAAAATCCTATAAGATGGAACTATTATAAAGAATTCAGTATTAAAACTAATACATTATTCCAGATCCTTTGTTTCTAAACGACTGGACTATATTTATGTATATCTATAGTAGCTTTTCCTACAATATATATATATATATATATATATATATATATATATATATATATATATATATATATATATATATATATATATATATATATATATATATCAGATGTTATTTGAAATAATCTATTAATGGTTATTCATGAATATATTAGCTTCGATAGTTTTAGTTTTTTTGAGAGGGATCCTAATTCTTTTTCCAAAGTAAAAGTAGTTTAAGTTACTCCTCATAACATCAGATAACTGTCAGTTCAAGCCCCGTCAAACTTAACCCAGCTGTTTCCGAGATTAGCTGGAACAAACAGACAAAAATTAAAAAATATTGTGTTGTTCTTATAAGTACCGTATGTTTATATGCATTAAGTAAAAAGCTGTTATTTTGACATTACAAACACACTCCAATTTTATTTATTACCTCCTCCAGGATAATTTCCAAGAAATTAATTGTTAACTAACACACCGGTGACCCCACGATTCTCAAGTTCGATATCTTATATTACCTCAATTTAAATGTTATATTTAAATTGAGGTAATATAAGATATTGAGCTTGAAAATCGTGGGCAAACCGCTGTAATTTAAATGTATCATTCTAATCATATATGACCATATATGATTAGAATAATACATTTTCTTGTATGTATATACTTGTCTGTGTATTTTGGTAGAGTTTTGTTCATTAATAGTTAACACAATATTAAATCGCTATTGTTTGTAATTAAATATGAGATAATGTTAAAACAATAAAATTTTACACTTCATTTACTTTTTCTTCTCAATAACAGCTGTCGTATTCTTTCAAAATATTCCTTTCATCTTTCATAACCACATAAGTCTGTAAGGTACAGTACCTATACAGGAAAAGAAATTATCACATACACCTTGCAACAAGTGTTGGTAATTATTCATATGCCCTAAAGTAATATATTGCCTTGTTTTAATTACAGGGTATATCAGTGGTTGAAATGACGTCAACTAAAGCTAAAGCATCAGTGACCTCTGGAGGCGTGGGTTTCACATCCACTAATATAAAGCTTAAGAGCGAAAGAGGCGATGGACTGAACTACCAAATACAGATTTTCGTATAAATTTTAAAATAAATTTTATATAAATGACATTTTAAATGTTTGTATATATGTATATGTATGTATATTGTAAATATTTAAATATCATGTATTGTAAAGTTTTTGTTTTTATTATTTAGCACTTCCTATATATTTAGATATAAAGTTGTCTGCGTTATTCATTACCTTAAAAAACTGTTTTATTTTATTACACTTTAACATTTTCAAAGAAATTTTATTTTATTAAGTAATTTATGGCTGGCGATTTCTGACTAGAACTCAAATGATATTTTTAACAATAATATTATTTAATGTTTATTAACGAAATGCTCATTTTGGATGCTAATGTCTTTTAATTTTGCCTCCGTTTATACACTGTATTTTAAATCCTTCATAACCTGAGATTTTCAATTAATATTAAATAAGCTTAAAATAAATAAATGTTGTCTATGGAAACCATAATAATTTTTTTGTTAAAAATGTATATTCAAAAACATAAATAATAAAATAGTCTTAAAATGCGCTACATACTAAAAAACATACAGTTATATTAGAATTGCTCATCTTTTTTTGAAGTCAGTCAGAGAAAAAAATGCAAGTCATAGATTTATAGGCGTTCTATCTAATTCTTTTATCTAAATAGAAATCTGCCGAGAATCGATCAATAAACTGTAAGTTTATTAGAATATGTCACGCTGTTTATTTTATAACATAGTCACTAAAGGCCTTGTACCCATGCACTATATACGCTAAGCTAACATAGAAGTAATTGCCTGTATCGATATTATTGAAAAGCTATGAAGATTGAATGGAAATTCACGTTAGTCGTCGCATATTGGTCAGTGGCGGCGATGCGTAAAGCGTGTAGGTCAGGAGACGGCGTTAAAAAATGATACGTTTAATGTTTTTATATCTTTGAAATATACTAAAAATGCATCTTATGTACTTTTATTCATTATTTTACTAATATGAATATAATTGAAAGTGGTCCAATTGGTAGGGAATTTAATTGATTATACCTTTTTTTTGATACGGTCATTTTTTTTAAATCAGTAAATATCTTAGTTATAAATAAAAATATACTTAATTGAAAAGCTTTTCCTGATTCTGAAAGCACTTCTACGTACTCCATCTGATAAGGTTAGATCAGCCATACTCAACCTTTTTTTATAGGAGCCACAAACACGTTTCAGTCATGGTGTATTTTCCTTTTTTTCTTTAAACAGAACTTCTAGATAGGTATCATTTTCAAAATCGATGAACTCATCAAACAACTCTGAGTAATTGCAATTTAAAACGGAAGCCAACTCTGAGATGTAACTTCAAATGGGCCAATAACAAAGGCCGCAAGTTGAGTATAGCTGGGTTAGATAATATTATGTATCTAAATCAGAAAATTATAAAAAAAAAACTAGTGTTCGTCCAGTGGTCGAAATTCGTAATATAAACATAATCATTATTGAAAATTTCAGGAAAACATAATTATATGTTCAGAAAATATGTCTTTTGAGAACCCTAAAGCTTGTCAATAAGTATTAAAAGAAACAAAAAATGAGAAAATTGGTTGGCAAACAGACGAGAATGAAGTATTGAACTATTTTCTTCTATTGTATAGATAAAAACACTTACGTAAATTACATATTTTACTTTATTACTACGAAATATTATAAACGAAACTATATTTTATAGTACAAGATACATACTATTATATGAACTCACGTTTATTTTAGATTTAAAATTTAGCGCTTTATTTTAAGCACTTAACGGTCATTAGTGGTTACGGGTTACCTAAATTGGCTGCAAATAATATGTACAAATATTTGTTTAATTAAAAACTTGTAAGAAGACCTTTAAAGTTAAATTTGCAGTTTTAGAAGAGCTTTATATTTTTTATTGGCGTACTTCACACAGAAATTTCACACAATTTTTTTTAATATCAAGTCTCATACTGTTGATTAGTAATATTTAAAGGTAATATTTAATATACAAAATATAAATTTGAATACCTGAACTCAGGATCATTTTAATTGAATGGCAATGAACTATAAACATAGAACTTATCATTCGTTCCATTCTTGTCAAGCATTCAATGGTTGATTGATATAGAAATGTATACAGACAAAGTAAAACAGTATTTACTAGTTTGATAAAAATTTGTGGCGTTATGTCCATCCATCAATACATCAAAACCGATAATGTTATTACAGCTAGCTCTTCCGCCTTTTAAATTTAGCTGATCCCTGGCCTAGACCATAGTGTTGACTTTGGTCCCACGTTGAATATGCGATGTGGGCGTGTCCAAAACTCTTGTAAACCTTTGTTTAGCGCCGATATTGGATCTATCGGTAACTTTGTCCTAAATATACTGGTTGCTCTGTCGAATGATACCTTTACTTTAACAGAGTTTAATTAGTTCAGTTAAGTTTGAAACTCACTCGGCGGTTTGAATATTTAGATTATAATACCAAGTTTACTTACCTTTGATAGGTAAATTGTAGTTTGAAAAACAGAATCTATTTTTACTATTTCACGTTTATATATATACGTATAGCAATATAATTTTACGCTTTAACATAAACTTTAATGTATAATTTCCAATACACATTTTTAAGTAAATTAATTATAGATTAAATCACACATACACTATTTATCTTTGAGTGAATTAAATAAGCATCTACAGCAGAATAAATTGCGCTTGCCAGATTGTTACTCGACTAGATCATTGTATCGCTTACTTTGACTTTGACTACACTAATGCCAGAAAACTCATGATCCTTCCATTACGCGAAAATAGGTAATGACGGGATAAGAAGCTGCAATACCTACATATAACGATTAAATTTTCCACCCCCCAGTGGAGATACTTACATATATACTTACATTTAAGTCATTCTAGAGATAAGCAGATACGAACAGACAGACAGACAAAACATTTTTCCCTTACCTTTTAAATAATCATTTATTAGTTCCATAAGGAGTAATTACGCCTTATGGTTTTGAAGTCGCATATCTACAGTTCAATATTGTTACTTAGGACGAGTATAGTACCATGCACTAGCACAGGCTCATTTAATTTACCCATTACGTAATTTTGGTGAAAGGCAAAGTATAATTCTTGCAAATGTCATTGTTACATAATAATTAGTAAATTTATTAGGTAATAAATTATACTAAAACTCTTACACCTTTCTCGTAATATAAGTTCTCTAACGACTGCTTGATAGTTACCGATAGCGTTGCCTCAGAGACGATCTGTCAGGATGTAATGTAACACACTTAGCCTTCTGAATATCTATTCTATATTGTATACATTGACGATTTCTTTTCAAATAACATAGTTAACTAACAACAAAAACCGCAGTGTATTTTGATCAATACGATAATAACGTTAGGAAAGAGTTGCATCACACCTGATGGAGTGTTAATAGTTCAAAGTTCCCTATCCTTATCAAACGTGAGATATACGTATATGTTAGAATGAGATAGGTAGCTGTTGAAAAGTTAGTTCATTGGAGCGTCTTCTGAGGACATTAATCGCCTCTTAGCGACTAATTTGTTGTATAGTCACGACGTAACAGAGGATTTTCGCTTCAGGTGTGTTTTGTTTAGATGCGATAATAAAACTTGGGTTACGTTTGGTTTAGAGGTAGATGAGCACGTTGCTATGTAAACTAAGTATGTTAATTATTTAAGTATACTAAATTTAAGTTGGAAATTAGTTTTTGTTATCACAATGACATACTTTAAAGCAACATAAACAAAATTATACACGTTCGCGCTTGACTGTTATGGAAGTGTTTATTTATGTATATATTATTCTATCCTAGGAAAGATTAAAGCTTGATGCTAGATAGCCTCCTTTACCAATAAATAGGCTATAAAATATAAATAACAATTGTTAATATCGAAGTAGTTGTTACAGACATAAGTTCGTTCGTTCAAACAAACAAAACAACAAACTCTTCAGCTTACAATATATTATAGTAATTACTATCTAGAACTTAGCTTCCATATACTTTAGCATACAATATTTATCATATAGCCCCGACTTAAAAGGTAGGGCCTGTAGAGATGAGCTCAAGCATAGTACGATATAATCTATACATATAATAAAATTCTGTGTCGAATCTGTACATTAAATATTTTTTGGATAATAATATTAAAATAGTCATTATTATCGATACAGAGGCTGAATCTATAATTTTTATCTGTCTGTCTGTCTGGAAACGCATCACGAGAAAACCACTGGATAGATTTTCATGAAATTTGGTATGATGATAGCTGGTTATCCGGGTCAACATATAAGATACTTTTTACTGCAGAAAAATATCTGATATCTGAGAAATCTATACTAAACGCTAAAACGAATTAAAAAAAAACAAAATGATGTGCAAATAATTAAAATAATTTTGTGTTCAGTAAAATTATCTATCTGTGTACCAAATTCCATCCAAATACGTCCAACTGATACAGCATAAAAGTGTAACAAATAAACATACACACAAACTTTCACATTTAAAACAGTATTCCAGTATAAACTTTGAGATGTTAAGCATAATGTTTAATCAAGTTTTGTGAAAACTAACAATGTGTCAAAGCCTATTGCAGCCATGGGATGAGATATATCAGAATGCCACAAGGAGCCGGAATTTAAGATTTACGATTCCCCCGACAGCGGAACTTGCTTACAGTATTCACGTACTCCGTGACCTGACTTCACCGAAATGCATTCATACTTAAATATATTAACTCGCATACGTTTCACTCAACTTTTATCTGACTGAATTAAATGTCTTTCAATTATTTGAATTATCACTTACAGAGAAGTTATATATGTAAAATGAAAATGGATATATACCTATGATAAAAATAGATGCATTTTTTATGCGAGGGTAATGTGTTTATCAGTCTATGTATATACGTATGTATGTATGTATGTTTGCATAATACTTTATTCCTTCGACAACTGGTTTTCATCTTTTTAGTTAGCTTTTATGTAGTTGAGTTTTTTCGATATGAAACACAAAGGTATTCAATGGTAAATCCAAAAGTTGCTGTTTTTAGTAAAATCATATCTAAAAACGTTGAGCATGTCGATATCACCGTATGTAAGCTATAGTAATAACACAATAACGAAAAAAAATTACAATTTTCACTAACGAACGAAAATTCGAGATAGATGTATTATTACATACAAAGAAAACTTTCTAATTAGAAGTGAATGAAAATCCCATATTTCCTCAAGCAAATTAAAAAAAGAGCACTATACTAAAAAAATGTCATTTCATGGCTGAGACAAAGGGTAGCGCTCGCTACACATTTGCGCTCCCTCTCCACTCAATTGTCCTTACATTTTACATTTCTGCATCATATTCTGTCGTCGCAATGAAAAGTAAAAACATTGCAGATACTGTAACATCGCAAGCTGAATTAAACTCTAACGAAAACGAAATAAAGTTAACAATTGATTGTAAATATGATATAGCAAATTCTGATGCAGGGAAAGATGAGAGTGGCTGAATTGAGGTAGAAGCTAAAGTGCGGAATAAAAGTGACGAGTAAAACTCGAAAGAAATAAACTAGAAGTGAACACTGAATTGCGGCTATCGGAGATATTGGTAACGGTTTCTAAAGAGCTAACAAGTTCTATGAAAGTTTTATTACATTATGTATTAAAATGAATTGTTCGATAAATTGAAAAAAAATCTAATTAAAGACTCGGGTAGTCGATTGTTAATTTTATTTTATATTAAGTTTCGATAGTAATGAAGGATAAGAGCTAACAGGAATACTGATACTTTTTAAATATAACTACCTTTCTGAATTTTGTAGAACATTTATTTTGATTTTTGGTTTCCGACGTTTCAAATGCTTTACAACAATCATGGTCACGGGAGAGACTATACGATGGACTATAACATCGGGCAACACATAGGCTGTTGTGAGGCATCTATCGACACACTCGAGCGAAGTAAGGGTAAATTTTAAGTATTTTAATAATTTACCCACCACCCACTTACCCTTGTTACCTTTAACATTTATAATATTATAAAAAATAAAAAAATAAAAATAGTTTTTATTTCTTAATCATCTTTACATTTTTGTGTTCGAGTCTTCCCAGTAAGTAATCCGAGGATACTTGTGTTGGGAATGGCCCGCTTCTTCCCATATGCATACTCTATGATTAAGTGGGTGAAACTTTTTTTTAAAACTATGTAATACTAATATAGGATAGTTACAAGATTAAAGTGATTTAATGCAAAGAAAATTGTACAAAATTACAACATTAACAACTGAAGGTTGTTATTGCCTGTACAATTTCACTAGTTTTATTTTATAATGTTAGGAAATTACTATAACCTTAATATTATACTCCTATAATTGCTTAATCGGTTATACGTTGCCCCGTGGAAATGAGATTTTCTCGCGCGGCATATGTTAGCTTATGCGACTTTCTAGCCCTTTAGCTATCTCTATATAAATTCACACCAGTCTGCTCCTCTTTTTGACTTAAAAGAATGAATACCAAAAATACACTTTGATATTTATTGCGGTCACATTTCTTGTTTAAAGAATAATAATATAAATTCATTTATTCGAGTAACAGTGACTCATTTTGTTAGTATACACTATACACAAACATTTATTCTGTACGTTTTAACGTTTAGTATATATTTCTCAGAGATAAGATATTTTTCCGCAGTAAAAAGTATCCTATATGTTAAACCAGATAACCAGCTATCATCATACCAAATTTCATGAAAATATGTACAGTGGTTATGGTTATCTCGTGATGCGATCACAGACAGTCATACAGACAGATGGATATAAAATTTTAAAAATTGTAGACTCGGCCTCTGTATAGATAATAATTACTATTTCAATAAGATTTTCCAAATAATATTTAAAGTACAGATTCGACTCAGTTAGGATTTTATTATAGGCATAGATTAATAAAATTGAATGTGCATATATAAAAATATCAATTGAAAATATTGTAACAAAAATTTTTAATACAGTTAAAAGCGAAATATCTAAAGCTATATGTATTTTTTAAACGTAATGATTTCTTCGTGATATATGAAATTCTTGAAACATTTCCAGCAGTATTCCAGTATCGATAGTATGAGATTAATTTTTAATCGTTTAAAACGTAGCTAGTGGCGAACCGAAGTCGGTTTCGCTATCCTTCAAGTCACGTATCCTTTTTACAACCGTCTCAGCTGTGGGGAAGCCAATTGGGAAAAAACGCGTATACTTCATCCATTTACGATCGTTGTTCATAATGAAATTGTGTTTTAAATTGAAATTCAAACTTACATATATATTTTTGATGATTGAGATATTATTATGTTTGATAATTGTCGACGGCATGTAGTTAATATGCTTCTTATTATTATAATATCAAATGAGCAGTTCTTTTATATAAATTCATTTCGTGTATTTCGGAAACGGGTCTAACGATTTGGATCAAATTTTAGAAATGAGAAAAAATATATTTATTTTCACTTGATAAGTTTGTTCTATCTATATACTATGTGATATGTATGAAAAAACGCAATTATTCAAAACAACAAAAAAATCTATGACTAATTATTATTAGAGCCTATTTCTATCTGCTCTCATACTGATAAAGTCTTATAGCGCCATCTTGTAAATGTTTATGGCACTTACATTGTCGCCAATGGATGATTACCTACTGAATGAGCGCTACGCCGAGCGAAGCAAAGGTCGCCCAGGTATTATATTCGTTATTTCCACTAAAATACACAAAACACTCTGTATATATTTATCCTTAGTTGAAGGTTTGCAAATATATTTTTATACTAGTGGCTCACCCTCGCTTCGCCCGAGTTCGCCTCTAGAAAAACAAAAACAAATCCTCAAAATTCCCACGGTATAGGGAACCGTAATTTTCCGGGATAAAAAGTAGCCTATCTGCTATTCCAGATTATAATATGTCTTTGTGCCAAATTTCATCCAGATCCGTTCAGCCGTTCTGGCATGATTGAGTAACAAACATTCATCCAAACATATAAACATAATAACATCTAAACTTTCACATTTATAATATTAGTATAGATTAACGAAAATTGAGTATGGTACAATATAGTTGGATTTCAATAGAAGGCTTTCAAGTAATATTATTAGAAATGTATGTGAAGATAATTGTTACTGAATCATAATTCCTGGGTTAATATATAGAATTTTTCCTCGACAATGTGTTTTTTTATAGAGATACTAGCGAGACTTTAGTATTGAACTTACCAAGAAATGCCGATAAAACTTTATGGCTCCCAAACTACAGCTTTTTATTTCAGGTGCAGTGTGAAAAAGCTCGAGTATAGTTTAATTATTTTATACTATCGTAAATGAAAGTTGAGTTCAAAGAACGTTTCTGTCATAAAATATGTCTTCATGCTATAGGTAGGTATGACTTGACTGCCTCAGTGGTGTAGTGGCTAGCATGTACGGCTGCACACCCGGAGGTCCTGGGTTCGAGTCCCGGGTCGGGCCAAGTTTAGTTATTGAGTCTTTCTGTAAAGTAAGTCTCAGTAACAGCCCGGAGTTGGGAAGTTGGCGGTGTTTCACCCCCGTACCTCGGAGAACACGTAAAGCCGTCGGTCCTGCGCCTTAACTCTCACCGGTCGTGTCGAGTGGTCGTCCCACCGGAGTATGAAAGTGATAGGAATAGAGAGCGCACTTGTGTCTGCGCGCACACTTGTGCACTATAATATCTCCTGCGCAGTTGGCTAATCTCAATGAGATTGGCCGCCGTAGCCGGAATCGGCTAGGAGAGCATCACATCATCAGGTATGACTTATGAGTGATGGAAACTGCTACATATAATATACTAGCATTGCGCGCGGCTCGGCCCGCGTTCAGATGACCAAAAACTAAAGTTTTAGGTTTTAATTATCAGTATACTCTTACTATATATAGTATATGGTATATAGTTTTTGTATTTTTTCTCAGAAATGAGATTTTTTCCTCGCGGTAAAAAGTATCCTATATGTTGACCCGGATAACCAGCTATCACTATACCAAATTTCATCAAAATCCCTCCAGTGGTTTTTCTGTGATGCGGTAACAGACAGACAGACAAACATTCTAAAAACTATAGATTCGGCTTCTGTATCGATAATATTGTTTAGTTCAATAAGATTTTCCAAAAAAAAAAATATATTGTACAGATTCGGCTTAGTTACAATTTTATTATAGGTATAGATTAATTAACGTACTCGTTTAAATATTTTTAGTTTCTACGGACTTTCTACTTGGCCATTATTATTCATGAGTTTCTCGAAAATTTAAAAGAAAGAGATCTTCAACTCACATATTTAAATACCAATATTTCGAGAATAATAAAAAATAGTAAATATTATTGTTTGAGAAGGAGAAGATGAAGTTACAGATGCTTATATTTTAATAGAATGCATAGAAATTTAGTTCTCCACAAAGTATTTACTCTTGGTCATCGCAACTTCTTGGTTTTCATATACAATCTTATGTCCATTAATATTTACCGAGAAATGAATTATTTATTAAGTCATAGAATGATCAAGTAAATAATATGCCTAATAAAACTCGTATATACTTTCCATCCATACAAAGGCATTTATCAATCGTTGCAGCAGGTATTCAGCATGGGAAGCTTAGTCGTGCTAATAACTGCTTTATCGAGCGGGTTCTCCGTCCGGTTATATGGCATCGTGACCTATTGTATCGTATTTGTATGTACATTATATATCTTACTACAATAAAGCTTTAACAGCTAAAAATAATGCTTTAAAATTATTTTGAGCCACTATTTAATGTATTGAGACTAATATTAAAAATGTGAAAGTAACTAACTCTGTTACTTTTTCACGCTTAAATGACTGAACAGATATGTAAGAAATTTCACAAGGGTTGGAAAAATTGGAAGTTGAGTTGGTTGGTTCATATTCTGGGAAAGGATAAAGCCTTCTTTTCATTTAAGCCGTGGGAAGAAACTAGTAAAAAAAATAATTAGTAGGTCCTAAGGATTAACCAATGGTAATATAAACAGAAGTTTAAATATAAAAATTACAGTTTAAAGTTAAAAAAAAATTATGAACATTACTACAATAATTAAATAAATATTTCATCTCCAATTTAACCCCAATGAGGGATGAGTTTTCGTAAATGTATAAGAAAAAAAAATTTCGTGCTTCTAGATTCCAGCCACATTTATTGTTAAAGTTTTATCAGATAAAAGAGATAGAAATATATCGAAGTGTCGATCTTTTATTTTAAAATAGCTGTCTCATATCGAGCTCGTGTGATAATAATATTACGTAGAAGGCAAAAGCATGGCCTTCTACGAAACTTGTGCAAGCATTTTTATTAATGTTGTTTGTTTGTCTCCACTAGTCTTTAAAATGACTGAATTAATTTTTATTGCATTTTCACGAGTAGATAAAGGATGTAAACCAAAGTTATATAATATGGTCTCTCCCGTGAATGGTCACGGAGTCATGAGATTAGAGCAATCATGGTCAAGGCATTCGAAACGTTGAAAACCATTTTATCGATAAGTTTCTGAGTTTTTGATATTACTGAAAATGGAAAAAAACGATAAGAATTAAGCAAAATGGCTAAATATTATGTATAATATTAAGTTATAGTTAAGGTCTAACTAGAAGATAGTTATCCAAATGAACGGATCTGCGCAGTGTTGTTGCAGGCACAGTTCAGCGAGCACGCTCATTTGGTATTCACACACGCATCGGCTGAACGTTTAACTATGAAATGGCTATTTGTAGGTTCTATGTGTGTATATATTATGTATATATTCTATATATATTCTATGTATATATTCTATATATTTTTGATATATGTATATATTTCTATATCAAAAATGATCTAATAGAAATGAGCAGGTCTGCCTTTATTCAGTTCATTTATTTAACTACCCTACAAAAGATATAGTGGAAAGCTATTTGTGTACATACATATATGTATGTTCGATTCAATTTATAAAAATTTTAATATTCAGGTCCAAATACAAAACACGGATTATAAACTGTCCTTAGATAAGCTAGATTATTTGAAAAGAAAATTATACATTACAGTAAATAGTTGGACTAAAAAAAAATAGTAGGATCAATAAAAAAAAATATACCGTTCATGTCATCTCTTAATACCAACTTTTCAAGTAATATTAAATTTCTAAAAAAATAGCTATTACTACTAGTGAGTCACCCTCGCTCCGCTCGGGTTTGTCGGGATAACCAGCTATCATCATACTAAATTTCACTAAAATCTGCCTAGTGGCTTTCTCGTGACGCGTTCCCAGACAGACAGACAAACAAAAATTCTAAAACCATAGATTCGGCCTCTATGTCGATGATTATAACTATTTCAATATGATTTCCCAAAAAATATTTAATGTACAGATTCTACTCAGAATATTAATATACGTATAGATTAAAGAGTCTAAGCTTAATTGAATTTAATAATAATTAAATATCTTACATAATATATATTTTTAGCTCAGCTTAAACGACACCTGGCTGCAGGCATAGAGCACACTTACGGTCTAGCGGACATTCATTTGAAATTTACGCATCGGTTCAGGCTTTAGCTGCACATTTAAAAATCCATCGAGTCATACTAAGTTGTTTATTTCCAATAATATTATAAGTATAATACGGCAAAAACTTTTAAATTTAGAAGTCAGAATTGTATTTAAAAAAAAACTATAATTCCAGTGCGTCTAGCTTCGCTCGGGTACGGCTGCAGATTTGGAGGTCCCGGGTTTGAGACCTGGGTCAGGCCGAGTACAGTTAATGAGCTGGCAAGTGTACATGATCTTTTACCTGTCGTGTTGAATTTTCGCCCCATTGGAGTTTGAGAGTGACAGGAATAGAGAGTACACGTAGTGTTTGTGCGTACACCCGCTGCACTATAATATCTACTGCGTAGTTGGCTAGTCTCAGTCAGATTGGCCGCCGTGAGCTGAAAATGTTTAGGAAGATATTATTGTGTATATAGCACAAAATTGCTATCGATTATATTTATATCCCACGAAAATAAAGTCATTTGTTAATTAATTACTTGTTTATAAAACATTAAAGCATTACGTTTAAATAAGAAGAATTGAAAAAGTGACGTTCAAGATATACCTAATTTGTAATTACTTCTAGGTAGGTACTAGTAAAGTTAATAGTTAAGCAATAATACAAAATCATGCTAAAAATATATTAATAAGTATAAAATAGCTATATCACTACATACATCATTCTGTATTGTATCTAAAACATAATATAATGTTTCATTTATGGTATATGTTAATAGTTATTTATGGTTACGTACAAAACCGCGTCATATAATATGTATTAAGTATAATATTTTAACATTAATTGCTCTATTCAAATGTATCGGAACATATGTAAGTCTATTGCTACATTGGGATTACATACGTCTAGAACGCCACAAAGATTTACGACTCCCTAGTTCATAAGGAGCTTGCACAGCGCTCCCGTATTCCGTGACTTGACTGGGAATGTCTGACGTCTCGTTAAAGTAAAGAACTAAAATTTAAGGATGGTTTTTATTTTAAAATACGATGAAATATAAACAAGTATTTGTATTTATTCAATATCTTTAAGGCGGTTTTCACTTTATCCTTTGCATTTTTTTCTCTTCACTGACAACAATCTGAATGTAATATCTTAGTAATTATTTTATCAATTGCTCTAGTGTTAAAATTAGACATTTAAATGTACTTAGCCTTAAAACATAACTTCAGTTTGTTTAAAATCTAAAACTAACAAAATATTTCACTAGCGAGCCACCACATGATACTTATTAAGTATGTAATGTTACTCATAGTTTCTCAATTGATTTTTGTTAATAACAGTATCTCAATTAATTATTATACATTACTAGCGGCTCACCCTCGCTTCGCTCGGGTTCGCCTCTAGAAAAACACTATTAGTTCCCACAGGAACCGTTCATTTTTCCGGGATGTAAAGTAACCTGTTGTTTGACAGGCAATATAAGGTATCAGAATGTTAAATTTTACTAAATTAGGTGCATAAGTTGTTGTGTACTAAGCTGTATAAGATACTATATACCACGGGAACTCTTTAATTTTCTGGGATGAAAAGTATCTTACATGTTGACCGGGGATATAAGGTACTACCATGCAAAATTTCATTTAAATCGATCCAACAGTTTCAAAGATTAGCCCGTACAAACAGACAAACAGACAGAGAAACAAAAAAAAGAAAAAAATCTAGATTTGTTCTATTTTTCTTCTTACGGGATGTAAGAAGATAACTGACTCGGTTTTTAGCATTTTTTTTCTATGTACAAACATTCGACCTCTACAGTTTTATTATATTTATAGATAGAGAGAATAAATAACGTATAATAAAACAGTAATATATAATAATGAAAATAGTTATAGCGAGTGTACCTTAGGAGATAAGACATCATCATCATCATCATATCGAGAACTTTTCTGTCCACCTTTTTAAGACTTACAATTTTCTTGTACAATGTTTTGATCTATCTCTTTAGGTTGAGCCAGCGTTAGCCATATATAATTTCTAAGGACAATTCGATAGAACCAGTTATTGTGTTTTCCCGTGGGAATGAATAATTCGCCTGTCGTAAAAGGTATCCTAAATGTTGACCCGAGCACTAAGTTATCACTATACAAAATTTAAATAAAATCGGTTCAGTACTTTTTGCGTGAAACGCGCATACAAAAAAATAGACAAACAGACAATTTTTTTAATAACGATTATTTTGGGGTCTATGTTGTGTACATAATATGTTACAAATAAACGAAAACATCTATCCCACGGGAACCGTACATTTTTCCGGGATAAAAAGTAACCTATTTGATAATCTGATGTATGACCTATATTATTGTAAAGTTTCATCAAAATCCAATCAGTAGTTTTTGTGTACTAAGCTGTATAAGTTACTATATTTTTTTGACTGTCCCATAGGAACCCTTTAATTTTCCGTGATGAAAAGTAGCCGATTTGTTATTATCATGTATGAACTATATTATTGTAAAGTTTTATCAAAATCCAATCAGTAGTTTTTGTGTACTAAGCTGTATAAGTTACTACAGTTTTTTGACTGTCCCACGGGAACCCTTTAATTTTCCGGGATGAAAAGTAGCCGATTTATTATTGTCCTGTATGAAATGTATTATTGTAATGTTTTATTAAAATCCAATCAGTAGTTTTTGTGTAATAAGCTGTATAAGTTATTATAGTTTTTAACTATCCCACGGGAACTATTTAACTTTCCGGGATAAAAAGTATTTAAGATGTTGCCCGGGATATAAGGTACCACCATGCAAAATTTCATTTAAATCAGTCCAATAGATTCGGAGATTAGCCCGTGCAAACAGACAAACAGACAGAGAAACAAAAAAATTAAAAAAAATCTGGATTTGTTCTATTTTTCTTCTTGCATCCCTCTGACTCGATTTTTAGTATTTTTTGCTATGTACAGACATTCGACCTCTACTGTTTTATTATAGTATAGATTTATAGATCATAATATTTATTCTTCATATTTTGTTAGTTCTAATTTTATTCCCTATACAAACTTTCATTGCCATTTTCACCCCCTTGAGAGATGATTTCCGGGATAAAAAGTATCTTATATCCTTCCCAGGGTCTTAAACTATATTCTTACCAAATTTCATCTAAATCGGTTCTGTAGATCCAGTGATTACCCCCTACAACCTCACAAACTCACAAACCTTTACCTTTAATTTACCGCTTTATAATATTATTATAGATAATATTAATTTGATGTTGATTATTTATATTTTATTAATTACAATCTAACAATATTATTACAGATATGACTTTGTTATATTTTATGAAAACTTAAGAAAAAAACCGACTTCCAGGCACTAAAATGTAAAAAATACCTAAACGGCAGATTTTATTTAGAATTAAAAAGTTGCAAAGCAAATCTAATATAATATTTCGATACGTATAACACATATTTACCTATTAGATATTCATATCTTAAAATATTGTCGGCTGGCACCGACTTCGGAAATATCTGATTTGGTATCTATTCTCATTAAAAAATAACTGAACGGGGGTTTTCATTTGAAAACCCCCGTTTAGTTATTTTTTACATTTTAGTGCCTGGAAGTCGATTTTTTTTAAGTTTTTATTTGACCATTTTTAGCGTAGACGTAATAAGCAGGTAATTTCTTAGAAGAAAGTTTTTTTAATAACATGTTCGATTAAGCAATTTATTTATAAAAATAATTTATTTGTTGATTTAAAAAAAACTGCTTGACAGATTTCGATAAAATTTATATGGGATCACCTTGGAAGTATACCCTTTGAAACAAAAAAAAATCCAAATCGGTTTAAGCGTCTTCGAGTAATCGATGAACATACATAAAAAACGATTCCGACGAATTGAGAATCTCCTCCTTTTTGGAAGTCGGTTAAAAAGTATTGCCATCCACCCTGGGGTAATGTGTTATCTTTAGAAGGTAGATGGCGTCACATTACACCCAAAGGTGAGGACATAGTTTTAAAAAAATTGTGATAGTTATTTTGTAGGTAATTCTGTAGAAGTAATTACATAAAGGAAGAATTGCTGAAGTTCGAAGTTTTACTTATAAAGTCATTAATAACAGTTCTTAATAAGTGTAATGTCAAAAGTTATTTAAAATAATAAATTGTATATTAATGAAATGTGAAAACAAAATATATTATGAATTTCCATTAGGTGTGGAAAACGGCAAAGATAAATTGCGTCAAAAATTGTTAATACTTTTTTGTACTTTGGCATAGAATTACACCACGAAAGTGTTAAGAATTGAATATTTACTACGTTTTATTTGATACTTACTACGTTTACTACTAAGAAACTATTATTTATATTATTTTTTTAAACGCCTCTATACAATAATCTAAGCCAGCTTACAGTCTTATAGGCTATAGTTCGTAGCAAAAGAAACAAAAATACATATTATATTGGTAAAAACTTTCTTTATCCTGGTGTAATTATGCAAGTGACAATATATAATAAACGCCAATAGAATTTTTGTACATAATTTAGTAATAATGTTTTCAAGAAGTAGAGTTTCGCGTTAACTGTAAAATACAGCGAGCGCTATATCAACCTCAAGGTGGATTACTGCAGTAACGAGAAATTTCTAACAGACACAGCCAACAGATGCACGTATCTGGATGCACTTAGCTCCCAGACCAAGGTTTCGTACAATAAACATATAACATAATACTCGTATAATATTTATTACATATAATAAAATTGTAACTAAGCCGAATCTGTACATTAGATATTTTTTGGAAAATCTTATTGAAATAAATATTATTATCGATACAGAGGCCGAATCTATAGCTTTTAAAATTTTTGTCTGTCTGTCTGTTACCGCATCACAGAAAAACCACTGGAGGGATTTTGATGAAATTTGGTATGATGATAGCTGGTTATCCGAGTCAACATATAGAATACTTTTTACCACGGGAACATTCATTTCTGAGAACAAATACAAAAACTGCACTGTAAGATTATACTTATATGTAAAATCTAAGAATTTGGCTTTTTATCATCTGAACGCAGGCGGAGCCGCGGGCAATGCTAGTCTTCAATAAAAATAATAGTCTTGAGACTATTACAAATATCGGACAAGTGCATGTCTGTCATGTGCACTCCTTGAGATTGAGAGAAAGAAAAAGAAAATGTTTTACTATTTTAAGTTTAGTTAAATTAAATGTTGTAAAATGTGTAGTACATTTCATATATATACTGAACTGTTATCGGATTTTTTTGGGATTTCATTTTTATTTACATTTTTTATCCCCAACGTTCCGAATGCTTTACAGCAAACATGGTCATGGGAGAAAATGTAACAAAATATTATTGGTAATGCTGAGTATTATCACTATTGGTGATTGATTGGTCAAATTATTGTAATATAAAGGTTGAGAAAGGGTGTTTATTTTTAGGTTTAATGCAACTAAGGAAAGAAATCCTCACAGCGAGTCAGTCCCTATTTTGTATAAATTTATTAAACAAAAAAAGTAGAAAAGTACATAATAACATACAGCTATGTTTTTTTCAAAGCCTAGGATACTTCTGCCAAAGCCGAGCAGACCCAACTTATAATATTGATAAATTATTTAGATCCTTTAAGAACATGAGATGCTCTTCAAATGTATTGATGTAACCAATTATTATTCAATATAACTTTGAAAACATAATATTATTGCTTTTGTATCTAGGCTTTACTAAGTTTGCTCTATAAATAGATATTTTTCTACAGAAGACCTTGAGTAGACCAAGATATTGTTATCTATAATACAAGTCACAATTACTGCCTGGTTTATTTTTGTATTAATTCTATATGGAGTCGCGATTATTATTAACTATATTAATAAAGATATAGGTTTTTAGTATTATAAGAATATTATTTTTGCCTGACCGATTGATTTATCTATCAATAGCTTTTTTAAACAGAGGTGGCTCATTTGGGAGCACGCCCGCTATGAAAAATGACACTCATTCAAATGTCTTAGTTATTTTTATATGGGGGTCCCTTTCCCAACGTGATTATACTTGCTCATACGGTGAAGGAAAATATCGTGAGTAAATAGTAGTTTAACCAGAATTTTGCCTTAAAGGCTTGGTATGGATTACTAATGATTATAATTAAATATTACTATCGAAAATTCCATTCTATATCCCACCTCATGAATCAAATCCGTGTCTATGAAGTTTTCAAAGGTCTCTACTAAAAATATTTCATATCAAAACCGAGCTTTGAGCCATACACAAAAGCTCCTAACACTTTGATAAACGGTCTCGCGTCAATACATCGCAAAGAGCAATAGCCGGCATTGAAAAGTGTAAATTGAAACTAATATGTCACATCTTCACTTACGTTGCTTCTACCGGCTACATTTGTCTGGCGAGGTCCTGACTACGCACGCTGAGTTTAGACCGGCTAATTATACTGTATACTGTATGTATACCGACAATGGTAGCCTAGTGGTAACGTGCTCACTTGGAAAACCGAGTGAAATGGGTTCAATTTCGGGTTCATTTTTAACATGATAACCAATTGTCTTACGGTGAAGAAAATATCGTGAGGAAACTTGCATGTCTGAGAGAACCTAGAAAGTTTTCGAAAGAAGCGTGGTGGAGTATGGCTTGATCCCCCTCGTATTAGAGGAGGCCCGTGGCCAGTAGTGGCACGTTAAAAAGGCTGAATACATACACATATACTGTATGTATTGGCTGAGATGAGCATTTAGAGCTCAACTAAATCAAAATATCTCTAATAATATATTTCTTAACAAACTGATCCCTTTCAAATTTATTATGAATTTCCGTGTACTGAAAGTAGGAAATCGATTTAGTACTAACAATTTAAATTAATTTCCTTCACTCTATAAAAATTTTGTTAGAAAATATTCAATAAGTATTGGTTAATTTTGAAAATTTATAAATATTTGTAGTTTTTGAGTATAAAATTAACCTTCCATGCACAAGGTGACTTAACCTCCCATCCCATACGAGGTGGGATGTGCCCAACCCCAGAGGAAATATAAAAATTTTTTATGCGCATTTTAAAAAGAAAAATTATATGACAACTACTAATAAATGGAATTAAGTAAAATATGTTGCTAAAAAATATTATACTAATGTAATATTTTTTGAACTGAATTATATTAGACTAATATTATCCTAGAGAAACAAAAAAAAATATATTATTTCACTATAATTGTTGAGGTCGGTCAAAGATGCCACAACATACTAAAGTATTACTTTGCAGATTGAAAACGTAAAAATATTCAATCAATTGTAACCAGTAAGACTTCTCATTGAACAGAGATTTAATGCTGAAGTAGGAAATTAGAAATGCTATGGCCAAAGCCAATTACATTTTTCAATGCAGGATTCGATAGATGCCATTTTCAGTTATTTAAAGCATACTTTCCAAGGATGGAACATACTATTTTTTTTAATATTATACTGAACCATTGGATACTTTTTGCTATAAAACATCATACAGCAATGCCGAGTTAGTTTCGTGCTTCGTAATTCTAAACTATGCATGGATTTTGATACACATAATATTAAATGTAATTATTGCGTAAGGTTTATTTGTACAATATTATAGGTATCTACGAATAAATAATATGTTATTTATTCGTAGATAGGTATTTTATATTTAATGACTAGCGACTCAACCCGCATTCCGTTCGAGTTCGTTCCCAGTTCACAGGCAGATAGACAAAAATTCTAAAAACTATAGATTCGGCCTCTGTGTCAGTAAAATTTTCCAAAAAAAAAAATTTAATGTACAGATTCGATTCAGTTATAATTTAATTATATATTTAGAAAAGTCGATGTTTTGTAATCAAGTCGTTAAGTCCGAGAGAAGCGACGGTGCATCGCTAGTTAAGATATAAAACTAATTTTTTGTCTAACCAAATCACTTGGGACGAAAGCAATCCTTAGTCACTTTATATTCAGGGGATCGTTTGGTGTTGTAAAAGCCTTCGTGAGTATTCAGTTGAATTGGAATTTAAAATATATCGATTCCCTTATGAATGAGGACAGACGGATGAAATATTAGCGTTTCTTTGCAATTGGCGCCAGCTGCTGTAATTGTAAACGATACGTGCCTTGAATGGTAGAATGGTCTTTGGAAGTGAGTGATATTGACGTATCTCTGACTATAGGATGGAAAGAATGTAAAGAAAATCTATACGTACCCAAGAAAAGTAACTTTATACAGTTTACAAGAATTCGTCATTTTTTACGTTCGTAACTCAATCATACACATGAATGTAGGACCTGTATGGGTACTGCAAATACGAGTATTCTGCAACAGAAATCCACGATACTGACATGCTAAAATAACAAAACACACATTTATGCTTAACCTTGAAATATTTGTCTGCAAATCTTATTTTTCAGTTCTTTATAAAAAATAATTATCTTCTGAAGAATAATTTATTAGTGTACTAAAAACAGCATCTTAAAAAAATCCTCGAGGAAGGTCTATCATTGATACTAAAATTAAAATAGAAGAAGTCGGTTAAAAATAACAACTATAGCTTTAAATAACAGAAAATATGAATCAATATTTCCTCAGTACACATAATTATAAATCTTCTACTACTCCACCTACAAATCTGCTTGTTTTAAATTCGCTTTGACATTTCGCGTTCAGCTTGGCAGTAGTTCAGAATGCGTTTTAATGAGAAAATTATAAGTGTTACGTACAAAAAAGGTGGAATAGTAAGTAGGACGTTAAAATGAAGTAACGAGCGACCCAGTGCCCTGGCTCTAGGAATTACGGGATGAATAAATTTTGATGAGCGATTCATCCAGAAATAGGTACTTTACCGCTGTCATATTTCAGCGACCTATGAAAAGATTTGAAGCTGCATTCTTTTTGATTTTGTTTTAGAATAATATGTTGATAATAAAAGCTAAAGTTAAGTTGTAAATTATTATTATTTTTTCTCTCTTTAGAGATTCAGAGCTTAAAGAGGCCTGGTCATTTGAAAAGCTTGCTTAGACATACATATGTCTAACATGTAGAGGATACATAGAGACTTGAATTTGTTTAATTTGACGCATAGGCACGGGGGTGTAACACCGCCAACTTCCACACTGCGGGCTGTTACTGAGAACTTCTCTACAGAAATACTCAATGACTTTATTAAGCCCGACCTGAGAACGCCACATTTGTAGCCAGCCATTCATGCTAGCTATATATGTTGTGTTACGTATCTCTTTTTATATCTCTATAAAATTTTTTTTTGCCATACTGATAACATTGGATATGATAATTAATAAATTATTAGTTTAACTCATCAGTTTTTCCGTGTTTAGTTAATTATGATTAGTTAATTATTGTATTTTCCAATTTTGATCTTGGTAGATGTACGTATGTATGATTAATATTACAAGTGAAAAAGTTTATTGTCAATGTGCTTGTTAGTCCTTCAAACTATAGCTTATTAATAGATTTAAGTGAAATTTTGAATAGAAGTAATTTATGTTTTGGACTTCTACATAAATATATAATAATATAAATATAAATAAATATGTTGGAACATTAATACACAGCATCCTCTAGTTCAATGGTAAGCTACGAGGCGCGTGCTATGGATACCAGATAGTTGATACACTACACATATATAACTTTAAATACATACATATCATAAATATAAACACTCATGATTGGAGTACAAAAATTTGTGCTCATGACACAAATGAATGCCCTCAGCGGGACTCGAACGTGCGACCGCTGGCACAGCAAGTAGCACTACAAACTGAGCCAAACGTGTCGTCAAAAATAAGATAACCACCTTTTATCGATGTACCTACCATACGCCAGCAGCATGTAAAACCCTCTAGCCGACACCGTTAGTAATAAAATTTGGAGGAAGACACTTGGACGCGACGCCAGAAGTATATAAAATGCAGTTTGAAATTCCATGTACGAGTAAATTTGCATAAAATAAGCCAGTTCTTAAGAAATGCAATATTATATGTAATTAGGTTTAGGTTAGTTCTAACTGGCCACCGCAATTGATACAATGTATAAATCAGCCGGTCTGAGTATAGCGCGTGTAGGCCGTGCCCCGTCGGGCTATATATGCTGGCTCACAGTAACATTGTCGAAGACGTGACATATTAGTCTCAATTTACACTTTTCAGCACCTGCTATTAGTCTCTACGACGTATTGACGTGACGCCGTTTATCAAAGTGTTAGAAGCTATATTGTATTAAACAAAGCTCGGTTTTTATGGGAATTATTTTGACAACTTTCATAGTAATATGATGGAGGTCAGAATATTGAATTGTACACATGGCAAATATTTGTATAAAATCATCTATTTCTGCTTAGGTAAGACTTTCTACACTTTATGGAATTATTGTAAGCTAGCGACTCACCCTCGCTTCGCTCGGGTTCGTCTCTAGTTACGCTTTGACGTTAATGTAGAATAGATAGACTATATTATGTATAGCCTGTAGCCTTCCTCAATAAACGGGCTATCTAATGCAAAAAGATTTTACCAAATCGGATTAGTAGTTCCTGAGATTAGCACGTTAGAACAAACAAACAACAAACTCTGCCTCATATTAGAACAGATAACTATTACAAATGTGTCATATTAAGCTCACGTGATATTTTTTTAGTCTAGCTAAAGAAGGATTTTTGACATTATTGTGGTGTCACGTTCTAAAATAAATTAATTGATTCCGATAATAATCGAGTCACATCAATTTTTATAGTTATTTTTTTATAGTACTTTGTTAGATTTACGCAAATATTTGACATTTTAAAGAAAACCATCTTTTCGGATGTTTTCGCGATATTTTTGGTTCCCGACATTTCGAATGCTTTACAGCAATCATGGTCTCGGGAGAGACTATGGTGTTAGATGTCTCAAAGGCAATTTTTATGCGGTTTTGCTACGCATTATTTCACGCAAAATATGGTCGATAATTTCGCACGCTCGGCCATCAACATCATGGTCAAGAGGCCAAGGCGCAAGATTAACAATCACAGGTGTCCGCGTTCATATCCCGGTCGGATACAAAGGTATAATTTTTTTTGTTTTTTTTTTTTGTATTTATTCAAGTTTTTAGTTTTTTTTTAAAGAAAATTGTACATGCGACGAAAAACTCCGAGCGAAGCTCGGTGGCCCAGATATATTATTTTTAAAACAGATATCTAATTAAAGCGTTAAACAAAACTATTATTCTAATAAAATTTTGTAAACAATTAAGTCTATAGAATGAGACAAACAAAAACTTTGAAAAATAAAGAAAAATGTGCAAAATGTTTTAATTTACAATTCCAAGAAATGAGATTTTAATAATATAGAGATAAGATAACAATCTTCTGTCTTGAAATGATAAAAAAAATAGTCAATAGCACCCATCAGTACGAGAGTTGACACAACGAAGAATGTCGGAAAAGCAACTTCTGTAAGTGTTATATTAATCGTATTCTATCGGATAGTTAAGTATGATATATATAATAAGTTGTCCGACTTCAAAAAAAAAAAAGTTACTCCACAACTTTCAACAGCTAAATGGTCTGTTTATTTTGTGGGTATTTTTGTTAATATAAATTAGTTTTTTTTTATAGAACAGATTATAAAATCCCAAATTAATGATAATGTTAGATCCATTTATTAGTAATAAACCATTGACTTAGCTATACGCTATAAATTATATCATACAATAATATCAATGCATATAAATTAAAGTAGGTGAAATGCACTGCTTTGTAATAGTCATAAAACTGTGTACGTAACCAAGTCTGATTGGAAAATTGACCCAATTAACAGCATAATTGGCTAGTCAGGCTTTGAGGCCTCGCATTATGGGCCTTAACCAAATTTTGCGAAATATCTATGTATAATTAACGAAACAAAGGCAAAAGATTAAAGTTAATGCAGGGTGTATACTATTTTGAGAAATCATAACATCATTTTGGAGTTGAATACGTTTGAAAATGAAATGGTAAGTAAATTTTAAATAATCGATTTTTTCTATACATACATCTTTTGATTTTCTTTTATTTACTCACCATCGCTTCGCTCGGATTTGTTCCTAGGTTTCTTATCCATACAAACTTTCCCAATTTCAGCCCTTAAGGGCTAATTTCCGGGATAAAAATCCTTTCCAGGGTCTCCAACTATCTTTTTACCAAATTTAATCTAAATCGGTTCAGTCGTTTTGAACTTATTCGGTACAAACAAACAAATCAAAAAAATCTTTCCTCTTTATAATATTAGTTTAGATTTATAATATATACCTAACATAAATTACCGAAAAAATCTTTAGCAATGTAAAAATTGTTTCAATTTTAGTCCCAAAGGGCTTAAAGGGTTGTATGAATGAGAAAATAAACGCTATAAGTGCGGTCGTGGCCGCAGGGAATGATTAAAGATAGTGAGAGTATCGTGATACCTCACAAGGTTTTCAATTTGTAAATAGTGATACTAACGTGGTGATCTATCATACTAAAAAGGCAGAACAATCGGACTACTAATTATATAAATGCGAAAGTTTGTATGTAGGTGTATGTTACTCCTTCGCACTGAAGCGATTAGACGGATTTGAACAAAATTTAGTACCTACACAGATGGGCTATATTGTTAGGTACCTAGGGATACACCAAACAAAATATATCCTATGCCGGAATAGAATTTGCGACCTCAGATATAAGAGAGTATAATATAAACCTTAAATTATATCCCAAGAGACTTTTGTTTAGCTGTTGATTGTTGAATCTAATATTTTCAGAAAGCAATATGCTTGAGATTTTGGGGCTTCAACACGATGTCATTATACAATCGTCGAAGAAAAGAAATCTAAAAAAAATATAAGAATTTTATATTATGATTCCATGAAATAACGATTATATAATATGTACAATATACATTGTACAATGTACATACATATTGTACCGTCTCAATATTATTTAATATGTCTAATATTCAAGTATTGTAGAATGATATCGATATAGAGCACTGATCACGTGTTAATATTACCTATACAATGAAATATTTAAATATTTAAACAAGAAAATATATTTTTTTTAAAGATTTTATCTAACTACCTTACATATAATATGACATATTTTAGAGTATAAATCCCTATCGACACTTGCCTATATATATATATATATATATATATATATATAATATATATATATATATATATATATATATATATATATATATATATATATATATATATATAATAAAAAATTGCCGTTCATTAGTCTCGCTAAAACTCAAAAACAGCTCTACCGATTTGTTATAAAAAATCTGGGAAACCACAAAAAGACAGCTGAAAATCTAAACATTCAGAATTGTTTTTTTTGTACCTTTGAATATATAATAATATATAGTCTATCGTTCCATACTAACCCTTAAAATATACACAACAAGGGACGAACCCGAGCGAAGCGAGAGTGAGTCGATACTTTCAAATAAATATAAGAGGTATTAAATTGCTATTATAGTAATATTTAAATTAGTCTTAAACTAACCTTCTACAAATAACGACTAAGGCTTAGCCAATTTCTGTAGACTAAATACGACTTAATCTATTAACTCTAACAATCGCTTTAATTTGAATAAATTTGAATTACGTTAACACTAAAAGTCCGCTCTATATTTTAAATAAAACTATCTTTTCGGATTTTTTCGCGTTTTTTTTTTTGATTTTTGGTTCCCGACGTTTTCAATGCTTTATAGCAATCATGGCTATGGTCAACAAAAATCATAATAAATTGACAAAAAGATCCGAAAAGACAATTTTATTTAAAACTAGCGACTCACCCTCGCTCCGCTTAGGTTCGTCCTTAGTTACTTTTTATCGTTTGTTATAAATTTCTCAGAGATGAGATATTTTCCCGCAGTAAAAAGTATCCTATATTCTGACCCGGATAACCAGCATCATACCAAATTTCATCAAACTCCAGTGATTTTCTCGTGATGCGTTCCCAAACAGATAGACAGACAGACATAAATTCTAAAAACTATAGATTAGGCCTTTGTATCGGTATTAATGACAATATAAAAATTTCAATAAGATTTTCCAAAAAATATTTCACGAACAGATTGACTCAATTAGAATTTTGTTATATGTATCGATGACAAATATTCGCGTAAATCTAAGAATATGTTATCCTATATATTGTGCGAGATCAGGAGGCTTAGATAAGATATCGCTGTACAATCGTTGGAGATTAGAAGTATTTAAAATCTATTTGTAAATAGCAATGACAAAACAGTTCAGTACCCTTTTGTCCTCTTTTTGTCAACGGATTTTTTTCTTGGTGACGAGCTTTAGTATTATCTGTTAAATAATTATTATGGAAACAGTTTATTTAAAGATTACAAAAATCAATTCAGAAACACGAAATCATGAAAAATGAAATGAAATATTCTTAATATTTTCTTAGATTTACGCGAATGTTTGACATTATTAAATAAAACTATCTTTTCGGATTATTTCGCGGATTTATTTTGATTTTTGGTTCCCGACGTTTTGAATGTCTTATAATATTCTTTATTGCACACCATTATTTTACATTATATAGTTGAAACAGATTAAAGAGATATAGTACAATAGGTGGCTTTATCGCTAGAGAGCGATCTATTCTAGACAACCTTTGAGTAGAGAGAAAGAAGAGAGAAGGTAGGGGTGCAAGCATCTTAAAGATAATCAGAAGATATCATGTAAGATATATAGAAGAAAAAACATACATATATATGGAAATTGAACTCCTATTTTTTATGTTGGTCTGAAATAGTATCTAAAAATAATATTTTATACGTTTATTTAATATTGTAAGATAATAATTTATAATTTATTACCCTATTGATTATAATCGCGAAAGTTTGTGAGAATATATGGATGTTTGCTTGTCACTTATTTAACAGATTTTAATGAAACTTTACAGTAATATAGCTTTTACATCAAAGTAACACATAGGGAATAATTTATAAATATATAATTAAACTATGTGGGCGGAGTCACGGGAAAACGCCAGTAAGAAATGTCGTAGCGACTCGACCACAAATATACTCGAGTTAAATATGGAGGTAGAGGGTGAGAACAGATTGTGGTTGCATTATGCAGACTTCAATACAATGACCTATAATGGCTACAGATAAAGTAAGTATTTAATATCAACACTTAAAATGTCTATCGGTGAATTTTAAAACGATTACCTTATTATACGGTTACCCTAAATTTTTACAATTAGCAATTTTACTTTCTTAGATTTATGTGAATATTTGACATTTTAAATAAAACTATCTTTTCGTATTTTTTCGCGGATTTATTTTGATTTTTGGTTCCCGACGTTTCGAATGCTTTACAGCAATCATTTTCACGGGAGAGAATCTCTCTCGCGAAATAATCCGAAAAGATAGTTTTTTTAATTATCAATTTTATAAAATATATCCCAATATCAATGAGTTTCAGTAACTACTGAACCGATTTTCATACAGTTTCCATCAATAGAAACAAGGATTATCTAGGAAGGATAAATTTATTAATATTGAAGTATGTTGACATTATTTATTACTTAAGTCAAAAAATCTCACCTTTTGAGAGTTTCCGTAATATTATAAATGGGAAGGTAATCTAGGGTCGTTGATCGCTAATATTATGATAAGATAAGATAAATTATTTACTTCGATCTTAGAGCATAGACGAGCTGCCTTATATTATATCTTACCTTATTAAAGGAGTAATTCTTGTGTATATATATGTATGTACTATGTATATGTATACAAGTTTATTTCGTGTATCTCGGAAACGGCTCTAACGATTTGGATCAAATTTTGTATGCAGATAAGGTTTTGCTTTTTAAGTTTATTTGTATACATATGTAGCTCTCTTTTCTAAAAAAATCATCTTTTCTAAAAGAAAAAGATTTATAAAATCACCGAGTGAAACTCGGTCGCTCAGGTTTTTAATGGTAGATCACTACTGTTATACTATGTGTATATATATTATATGTATGCGAAACATTGTATTATTTAGACGAATCTGGATGAAATTTGGTAAACAGAACCATGAACAAGTGGACATAACATCTGACGGTATCTCAAAAAATAAGTTCTTATTATATGTTCAAAATTTGAATATCCATACATGAGCGTATACTGTAAACTTTAAGAACAAATAACTATAGCCAATAACAACCCAGTAGGTACATGCTTATCCAATGTGTGTACCAAAATGAATTTAACGCTTGCAAAATCACGTTGCAGCCATAAATAAAGACCGATCACGTCAATCAGACTCATTACGTATTAAACTTGCAGCCTCCGTGTATATAGCACCTGTACTGTTTCATTTTACTTGTACACCACATTTTGGTTATCATTAAATGAAGCTATGGATTTAATTTTAACTTCGAAATCCATTGCGGCATAAGCACTGTGAGTAGAAAATAAGTTTTATTGCAATAGAGTAATGTATATGTGGTAATTGATAATACTGTCTATTAAATTTGTTGAGATAAGGGCCAGGTATTGCAAGTGATTCATTGCGCGCGGACGCCGGCGTTGGCTTAACTCATCAATATCGGCCCGTTTGATATCAGTCGTTATTACATATTGTATGTTGTTTTAGCTATAGTAGATTCAAAATTTCTGTTCTTTTGTTAGTTTTGATATACGGATTTTGGATTTTTGATACATATCCTTTGTTTGTGTAAAGGAGGTCGCGAGTTTAATTTTCGTATGTGACAAAACAGAGGGTTCTGTTAGTAACAGCCAAAAGCTTTATATAAATAATCCAGTAAATATTATAAAAGCGAAAGTTTGGATGTATGGATGTTAGTTACTCAATCACGCCAGAACAGCTGAACGGATATGGATGAAATTTGGCACAGAAATAGATTATAGTCTGGAATAGCATATCGCTTCCTTTTTCTTCCGGAAAAATGTA
Source organism: Brenthis hecate (assembly GCA_951806755.1). NCBI lineage: Eukaryota > Metazoa > Arthropoda > Insecta > Lepidoptera > Nymphalidae > Brenthis > Brenthis hecate. The sequence goes on from OX638269.1 coordinate 7,357,984, forward strand.
CAGTTCCCGTGGGATATCCATACTAACCGTTAAGACGAACCTGTGCGAAGCAAGTGTGAATGGCTAATATTATAAATAAAAAGACGAGCGAAGCGAAAGTAAATCTCTAATTTATTGTATAAGTATATATATATACCAAGTTTAGTTATTGAGTCTTTCTGTATATAGAACATCATCATCATCATCATCATATATATATATATATATATATATATATATATATATATATATATTAAAAATGTTAAAAATACTAGACTATAATTTTTGCATTTATAATATTGTGTAAAGACTGTTCAATCGTGTTGTAAGTTAGCCATGGCGTATAAATCCCCCTAGCCCGCTGGATCATAGGCTCTATATAGATAAATCGTTCGAATCGTGTCGGCAGAGATGTGATATATTATTTTCAATTTACACTCTACAGTGGCCAGCGATTACTTTACCGGACATATTGACAGGTCAGTTTGTTAGTTCCCGGAACATTTACCTGCATAGTCACGTTTTCGGAGAATTCGGTGTAATTTGGTGTAACTTGATGTAACTTTAAAGTGGGTAAATTACGTTTCTGAAAAAAGCTCAAGAAATTCGTCTACCTTTGGAGCTAATAGCCTATTTCTTTTAAAATGAAGTCATTAGAAGAAGGCAGGAATTAAGGCAGTGGTAGCCCAGTGGTAACGCGCTCGCTTGGGAAACCGAGTAAAGTGGGTTTAAATCCCGGGTCTCGTACCTCTGATATTTTCATGTGCGAATCATTTCCAACATGATTACCATTGTCTTAACGGTGAAAGAAAACATTGTGAGGAAACCTGCATGTCTGAGAGAACCTAGCAAGTTTTCAAAAGACATGTGAAGTCCGCCAACCCGCATTTGGCCGGTGTGGTGGACTATGGCCTGATCCCCATTGTATTGAAGGGAGACCCGTGCCCAGCAGTGGGACGTTAAAAAAGGATGAATACATACATACATTAGAAGAAGTATCAGTATGGGAATGCTTTGAAGTTTCATTTTTATTGGTGTAGTTTTTATAAAAAAGTATAATAATTATGATTTTTATCTTGTTTTGTATCAAATTATACATTTAATTACATTTCATAACCCTTTCTCATGATTCTGACTAACAAAAATATAGCCTTTACCTCGTATTTTCGTTTGGATTAAACTTTATATAAAAACTTCTATCTACTCAATGGTTCCCTTTAACACATTTTAATGTACAAATATAAATAAATGTACTACATATATTCATCTGTTTTTTATTTAACTTTTTGTCACGTATTCATTGCTATATAATAAATCCAATTTTGATAAAACTTTGCTGCTATTATTTTTTAAACATGCCCTTGTAGGTCACAACAATACATAAGACCTAAGTAAACTGTACAGGGGTTAGACTTGAACCGTATATGATATCTTGAGATTTATTGATCTTAATAGAAATTGTATAGTTAGAAAGTAATTTGTGCAGACAAACATATAAATATGAACATATAATATTTTTATATACATATGTATATGTATATACATATGTATGTAAAAATATGTACATGTCACGGTCATTTTGCACTTGTATAAAGTCAGGGTGATTCGTTAGTAATATCAGCATTATGTGATCTGTGATAATATGAAAGTATATCATACAAAGGACACTAACGAGAAAATTATTTTACACTGAAGGACACTAAAATTTAGTAGTATCATATAGGGCAATAAAAGTGCATTGCTAGGAAAGGACAAACCATTCAGCGTGTTATAACTGATATCAAACGGAGCGATATTGATGAGTTAAGGCAATGTCGGTGTCCGCGCGCAATGAATCATTTCCAACAGCTGACCGTATCTCGTGTCTAACTAAATGTACTATAAAATTCACATATTTATAACTTAGCTATTGAAAGGCTTATCTATACTAATATTATAAAGAGGCAGAGTTTGTTTGTTTGTTTGTTTGTTTGTTTGTTTGTTTGTTTGTTTGTTTGTTTGTTTGTTTGTTTGTTTGTTTGTTTGTTTGTTTGTTTGTTTGTTTGTTTGTTTGTTTGTTTGTTTGTTTGTTTGTTTGTTTGAACGCGTTAACCTCAGGAATACTAATCCGATTTGAAAAATTCTTTTTGCATTAGATAGCCCGTTTATTGAGGAAGGCTACAGGCTATATATCATCATGCTATCAACAACAAATCTGACAGACTTTCATAATTTATTGTAAAACTGATGTTTATAATCAAATAAATTTAAGGCGGATGAAACCGCGGAGCACAGCTGGTATAATACATGGAGAAATAAATCGATTAAATTGATGTAGCGTATAAGACGAATAGTTTTTTCGATTTTGATAGAGCTTTCACTAGTAGGTAGAGGATGCTAGTAAGATTACTTTACAATTTTATATCATATTTATGCTATTGGCGCTTGACGAAAGCTAAATAATAATATTATTGCTATTATTAATGAAATTATTAAAAATGAAATTCCCCGATATGCTATAATATTCGTATACATAGGTATACCACGAGACTGCAAGTTTAATGAGTCTGATTGACACGCTTGGTCTTTATTTATGGCGCGATTTTGTGAGTGAAAATGATTTTGGTGTGTTCGTGTAATGAATGAAGTAGAGTGCTGAATAACGTTTAAAAATATTTAATCATTCCACGTAAAATGCGTACGCTCGCCGTTTTGAACGCATAATTACTTTTACAGGTCGAATGAGCTTTAATTTTGAATAAAGTTATAAATATAACACATAAAAATAATTACAAACATAATTAATAAACTAGTCAAAGTGCGACTCGAAGTTCCTGTTTACTCATAAATATTCAGTAAAAGCACGGTAATGTTACACATGTTATACATTACCGGGATAAAAGTGTCACTGATTACGATTAAGATTCGAAAAATAAATTTAAGACGGACGGACGGACAGTGTAGGCTTAGTATACATATTGCCCGGACTCTTTGAGATAGGAAAGAATAAAAGCACTTACTAAAATATGAATAATGAATACCATCGACAGAAAATACTAGGAAACATAAGTACCATATACTATAGTAGATGTTTAAAGAAGATCGTAAAAAAAATTGATTTATATTTTACCCTTTAATTTGATTATTTTTACCATTTAATAAAACTATTTAATTTATTTTTAATTTTCGGGGTCACATTTTTTCCGATGTTTCGAATATTTTACAGCATACATATTTACATACATGTTGTACATATATATATATATATATATATATATATATATATATATATATATATATATATATATATATATATATATATATATATATAGTATTGATACAAAAAAATAAAAAAACCTTTAATTCCATGTTGTTTAGTAACATTCATATATTCAGCAATGTTATCATTAATTTCTGTATATCATAAATCTAGATAGTTATTTTTTTTTAAAGTATTATTTAATTAAATTAACGTGCAATGCAATCAGATTACGTTAATTAATTAAAAATTAGAATTGAATTGATTTAAAAACATATGAACATAAAAAAATAGATTAAAATTATATATTTTTTTACAATAATTCCTATATTTGGTATAGACTAATACTAATATAATATATAACAATAAAAAGCAGTTTGTTCATATCGCAAATATCTGTCTGAAAATTCCAACCGAGTCTGGTGCACACATTTGTCGCATATTACGTGATAACCAGATTATTTGTAGGACGTTCGTTAATGACGGTACTAACGAGGCTTTATTTTAATATGTGCCTACTTTTTCTCAGGAACGCGTGGAGATATTAAGTTGAAATTACTACCAAATACTCCAGTCAGCAATCCCTTGGAGTTGTGATAAAATCAAATTTCTAAGTCAACGACACTCGCAAGGGAAAGAAAACATATAGGGTACTTCCCGTTTACATAGAATCATTAAATTTGCTAAACAGAAATATCTTTTAACACAAGTAAAGCGAAATATCCGAAAACCGTAAATTTATACTTACATCATAAAAATAACTTTTTTGCGATTATAAACATAGTTTAATCTTTCATTCTACGGAACCCTCAATGTGCAAGTCGAACTCGCACTTGTTGTAATTGTTTCAATAAATAGAACTTTAAAATATAAAACCTCGTGAATTTCAATGTAAATACGCCCTGTTTCATACAAGCAACAAAATTACAGTATATTACTAAGTTTGATTGGAAAATTGACATAATTATCGACGTAATTGGCTAGTTAGGTTTCTACATATTAGGCCTTAACGAACTATACTTAAATTTGTTAAATAACAATACGTTATTTGTAATTTGAAATTTACAAGAATCTATCTTTTTTTAATTATAACATTTTGCATTTATAATTGAATTAAAATATTCTTGAACTTCATTTAGAATTAAATTATATAGACTTACTATTCAGAGGTTTATTTTGTGCGGAGTAACTATGTGATGGTTTTAAACAAATAATTTTAATTATTTTAAGTATTGTTAATAATCTACTTTGTGTTAAAGTCTTTACATACATTACAACAATATCCCCAACAAAGTATCGGATTGACGCTACTTTACGCACTTATAGAGATAATCTGAAAATCGATAAATACAATACATTCTCGTAGAGTATTTGTTATTTTTTACAAAGCTACAAATAATACCCAGTTATATTTTACAACAACCTATATATATCTCACAGCAACTAAAGTTGTACGTGAAATATAATAGTACAAAGATGTAAATGCGAACTTAATTAAACAACTATATCGAAAAAGCATTAAAACTCTGTAACAACAAAAGCTTGATCGAGAAAAGAATTCTTTAATATAATCATGAGGTAAAACATAACCGAACAGCCTCCCAGCCTATACCACTTATCTTACTCCAAAGTCAAGTATCGAAATTCGCAAAATAGTAACAACCATAGCTGCCTTAGTCTGAACGATTTAATGAATATCAAAGCAGAAAGCGCAATGGATGATGAGCTGTCAAAAAATTACATATTACATCGTGTTAAAGCTAACACTCTAGTCAAATATGGCAAGGCAAGTGAAGACATGCATAATGCAGCGCACCAAGATAGAATTACAGCTCTATAGTTTGCATCATCATAAACTTAGTTTATCTTACACTTAGAAAATTGGCTGCGACTTGGAAACTTTGTTGAGACTTACTTTGAAAGTACATATTATTTTGTAAATAGTTAATTATCTTAGAATACTTAAATATACTGTGCAAGATAAAATTACTTATTACTATCGTAAGTACGGTGAACGAAAACATTGTGAGAAAATCTGCATGTCTGATAGAACCTAGTAAGTTTTCGAAAGACATGTGAAGACCGCCAAACGACACTTGGCCGGCGTGGTGGACTATGGTCAGATATGCCTCCCCATATCATGTTAGCGTTTGTAGCTTGTCGTGCGATCAAATACCGCGTCAAAGAAAGTTAAAAGTTAGCACCAGTGTATAGTGTACATGTCTATATTACAGAATATCATCTTACTTTCTAACTTTGATGACACGTTTGGCTCAGTTTGTAGTGACCCTAATTGCTGTGCCAGCGGTCGTGGGTTCGAGTCCCGCTGGGGGCTTTCATATGTGTAATAAGCACGAATGTTTGTACTCCAGTCATGGATATTTATATTTACAATTATTAAATTATGGTTCTCCAATAATATACAGATACTGCATGTTCCTTACAATCATATATTGATGTGAAATTCAGCCTATAGTTACAATATGCATTTTTAAACTTCCTTATACACAACCTGCGTCCTCTCTCACTTTTTATCAACAACCCACCTTCATTTTTTTATTATACCCTCATATTTTATTAATGTCAAAATTTATAATTTATAATCATTGCTACCTTCAAATTTATAAGAATCAATATTACAAAAATTAGTATAATAATAAATAATAAATAGTGTCGTTAACACAATATGTATCTTATTTAAAGTTATATATGTGTAGTGTATCAACTATCTGGTATCCATAACACAAGCCTCGTAGCTTAGCATGGAACTAGATGGTGCTGTGTGTAAATGTCCCAACATATTTATGTTTATTTATTTAAATATATTTATTTTTCTCGATGCGACTCTAGGTGTTTTTTTTTGTCAAACATTGTCTTGTTTATTTCAAACCGTTTAGGCAGCGTACGTCAATATTAGGTTTTCATTTAATTTTTTATATGGCAACGTCAAGGACTAATTAATATTAGGAATTCTGATAGTAAATAATATTTTCAAAGATTATTCTTTACATCCAAACTTATTGTTCGTTTTTTTTATTCATGCTGAGCTTCACATTTTCTTCAAAGTACTTATTATCTTCTCTTTACGCGTACCGCCATTATTGAAACACTGTTTTAGTGGCTGTACATAGCATTATGCATTATCTTAAGAATTTTAAATTCGGTAAACTGAGATATTTGCATAAACATTTCGTCAGCCGGGAACAGAACCTGTCACTAGCTTAATAGTTAAAAAAAATTATATTACAGTGTATTTGAAAAAGACTTAAAATAATATTGATATATGAAAATGATAAAAAGATTTAAATACAGAACCGCGTAAACTATATTCACTTTTGCGTAACCGCCACAAATAAAGAGCGATCATCAATCAGACTCATTATTTATTAAAGTTTTAAATTTAAAATTTCTCTTCCATTGTGAAAACACTGTTTGTTTCAATACAAAATCCGAAAACAAAATGAAAATAAACTAGTTTTAGTTTAGTCGAGTTCCAAAATGTAGGTTATCTAGTGCATAGAATTTCAAATAATTAACTTTTACTACGACATTCTGGATTTCGTATTTATTTATTTTGTTTAGATAAAGAATATGTTACAGTTATTTATGTGATAAGTTTAATTGTACCGAATAAGCACCGAAACTACTGGACTGATTTAGATGAAATTTGGTAAGAAGATAGTTTGTGACCCTGGAAAGGGCATAGGATAATTTTAATTCCAGAACTCATTTTTTATGGAGGTGAAAATGGGGATGAAAGTCTGTATAGGGACGGGCCCGAGCGAAGCGAGGGTGAGTTGCTAGTATATAATAAAATTTGTAACTGATCGGTGTCTATATACGAAAGATATATGAGAAAAACGATTATTTGGGAACTTTATTAACGCAATATAACCCAAAATAATGGTTTTTAGAATTTTTGTCAGTTTGGGCGTTTGTGCGTAATCTTAGAAACGGCTTCACCGATTTGGATATGGTTTTCACTAATCTGTTGTGGTAGGCTTCATTTTACATTTAGTGTTTTTTTTATTTGAATCGGTTCATAAATAAAAAGTTATGCCAATTTAAAGAATCATCTAGCGGGGGTAAGTCGGTGGTGTTAAAATAAAACATTACTATTTAAACTCATATTTATTTAAATATTTACTTACTTTACCATATTAAGCTTCAACAAATTTAAAGAATATGATTCCTTGCCAAAAATCTCAACAGAAATTCCGACCGAATCCATTCTTCTACACCGAATAAAATAAAAAGCTCCTGTTATCCTGTCAGTATGTTCACATATTTACAAGCTTTTAACAATATTTATGTGATACTTAATATGATGACGTTACAAGCTTCTCATAATGCAATTAATGACGTCGCGATATTTTTTTAATTACTTTATTCGTTTATTTTTGGTCAATTTTCAATTAATTTCAGGATTTTAAGATAAAGCAACTTTTTCAATTATTATACTGATTAATTATTTAAATAACAAAGGAAATCATAATTTTTATTTCAGAATCTTTAAACTTAAGTATATATATTACATAAGAAATAAACTATAAAAGTATTGAAAATCTATTTCTTTCATCTTTTTACTAGCTATATATCAATAAAATCAATTTACATCTCGATACAGTGACATTGTTCATTGAATATTTAAATCGTCATCGGCATTGCGACACAGTTCCAAATTAAATAAGAGGATATACTAACAAGTAAATAGGGTGAAGTCGAAATATAAATAAAAATTTGTCTTTTTCATAATAAATGCAGAACGTAGAAAGAAAAATGACTTAAGGAGCTTTAAATAAAAAAAAAACATTTTGTCGCGCTTTAATTTTTATTTTTTGTTCCTGACGTTTCGTAATATGCTTTACAGCAAACATTGTCAGGGGAAAGATTTAAGATGTTGACGTCTGAAGAGCTATATTTATTACGGTTGTATCTACCCTCAAAATTATACCAAAAATGTAAGAAAACATCAATGGCACCTAAGTAACGTAAAATATTAAAATAAAACGGTTTCATTTAAAAATATTTCATATACATATTTGCGTTAAATCTGAGAAGTAATCTAAGGAGATAAGATCTTAACGTCTTATAAAACTACATATATATAATTTTTTGTATGTTTTTTTTTTGGATAAATTAAAAAAGAAAATAATGAACACATTAAAACAAATGAACACATTCAGGGTAATCTATACTCTATATGTAAATATAGAATATATAACAAAGATAAAGAGTTTGTTACTTTTTTGTTTGAACGCCCTTATCTCTGAAACTACTAGTTGAATGTTAAAAATATTTTCTGAATTTCATAACTTAAGTCTCTTGGTAGTTAAAAGACTTTCTAACGTCACGGTAAGACGTTAAGGATTGTTAGTTCTACATAATCTATGCGAGCGGAACCGCAGAAAAAGTTAGTTCTATAAAAGAAGATTATTAAAAGTAAAACAAAAAGTAAATAATTACTTTTAAAAGAAACTTAAAGCTGGTATTCCTTTTAAGAAAAAATATATTTATTGTATGACTTTAAAACATAAATTTATTGTTTGTATTTGAACATCTAGAATATTCCTATTTTCTTAAACTATTTAATTATTCAAGTATTATTACTATACGATTCATCTATGTATTTATTAATATTTATAAATTCTAAATATAACGTATTCAATATTTGAGCGAGTACGTTGACTTGATTGAATCTTGTCCTAAAGCTACGCAAATATTATAGTAGATATGGTATTAAATTAAAGTTTTTCACTTTTTATCGTTGATGCAAGTTTTAGTATGGTTTTTTTTTATATTAAGAACATTTTTTTTAATGTTTACCCTTTATCTAAAATTAGAATTATTTTTGCATAATTTATAATACGTATGTACTTAGTCTGAATTTTTATTAAAAAATAGATTTTATCTTTTATTATTTTACGCCTACTTAATTTTTAACAACTAAACAACAAAAAACCTACTAAAATTCATCAACCGAAGACGATTTAGTTTTAAAAAAGTAGGTAATTTTACTTTAAATTTATTTTTTATTTCCTTCTCGTTCGTTTGTTCTTCTTCGTTTGAATGTAATTTACAATAGTTTAAATTATCATCATCATAATCAGCTTTTATGTCTTTTGCTGGGCATAGGCCACTCGATCTTCAACTCAACACATCCTACCACTGCAAACCTTTACTTATATATTGCTCCCCTATAGCTGGACGGCGTCCTGCACTACGTTTGCCGAGCCGTGGTCGCCACTCTAGAACCCATCTACTCCATCGGTTATTGGTTCTGCGACAAATGTGACCAGCCTACCGCCATTTAAGCGTACTAATTCTTTAGGCTATGTTGACAAATTTGGTTCTCTGTCGGATCTCTTCATTTTTAGATTAAACAATAATACCTGAATGAAAAAAAAAAAATCATTAATTTATTTGTCGTCAACTAATTTACTATTTTTATATCACATCCACTTTTCGTAGCAACATAAGTTACGGTATAATTAAGATTAGTTTACGCAAGATCAATCCGACGATTTCTGATAGTAAATCAATCTCTATGATTTACTCTCAAGCTATTCCAAATCAGTGTTAATTTAAGTTAGCTTCAAAGCTCAGCCTGGAGGTACGAGCTTTGAGACTTCAAATAAATATAATTTCCAAACCTTATATTAACATACTCCTTTTATAGCTAAATTAGTATGTACTATGTAGTATTAACGAGTATTTAGTATGACCTAAAATTAACTATGTAAAATACTTAAAATAATATAAGTTGGTAAAAGATATTTCGACGACACGTTTGGCTCAGTTTGTAGTTACCCTACTTGCTGCGCCAGCGGTCGCGGGCTCGAGTCCCGCTGGGGGCATTCATTTGTGTGATGAGCACAAATGTTTGTACTACAGTCATGGGTGTTTATATTTATTTATGTATGTATTTAAAGTTATATATGTGTAGTGTATCAACTATCTGGTATCCATAACACAGGCCTCGTAGCTTACCATGGAACTAGATGGTGATGTGTGTTAATGTCCTAACATATTTATGTTCCAACATATTATTTAACCGACTTTTAAAATGGAGGAGGTAGACTTGGACTTTAGTTTATATCTGCTTATTAGAAAGTAAATTTCCATTATTTAATCTGTATTTTAAAATGTATAGTTTATAGAGAAAATAATATATACAATATACATACAAATAAAACTAAAGTTTCTGTCTAAGATTTCACAATAACAGGTTACCTCAAGTACATAGAGTTACATGATACCATTACCTACTTTTTTAAAGATTTTGTTTGTCTGTCTTACTACGTATCCAGGGTAATCTTTGAAACGGCTTAACCGAATGTAATAGAACTTTTACTGGAAGATAGAAGAGTTTCTAGAGGTACGTATAGGATATGTTTTATCCCGGAAATATTTAGAGTTCCAGCGCGAAAATTGACAATCCGCAACGCAAAATTCGAATTTAATTTTTTTAATTGCTAATGACACACCTGAGCGAAGCGATGTTAAGAAAATAGTAGTGAATACATTACAAGTTAAGCTTAAAGTCTAAAAAATAATCGTTTTAAATTACAAGTTTATATCCATTTAAATTTTACCATTCGATTTGCGGTATCGTACTCGTACATTGAAATCACTTTGATCGGTATCGTCCTAAACCGAATATTGGCGATAAAATAATTCATTTCGGCGCGCTATTGAATTTCATGGCTCTGCAAACTAAAGTTCATGTGCAATGGGATTTTTATTGAACACTTTTGCAATGAGTAAGGCTTTTATGGGAATGAAGTCTAATGAGTAATATTGATGGTGTTATTTCATATTATTTTAAAATTTAAATGAAAATACGTGACCGTAAAGTGATATAAGCTAATAATTATGATATACTGAGTGATTTTATTCCTTCTACGAAACATTTGTCCCTTGATAGTTTCAATTTTCTACTTGTACTCAAAGTTCTGCGCCTAATCTATCACCAATCTTGTCGAATTATCATCCCATCGGGCTTTTAAAATGATAGGAATAGAGAGTGCACTTGGTTTTTTGCACATACTTGTGCAATATGATATCTCCTGTGCACATATACAGGATCTCCATTTTTTTAACAATATTTGTATTTTTATTTTGCCGTAGAACTTTAAAAAATAGTTTTCAAAGTAGCTTCATACCTCTTACTTCTTTTACGTTAAATAATATTTCATTATTTAAACGACTTCAATATTGGATAAAGTATATAATTATAATAGTAGGTACATAATATTAAAACAAAGTTATAAGTGGGCCCAAATTATGAAATCAAATACAAAGAATACCTACACTCTAAGCAGAAGTGCTTCATAGAAACAGTCCATTAGAATGCGATTGTCAAGGCAACCATATTCCCTGTAAATAAAAACAAAAACGCAAAAAGCAACATAAAGCCAGCTGAAGAGTGAACTCTGTAAACCCTTCCGACACCGGGAGAAATTCATAAAATTCAACTAAACACACCCAAATATCAACTTTATCACATTCAAAATAAAGTATAAAATCGATTGACAAATCGATATACAATTCACACGTTCATGGAAAACAAAAAATAGAGTAAACCCCTAAAACTCATCCCTTATTGCTATTGGGATAAGGACTATTTTGGTATATCGATACGGAACGGATTGTAGTTCTTGCCCCATCCACTTTTGTTCCATTGATAGCAGATAAATATTATTCGGGACCGGTTGATACCAGTTTCAAACGGCAGATTTTGATTAAAAGTCTCTATTCGCAATGCGTTGCGATGTAAAATGCAGCTTATAGTGAAAATTCAGGAAGTTAGGATACCCTTTGTGGATGTTCTGTGGCTTTGTACGTACAAAGTGTTTTAGCTTTTATCGATTTTCTTTACTGCGTAAGAGATTCTATTTTCTGAATGTGGTTAATTTAGGACAAATAAAGGGGTAAAAGGATACTTAATATCTCCTTAGTATATTTTACCCTATAAATGTATATCTAGCTTTTATTGTTAGTGACGACACATTTACTCAGTTTGTTGTGACCCTACTTGCTGTGCCTGCAATCGCGGGTTCGAGTCCCTCTGGGTGCATACATTTGTGTGATGAGAACGAATGTTTTTACTCCAGTCATGGGTGTTTATATTTATAATATGAATGTGTTTAAAGTTATATATATATATATATATATATATATATATATATATATATATATATATATATATATATATATATATATATATATATATATATATATATATATATATATATATATATATATATATATGTAGTGTACCTATCAACTATCTGGTATTCATAACACAAGTCTACCATGTAAATAGCTAACCATGAAACTAAATAGATGGTGTTGTGTATTAATGTACCAACGTATTTATTTATTTCTATTTATACTTATTTAGCCAGTAGTTTCATGCGCGTGTGATTTATTACTAAATTTTTGTTACATAACTTATTAAATTATTGTGAAATTTATAATTGCCCCATTAAGAAATAGAAGTAAAATACAATAAAATATTATTTGCTCAAATAACTTTAGAACGAGAATAAGTGACAAATAATCACAATGAATCACAAATAATTGATACATACAAGGATAATTTTAAGAGGTTTAGACTATGTAATAAAAGCTTAAAACATGGCGAAAAAAAACTCGTATATTTACTTTCCTTATTACGTACAAGACAATATACACATACAATTATAAAACATAATAAATTATTTTGATAGTTAATTAAAACAATTTAATGATGTGTAGGGTAATTAAGAGGCGATCGTTGTTTAGCGAAATAGCGTACATAGCCGAGGCACATTGCGACTTGCATCGCGGGGCTCTTGGGAGCATTGCGGGGCATGCACGGCCCAATCGTGTTAGGAGATAAATGTTATATTATTATAATTTATAAATCCTTAGCCTTTGTCCAGCGCCTCGTTCATATAATATAACATTGGGTGTGCATAATACCTTTATTATATTATATGTATAAAATTGTGACTACATCAGTGGTCTAGTGGCTAGTCTGTGCGGCTGCAGATCCGGAAGTCCTGGGTTCGAGTCCCAAGCCGGGCCAAGTTTAATTACTGAGTTTTTCTGTTAAGATATTATTAGTAGTAGGAAAGATGGCGGTGTTGCTCCCCCGACCCTCGGAGAGCACGTGAAGACGTCCGTACTCTGCCTTAACTCTTACCGGTCTTGTCGAAATATCGTTCTATCGAACTTTGAGACTAATAAGAACAGAGAATGCACTTGTGTCTGCGCGTATACGCGCTGCACTATAATATCTACCGCGCATCTGGCTAGTCTCAGTGAGATTAGTCGCCGTGGCTGAAATCAGTCGGAAAGACATTATTATAAAATTGTAGCTAACTATTGGAGTATTCTGGCTCTGTTCCTTTTTTTATTTGAAACCCTAATATAACAATATCGTAAGCATTAAAAATTACAAAAAGACCATATTATTTTAATACTTTTATCATTAATATTTTATTCCCATAAATATTAATTTAATTAATATCTATATGAAATACTGGCGGTCCACCCTCGCTTCGCTCGGGTTCGCTTCTAGGGAAACGAAAACAAATCTATCCCACGGGAACCGTATTTTTCAAGTAAGTATGATCATAAAATATTTTTTAGGTTATATTATAACGTTTTTTCCCGTTGAAATGAGATAATAATATCCCGTGATAAAATGTAGCCTATGCACTCTCCAACCCTTCAACTATCTCCACACAAAAAACTGCGCCAATCTGTCACTCCGTTTCAACTTGATATAAGGACAAACAAACAAATAAACAAACATAATTTCATATTTATATAAGTCAAAACAAAAAAAAATATCTTGTATTTTTTTATTATGGAAATAATAAAACCGGACAAATGCGTGTCTGACTCCTAAAAAGGGATTTCCGTAGGATATCAAATATAAAATTACATATATCTTTAAAACCTGTAACATACGGACATACCAAAATTATAAGGGTACCTTTATTTATTGTTATACTTACCATAAAAACTTTTTAACAAAAAAATAAAAACCGACTTCAAACAAAAGCACTAAAAAGTGAAAAATAAGTGATTGGTAGTTTTCATTTACTATACATACCTAATCAAATATTTTCGAAGTCGGTGTGCTTTGGCTAAGTAATTAAAGTCTACCTATTAAATACATACCTAATCAAATATTTTTGAAATCGGTCCCAGCCCATACAAAGCAAAGCACACCGACTTCGAAAATATTTGATTAGGTATGTATAGTAAATGAAAACTACCAATCAGTTATTTTTTAATTTTTAGTGCTTTTGTTTGAAGTCGGTTTTTATTTTTTTGTTAAAAAGTTTTTATTTTTCCCTTTTTAGTGTAGACAGTAGTAGCAAAGTAAGGATTCTAACGTGTTAGGCTTGTCAAATCAAACAAAATAAGCCCAAACTCAAAGTATCTACTATTAGCCGTTGAAGAGTTCCACCTATCCACCTTCTGGCCTTACCATCAGATCAGGTCAACAACACCCAACCACTGTACTATCAACGGAAACAGAAATACTTACAAAGTTTCAAGTCAATATGACAATTAGAAGTAGGTAAAATTCATCATTAGTTGTTTTTCCACCCTTAGGTATTTTTTTTGAAATTTAAATGGGACCAATCTGGAAGTATACCCTTTCAAACAAAACAAAAATTGTCCAAATCGGTTAATAAATGACGAAGTTCTGAGGTAACAAACATAAAAAAAAACATACAGGCGAATTGAGAACCTCCTCCTTTTTGAAGTCGGTTGAAAACTACAATAGTCTTCAATAGCATTCAATCAAACAATTTGCTATCAAAACAGATTTTGATAACAAAAATAGAACGTAGAATATACTTTTACATAATATAATTATAACGCCGCAGTGCAACTTGTTCCTGCAACGCGAATCTCTCGGGAGAGCATTGTGCAGATATTCCGCCATACAATATTTAATAATGTTCAAAATAGATGAAATTAGAAATGGTTTTTCGGATTTAATCTCATGATATCTAAACAAAATTTCAAATGCTGAATAACAAAATCGAGTCTCATCATAAAAATCTAATGAAAATGGTAAAATGACAAAAATATATCTAAAACTAGCATATTATATTTAATGCTCGGACTCATCCCTGCTTGTGTTTTAAAGATTTCTCAGAGATAAGATCTTTTCCCTTAGTAAAAACTATCTTATTGTTGACCCGTGTAACCAGCTATCATCATAAATAATTTTATCAAAATCTGTTTAGTGGTTTCCTTGTGATGCGATCGCAGACAGACATTCAGATAAATAGACAAATATTCTAAAAACTATAGATTCGGCCTCTGTCTCGATAATAATGACTATTTCAATAAGATTTTCCAAAAAATATTTAATGTACAGATTCGACTCAGTTACAATTTTCTTATATATCTAAATATAGACTATAGATGAAGCGAACTGTTTATGCGAAATACTTAAAAAGATATTTCAAAAGATGAACAATCGATTTTTCTAAGCATTTCACCTTTACAAGTATTACTGGATATTAAAAGCAGGCGTATAGAAATAGTGCTCAATAGCTGTGCAGTGAAGCCTGCTTATCTATGCCCTATTATTTACTAAATGGCAGGTGCGTACAGTGTACTCCCCACCGAAATCTGCGCAAGCCAAATTAATTTCTATATCCATGTACATAAGTTTAATTTTTAGATGTAAATTATATTTGGTTTACTGTATAGTAATTGATTTGAAGTTCCCTCAATGCTTTAGATGTTTAGGGTAATCAATTTTAAGGTAGAGCGTGTCTAGATGTCACCAAAATTTAGGAATAAATTAATATTTGTAGATTAATATATTATAGGTCAAATACATAACCCTCCTTTGGGCTTCGTCGCAGTCAGGTGATAAATGAATGGAATATGTCAATTTAGCTTTCTTAGTTACTATCAATACATTATTCTATTGGGGAATATATGTATGTATAATATTGAGTAAATGCACAGCGAGTGTGCACACAAGTAGTATACCACAAATATTAGTATACAGAGCACGTATTAATGCCTACAATGAAATCGATAATTCGCAGTTGAAATTTTAATCAGACAGTTATAGTCAGAAATAATTTCTGCTATATTAATGTACTAAAGTATTATAATTTGTGAATATCCAAATTTCGAAATGATGATATATTTGGATAGAACCTCTTCAAATATTGGAAATATTTCTTTGGCATACAGTCATCATGTTTTTTGTGTTTTTGAAAAAATTAGAGCACTCAATTAAACGACATTAGCGGATCCAGTAGACAGGACTACCTGTCACAGAACTTTAAAAAGAAATTAGTTGAAAATAAAAAAAATTTTTTTGACAACAGTGCCACTTAGCGGAATCAACTATGGGTAAGAACCATCAATTTGACATAAGAGTCTTATCAAAATCGGCCTAGCCGTTTAGAAGGAGAATTACGAACACAAAGCAAGTTTTACATAATATGACTAAGGTTGTTTAAGGCGGCCAATCATTGTTAAAATAACGTCAAACTTGAATAGGATTAACTTTACTTGGCTTGCTCGTTATTTATATAGCCATGTTATGTTATGTAGTTATTTTGCAAGGTACATTTTAGCAGCTCCGTAACAAAATCTGTGGCAATTAACGTCAAATCAGTTATATTAGAGGCAGTGTTCCTATATTCACTGATTTATTCATCGCTTCATGCATCTCGCTACAATGGCAAGGTTATTTGGAGAATTAGAGCTTGTTTTAACATATTCTGGGTAATAATGTTAAGTTTTATATAAAACTCTGTCTTGGCGGCTTTCTTTTGATAATTTACTGATTTTCGACGTCTCAAAAGTCATAAATCAATTTAAAATGTCAGATATTTGCGTTAATTTAGGAAATTATTACGTAAACTTAAAGCTTGTTAACAATTTGTTGATAATTAATTTAATCTATATTATTATATTATAACATATTATGTATTAGCGACTTACACTTGCTTCGCTTGGGTGCTTTCCTAAGTACGTTTTAAGTAGATATAAATAGCTATTGTGAGTATATCTAAGGAGATACATACATGCTTTTATCCACTTTTCTGTAGGTCTTTCTAAAACCTACAATTTTTTAGTACATTGTCTTGATATATCTCTTAAGTTTTTTAGCCATGAAAACGTATGAAAACAGTTTTTTAGACAAAAAACCGTCACATTTTGTACAAAGCAAAATCTGTTGCGTGGTTTAGAAGAAGTAAGCCGAGATACAGACAGAAGCATACAACGACCTTTATGCCAAGATACTAATATAGATTTACTCGTAGACGAGCGACTTGCACTCGAACTAAATTTTGTATTTTCCCACGAAAACGTGAGATTTTATTTGTAAAAGTTTTTGTGTATTAAACCATGGAAGTATTTGTATGAAGGACAGCTTGGCCGTACCAGTTGTTATGTTTTAGTGTGGAAATTTCTACAGTAAAAGATATCCAAAATGCTGAACACAGAAAAATTTCAACAGCTACGGTTTTGGAGTCTACAGTACACAATATGTATCAATCATTGTTTTTATTAAAAAATATTTTATGTACAGGTTTCTCCCTTTCTTCTTTTTTCGTTCTACAATACATAGTTAAATATTAATATTTCTGAAATATAAATATATAATTATAATAATCGCTTTAGCTACTTGAATTACTATTATTATTTACTTATTACCATATTAATATTTTTTTTATAATATTTGTAATATATTACTTTATATAGCATTTTGTCAAAATCTGTTGAAAGAGGAGCAGCGTGTTAGAGTAAGTTAAAGTAGTTACATAATTCGTTGGCTCACAATTACAAGGTTCTATGTTACAATTTGAGTACTTATTTAGTTATTAATGCTACAAGGTTCTATGTGTCATTAGCTACAGTTTTGCAAAAACATACCACTAGATTGCGGCACTATAACTACAAAATATTCAATTTTACATAGTTCTATGTTTTTTTTTACGATAACAAAATAACGAAGTTTTATGTAAAAATTACTAAACTTCATTAAAATTAACATAGAACCTTGTAATAGTAAGCCAACGATATATGTACGTATAATTGTAATTACCTTAATGTGCGTTCACCTTGTCCTGGTGGGAATCTCATAAGAGAGTCACTCGGAGTCGGCCCACCTCGGTAGGCGGTGTGCCATACGGGCTACTCCTGGTACTTCTCTGATAGCAGAGTGGAGAACAAACCCTTGGTTGTTGTAGACTGCTTCGGCAGGCCTGCCATCGGGGTGTTCTGGTTAAGAGAGTTGGTTAAGTGTGTCAGCGAAGCTGCGACATACCATTAAGACAGGAGAGGTTCTGTTAGGCTTCAGTGAGTAGTAGTGGCTTTCATAGCCGGTGAGTCCCTCATAACAACCTGTATGTATACATATGATATGCACAATTACTTTCCCCAACGATTATTAAATTTTGAAATAAATATAATACCTAAATAAGTTGCAACATTAACCTATTGTACCTATGTTTTTGAGCAATCAAAATGCTATTATTTCTTATTGTATTATGCTTTAATATTAATATATCAGCTATCTAGTCTTACAAGCGAGCTGACTTTACATTTTTTATAGGTTTTGTAATAAAATCTCTTATTGATAGTAAAAAGCAAGAGAAAATGTTATAATTAAGTTTTATGTGACCATTTCAGATTTCGTCATCAGTTCTATTAGAATTTAAGACTTTCTGAAATAATAGTTAAATACCACGACGAGATAGAGAGATTAAACTCGTTGCCTTATATAGCTCCATCTAGCTACCCTCCGCTAAATTTTTCATATGAATGGAAAAAACCTGAGAATATATATATATATATATATATATATATATATATATATATATATATATATATATATATATATATATAATTGACACCGCCAAAAAAACAGATTAAATATTTTTTAATTGTATCGATTATATAAATTGTTGGCAACCGCAGCAGGAAGCCATTGTATGGGCTCCGGCCTCCGGGAGTCGTTATAGTGGAGAGAAATTC
The DNA here is from genome assembly GCA_951806755.1 of Brenthis hecate. Classification (NCBI taxonomy): domain Eukaryota; kingdom Metazoa; phylum Arthropoda; class Insecta; order Lepidoptera; family Nymphalidae; genus Brenthis; species Brenthis hecate. The sequence continues at coordinate 7,377,233 of OX638269.1, forward strand.
ATTAACATAGAACAATGTAATGTAATTATAGTATTACCGAATAGACACATTGTACCGATGTCTTGATTGAGCATGTCTTATGTAAGTACGTGTTATATTATAGTAGGTAGCGAACGCACGCGACTTCGCTTCGATTCGATTGGGGAAAAATTTATTTATATTTTTAATATATTAATGGAATTTACCTTTATGTATATTTTTTTACTGATAACACTAAAGCTCTTCAATAGCTTCTTAACAAAAAAAAAAAACAAAGAAAATCGAAAAAGATAATGAACTATTTTATCTTTGCCTATTAAATATATATGTATTTATATGTATATGCACATAAATTATTGTTCGACTACTATGGTTGTAGCGTTATGTAAATGTAAATGAATAAAAAAAAATGAAAAAAAGACTTTTTCAAATATTAGTAAAACTTTCATAGACTAGAGGGCAAACAATCTTTTTGAATTAATAGAAATAAATGTAAATATATTATCCACACTAAAAAAATGTTCATTAGCTAATTCATTTCAAATCCATTGAAATTGATTCATCTATATTCATGAATATAATTTACTCGTATAATCGTATGTAAACATAACTCATATAATAATCGATTCATAAACAAATATTTGTTAATAATATTTTTGGGCTTATTATCGCCAAATAACCATAGTTAATGATTTTTAGAATAACGTCCACGACGAAATAATAAATACAGACCAGACTTTGTATTCTAATTATCGTACTACACTTACTTTTTGACTTAAGTAAAAACTCAATTGGTGTATGTATTTTTGTACCGATGTAATGTAATGTAATGTAATGTTTACAGTAATTTTTGGAAGAATATGTATGAAGGGTGGAATTTTCTTATTTATTCATTTGCATTGACATCGTTTTATGTAAATTTAAAGAAATAAATTTACTTATATAGGTGGAACAATTATTTTCAAAGTAATTTTGAAGACGGTATAACATTTTCCTTATAAAATTAATTATGATCTCTATAGACCTCTTACACCATTATACGCTTCATACCTTTATTAAACTAAACAAAACCTATTACATGCAATACTTAACCAGTCTTTGTCTTTACTAAAGAGATATAAACAACCAGCTAAAACTAACATTTACAAATGCGTGAATTAAATTTTCTACGTTCAAAATACGTGGAAATTACTGAGCAGACATACTTGAAACCACAATTGTCTATATTAAGAAACGAGTTGGTCGACGATAAATTCTCACCCGAATCTATCTCGTCCGAGGAAATCCAGTCCGAATTGGCCAAACCGTTTTATTCTTTTCTTTATCCAGCAAGGATTCCTTTCTTCCCGTGGGATAAAAGTAGCTTTTATTACTTTTTGCAAAATTCCAGCAAAAGTCGGTTCAATCAAGTTAAAATTGTTTACACATTTCTAAATACGTACAACTTACGTTTAAATGGATTTTCTATGAATAGTTTTTTCAATGTTCCGTATTTATATATTTTTGTTTAGTCCTGAGCGACCAATCTTCGCTCGGTGTTTTTGAAAAATATGTAATTTTTTTTTTTTTTTATAAAATACACCTATATAAATAAACTTAAAAAGCTAAGCCTTATCATCTAAATACAATATTTGATCCAAATCTAAATTCTAAACACTAAATAAATTTATATATAAATGTATACAAGAATTTCACATTTAGTATTATAATATAAATACCTTTTTAAAATGACAGAAACAACCTTAAAATAAAATCAGATTAAGGTTACGTAAAATTAGATATAAATCAAATTTTGGGTAGCAAAAACTTAGTTACAAGTGGGAATTAAGAGAAAAGATGCAGTTTCCTCTACGCATGCGTAAGTTAAATAGCCAACGACCTGTCTTACGTCCTAACTGCGATCAAATTTCGATCTTACTATGTAACCAACTGGATCCTTTTGACGGCGTTTTCAAAGTGTTCGTATGGAACTCAGTAGCTCGCCGCCCTGCGTAGAGAGCGCACGTAGATCCGCCCTAGGAAAATACGTGAACGGTAAAAGTTTGCAACTTTACGTGTTTTATGTTACGGTGTTGACAGTATTGTTAGTGAATGGGATATTATTGGAATGTGATTCTAAGGTAGGTGGGTATCTAGCTCTTTATTTTTATATTTTATTTATTTTTTGTAAAGGTCGTCTAATATAGAATAATGTGGAATTAAAATTTATTATTATTTTTTTTTTGTTATTATTAATAATAATAATAACTCTATTATTATGGGGCTTAACACGTTATTTATGTTTAGTTTAATAGTTAAATTTAAAATTTTATTCGCTTAAGTTATTATTGTTGGAAAATTTATGGCTCTATTTTAACTCATTAAGAATTATCTACTTTAATAATATTATAATAAGCTATAATGATAATGCCTAAGTATTATTATTACGTTATAATGAAAACCAACTTTATTAAAATAAAATAATATTAATATATTATAATGCACTATAAATGTGAAGATATATAATACGTTTTATAAATATAATACATCCTGCCCTAATAGATATCAGAAGAAATCAATAATTTTATTTCAAAAACTAAACTAAAAATACAGCAACTAGCATTAACACTATGGTTTTTTAAATAATTATCTAAATATATATTACTGGGCGAATCAAAAGTGATTAAGGTTTGTTAGAATATTTTATCAAAAAAAAATTTAGCAACAGTTTAGGGGTATTTTTGGTTAAATAAAATTCAATACTTGAGTATAAAATGTGGCGATCAACCGCTTCGCTCACGTTCATACGAGTATATCTGTATGACAGAAGCGATCTGTCTAAACTCGACCATTTATAGTCTATATTACGAGTATTTTATGTAAATATCGCAAAATATGTATCTTGACATTATACATACATATCTTGTTAGTACATAGTATAAAATATACGTTCTAATTAAATTCCTGGGACAATCAAATATTAATTATATCTTATTTTACTATATTATATGCAAGCATGCTTTCTTGTATATTAATATAATATTAGTATCTTGTAATTTTTTTGTATCTCGGAATCGACTCTATTTGGAATAAATTTTGTATTTAAATTGAACTTTACTTCTTAAGTTTATCTGAGTCTTTTAAAAAAAACATAATTTTCATACCTTCTCCGGAAAACAAATAAATAAATAAACTCACTATCTAAAAGCTCAGTTGCTCAGGTACCCACCGTTAAATCCTAAAAATGGTATAAAAGTCATAAAAAACTTCTTTACTGTTATGAGTGTTACTAAGTCTTTTTACAACTGCAGTACTAATTAGTCAATACTAACAATAAATAATTCAGCCTTAGCGTCCCATAGCTGGGCAAGCCTCCCTTCATACGACTACGATTAGACCACAGTAGTACAGCCCGCCGACCACATTATTAAATCTTACTAATATTATAAATGTGCGAACGTGTTTGGGTGTTTGTTATTCAATTACTACAGAACGGTTGGTCAGATCTGGATTAGATTTGTCACAGAGATAGATTATAATGTGTAATAACACATAGGCTACTTTTTATCCCGGAAAATGTAGAGTTCCCGTGGGATAGATTTGTTTTTGTTTTTCTAGAGGCTAATCTGAACGAAGCGAGAGTGAGCCGCTAGTAGCGTAATAAATATCATAAGTACATAAAATATTGAAAATTTTATAAACGTCAGTTTATTGAAACTATCCCAGTAATATAAATTCAGTCAGTAGATTTATTAAAACTATTTTCATTACTGCAATTTTAATTATAATACAGAAAAGTATGAACGGTAATGTTAGATGAAAAGAATAAATTAGTGATTGAGGAGCAGAAATTTAATTTGCTAAAACGTATTTTATTTGCAGTAGTTTTAATTTTTTTTCACGCGAAATACATATTATATGATGCTCTAATAATATAAATTAATATTCCGCTGTAAATATTAAAAAAGCAAAAAGTATATGGCTTATTATATATTCAGGGCGGATGTTTAGTTAAGTTAGTGAGATTGTTAACACCCGTGTAATTTATAAACTCGATAACAAAATAAAGTAAATAAATAAATAAATATGTTGGGACATTAACACATAGCACCATCTAGTTCCATGGTAAGCTACGAGGCTTGTGTTATGGATACCAGATGGTTGATACACTACACATATATAACTCTAAATATATCCAGTGGTAACGCGCTTGCTTGGGAAATCGAGTGAAGCGGGTTCAAATCCCGGGTCTCGCACCTCTGATATTTACATGTGCGAATCATTTCAAACATGATTACCACTTGCCTTACAGTGAAGGAAAAACATCGTGAGGAAACCTGCATGTCTGAGAGAACTTAGCAAGTTTTCTAAAGACATCTGAAGTCCGCCAACCCGCACTTGGCCAGCGTGGTGGACTATGACCTGATCCCCCTCGTATTGAAGGGAGGCCCGTGCCCAGCAGTGGGACGTTAAAAAGGGCTGAATACATACATATTATAAATAATAATATTTATAATAATATATAATCAAAATAAGTAAAAAGAACGTTCTTTTAGTGCTAATTCGCCTTCGGAACTTCTAGAAGTATTAGTAAATTTCATTAAATAAATGCATTTATATAAGAAATTTTGAGTTTCAATCGAAGACGGAGAGTGAGTCGTCAAGAGCTTTGATCAAGGCATATCTTCTTCCTTTTCTGGATTATTGTTATTTTTTTAATCTTTTTTTGACAAACAACCTAACATAGATATTAAATAATAATATTTTTGTGACCAAATAGGTAATATTGTTTTCTTAAATTTTATTTAAAGATGTTAGATACTACTTTAGAAGTAGCATTTGATATCTTCTTATGTATTCTTACTACTTCTATATATTAATATATTATTTCTTCTGTGCTAGTCTTACATGTTAGAAGAGTTTACATAATTTAGATCTTAGACAAGATTATTTTAATTTTTTTTTAAATTATATTTAAAAAAAATTGTATACTCGAATGCTATATGACATAGTCATTTTCACATTTTTTTTAGATTTCTACGTAAAAAATTATAGAAGGCTGTGATCTTGTCGAAGCACGCATATAGAATATCGGTGTAAAAAATCGTGCATTACAAAACACGCCATAAAAGTTAAAAACCGCATGGAGCTTCAAAGCATAAAGCTATCGGCCGTTTCTAACTTAAGATTTTTTGATTGACTAGACATAGAAAGAGAGAAACTTCATTAGTTATAATGAATGTATACTTATTTAAAATGAGTTATCATTTTTTTTAAATAAAACTAACTTTTTGGATTTTTTCGCGTATTTATTTGGATTTTTGGTTCCCGACGTTTCGAATGCTTTACAGCATTCATGGTCACGAGAGAGACTGAGGTGTTAGATGTCTCGAAGGTATAGTTGTTACAGACAGCCTACCCACAATTAACAAAATAAAAATTGCACCAATTACCTTACAATATTTTTGAACTTTAAACATTTTTATAATTTTAATTAGTTTTATAATTGAATATGGAATATTATTTATTTAATTTTTGCTATTATTATTTTAATTATTACAATTTTAAAAATATTAATTAGTAATCTATATTTAGTGTTGCCATTATTATATTTATAACCATAAAGAAAAAAATATAAAATATAATATTAATTACTTAAGCCTATATGGCTTAAGTAATCTTATAATATCAAAATGAATCGCTGAATGTGTTGGTAAGCGCAAATCTCGAGAGCAGCTGAACCGAGGATGGTTTTTATGGAGAGAAAAATTTAAAAAATTGCCTGAAAAAGTCTAAAATCAACACTTTTCTATACTCCCATACAAAAGATTCGTAATAATACTTAAAAGTCAATTTGAACTTTAATACCATACCATAAAGTTAAAGTGTTAGTGGAGAGGTTCCGGGAAGCAAAACATTGATAGCAATTGAGTGACGTTAGAATCGTATAAATATTAATGTCAATATTTTTAAATATTATTAACAAACAAAAATTAAAATTTATATGGCTAACGCTGGCTAATAACTATTTATATCTATTTAAAACGTATCTAGCGACAAACCCGAGCGAATCGAGGGCGAGTCGCTAGTTAATATTATATATATTGTTCTATGTGCAATTTAAAAAAGTTACAATTAATTAAGGATAATAGTTTTAATTTTGTTTGCTATTATTTAAAAAGACAAATTACTAAGCAACATATTACTATATACTTTTACACAAGAAAAATGAAAAATATTAATCTGAAATGCTGTCATTTTGATCCACACAGTAAGAACTTACTACATCTACCTGTCTGTTATGCTTAGATTTAAAATTTGATTTTATTATATTAATAACAGGATCCCATGACGATGGCAGTACCCAGCCATCTTCCCTATTGAAATTTGGATGTTTTTTTTTTATTTCTATGGCTTCTCGAATCGAATCATTCTAGGGCGATATCGGTTTTCTTTCGCCAGGATTTGAGGTCTATGGAAGCGAATATAATGGCTTGGGCGGTCCTGGCTACGTTTGCAGACAGCAGATGTTGTATTGCGACGGTGCTTCACATCAGCTATGTGTTCTTTGACCCGGGATTCTAATGGATCGCTTTGTTTCTCCGATGTAAGAGAGCCCACAATCACAATCAAGCTTGTGAACTCCTGCATCTCGTAGAGGGATGTGGCACTTGACAGGTGGTAAGAACTGACAAATTTTCTTTGGTGGCTTGAAGTAAGTTTTAATTGAAGCTCGCTTTAGAATGTAGCCAATCTTGTCAGTGACGCCTCTCATGTAAGGTAGGACTGCAGGGACGCGCTCGACTGTGGCTGGTTTCACTCAGTTCCTGTGACGTTGGAAACGTCGGGAACCAAAAATCCAAATAAATCCGCGAAATAATCCGAAAAGATAGTTTTATTTAAAATGTCAAATAATTGCGTGAATCTAAGAAAATATTATTATTTTTAATAATGGATAATGGATATTATTAGACGTTTTAGTGTTAAGTTTAAAATTTTATTATAACACTAGCGATTCACCGTCGCTCTGCTTGGGTTCGTGCTAAGTTACGTTTTAAAGTTTAGTATAGATTTTCTCAGGAATGAGAGGTTTTTCGCAGTAAAAAGTATCTAATTTCTAGTAAAAAGTACCCGGATAACTAGCTATCATCATACCCAATATCATCAAAATCTGTACGGTGGTTTTCTCGTGATGCGTTCCCAGACAGACAGACAGATAAAAATTCTAAAAACTATAGACTCTCTATCAATAATAATGACTATTTCAAATTCAGCTTAGTTACAATTTTGTTATATGTATAGATGTACTCTTGAATATTAGAAAGTATTACTTGTCAGTAAATACCTGGATGATACCTATATTGATAAACTTTAAAAGCAAAACATTATCTAAATACAAAATTTGACACAAATTATCAGAGCCGTTTCTGAGATACACGAAATAAATTTATATATGTACAAAAATTGTTCATTTAATATTATAAGATGTATGTTTTGGGGCGTGCTTTGTATATCTAACTCCACCCTCTTCGGTAACTCCTCCCAAATGTAAGTAAATTTAATAAAAAAAGGCTTAAAATCCCTAAAATATAATAGGTCTCAAATATTTTATTTTCATACATAATATTGTAATATTTTATGCCTATTAATATCATATTTTCTTTACGATGTAACAAATCTATGTAATCTCAATAAGGAAATATAATTAGCTACTTCGGAGTGTTCTTACAATTTTCATTATTATAGAATTCATTAAATTACATAAAAAATTTAATATTTTAAAAATAAAATATATTAAATATAGCAAATATTTTCTTTTAAAAATATTCTTGAACATAAACAAAGTTATAGGCGAAGACTATAGTCGGTACAATCAGACCATTAATCTATACCAATATTTTAAATATTTAAAAAATATATTAAATAAATAGAAAACGCGACTGCATAAAAACTAACTAAAAAGATGAAAACAAGTTCACGAAGGAATAAAGTATTATGCAGTCGGAGACATACACATTTCATCATTGCCGCGAGATGTATTCTCTTAAAAACCTTTATTTTGATACTCCATTCGATTGCGCAAAAACAAAAGACAAATTGGCGCCTGAAATCCCCCATTTTAATTTTTAACTGCTTTTATATAGGTAGCCTATAACACTCGCGTTATCAAGACGAATCTAACGAAGTATGAATCATCAAAATCGGCCCACGCGTTTGGTTTCTAGAATGCCTTATAGGAACAAACATACATACATAGACTGATAAACACATTACCCTTCTGTGCGTCGCGCAATCGGGTAAAAAGTCCATCAGTCTCGTAGTCTGGTCGTTTGCTTGTTACGATTTCACGACTAAACCGATGTGAAGATAGATTACCTTTTATTTTATATTTATTTTAACGAAATAATATAAGTCCCTCTGAGTTTCTTTCGCCAGTTCTTCTCAGATCTGAGGCTTCTTCTTTCTCATGACGTTCAGTAAAAAATTGTAATAATTTAATTAAAAATTAAATATTTTGAATGTTGAATAAATCGTAAGTTTATAATATGAAAATACTATGATTTTTCATTGATTCAAGTAATGAAATCCTTTTCATTTTCCAAAATGTATTAAACCTTTTTCACGCGAATATGACACCAATTTAACCTTTTGTACATATTATCATATATTATGGCATAACTAAGATATCCACTATATAGTACCATCAGTTATCTAGTGAAGTTATTCTTACTTCTTGTATACTTTCTTATATACTTATTAATTACACATACAATTGTACTTATTGTAACGTTTAAACCTACAATACCTATGGTTATATACATGAAATTATAATATTATGTACACGAGAGGGGACGTCAGACGCAGGACGCTGGGAATGGCAACAGAAGTACAATAGAAACAGATGGCGCTATTCGAGATTGATTGAAATACGGGAACCGATTAATATATTATTTAGTACAAGCTATAAATGGTAAATGCCTTATATTTTATTTGTATAAATACTTGTTATAATCTTCAAATTGAATTTAACATTATTATTTTACTTTTGAACCGAGGATAGTCAAAAATAGAATATATCTGTAGGTACGTTTCCTAGGAAACCTCTACCCAGCATCTAGTAAGCGGAAAATATTGTATTGAGAGATATTTCTAAGTTTTACAATAAATACTGTTTTGAAGAAATGGAATTGATTCCTTTTATGTATGGAGATAATCTTTGGAATCATAGAATAAATTCTAAAACACCTTTTACTTATAAAAAGCCTCGCAACTTTTATGTATCATAGATTGTTCATATCGATATAACTAAACACCATATTATGTTTTTGTTGGTTACTAACTAAAATTTCTGTTAGTGTTGGTCCCCCTAAGCTATTTGTAATGACATCTACTCGCATGTAAACAGATCATGACAAGTGGGTTGCTAATGTAAATATTTTCCGGATCACACTATGCAACTAGTCGATATATACATACATTATGTATATCAGTATACTAATAATAATAGTAGTATACTTGCATTACAATTTACCACATGTATCGTAATATTATGTTTCTTAAAAAATAATTATTACTCTTCATTAAAGTAATTATTACCCTTAAATTAGGGGTGGCTAACAAATATTTTTGAAAATATGATGTCGAATCCAAACGTTTGCTAAGCCCCGATAAGCGATTACTAATTCATAGGTGTGGAAAGGGCGTTTTATTGTAGCCGATCGAAATTTTGAAATTTTGGTATTATCAAATATAATTGCAAAATGCAAAAAATATTGTGTTTGTTTTGTCACAATTAGATATTACTACACAAGATTTACTTAAAATCGGTTCAGTACTTTTTACGTGAAAAGCACGCAGATATACAGATAGAAAGACACACAGACAAAGAGTTTTGTGCACAAATCAAAAGAACTTTCCGGCAAGTACTTGTGACGCAACCACCTGATGCGTTTTTAGAAATTTAAAATGTGTGGCAAATGGCAACTCGGTATCCCTTATGAGGCTTGGGATTATCTACTTATTAGAAAAAAAAATTCTGAAAATTCACAATGGGCGATGCCCACAAAAAATTAAATCCTACTTTAAGTAGCCGAAATATTTTTCTAGGACCATTTTTTGACCCACCATCCTCAGGAGCGTCTTCTAAAATACATTTATTTAAAACTAAGGTATTTATAAATTATTTCATATATTTCTTTACCTTTTTCTCCCAAGAATCGGATTAATAACTACTATCATTATGTCACTTGCAAAAGATGACGTCATCTCCTTTCTCGCTATGACGTCTTTAATCAAGGCCTACTATTTGAAAACAATAACCGTACGCTGTATGCACATGTGCGCAATGACCACTCTTGTTTTCGTATCAACTATAGACTAGAGAGTAACATAGAACCCCTTCTATCATTGTGGTGCCCATGAACAATTATTATATTACAATACTCTCAGTATAACTGCCTCGGTGGTGTTGTGGCTAGCATGTACGGCTGCACACTCCGAGGTCCTGGGTTCGAGTCCCGGGACGGGCCAAGTTTAGTTATTGAGTCTTTCTGTATAGTAAGTCTGAGTAACAGCCCGGAGTTGGAAAGTTGGCGGTGTTTCACCCCCGTGCCTCGAAGAGCACGTAAAGCCATCGGTCCTGCGCCTTAACTCTCACTGGTCGTGTCGAGCAGTCGTCCCACCGGAATATGAGAGTGACAAGAATAGAGAGTGCACGTCGTGTCTACGCGTACACATGTGCACTATAATATCTCCTGCGCAGTTGACTAGTCTCAATGAGATTGGCCGCCGTGGCCGGAATCGGTCAGGAGAACATCATATTGCAAGAACAGAAAATTATACACAAAAAAAAAGAGATTTTCTACACACATATCGTTATTAATAACCGCATTTGCTTTATCCCGCTCATTAGCGATGCACTAAGATTATGCACTAAAACATAATTAATCTGAATTAGTTAGTAATTAGCATAAGTCTAATGTAAGCGCGTCTGCTTCCTAGAATTTAGGTAAACTTAGATAACCTAGAAAGATCTGCATTGCTCGAGTGAAATGATTAATGCGAACGCGAGTATTCAATATGTAAATAAAATCTCTATGTAGTCTGTCCATTGAAAGATATGTGAATAGATGAAAATGATTATTTAAGATTCAATCTTTATTATTGGCTAAATGATGAAATGGTACATTACAGATAATTCTAATACCACATTGTACTTTCCCATTGAAAGCCAGAATATTTTTAAAAATTATTTACATTAGCAATCAAGCATACAAGTGGAAAGACTGTTTTTTATAATGTATATAACTATGTTAATATATAAAGTTAAACACTTTGTTTGTTTGATCGCTTAAACTTGCTAATATCTTGAACTAGTTGGCTAAGATGACATTTTGATTTTCTTTTTTGATATCACGCTACCTTTATAACTTTGTATAAAATATTAATTAAATAGTTACATAATACATAAGGAAAGAATAAACTGTAAAATATCTGTTATACATTCTGTTGGTAATATACTTTGGCGGTTACTCAGTAATTTCAATTGTACATTAAAATGAGACCAAAATGGACTTTTTACCCCGTGAATACTCTGGGTACCCATTGGATTGGGTAAATCTTATTTAAATTATTTTAATTGAAATTGGCACAATTATCACAAAAGTTAAAATATAATTTATATGAAAATCAACACAAAGTACAGTTAAATTGTATTAAAATTTAAGCGTAAATGCATATTGTAGGTAGAAGATTTAGAACCAACTTAATCAGTATATAGAGATTTCCCATGTACAACGCCACATGATAAAGATAGCTTTTGAATAAAATTATAATAAAACCGTTTCAATTGACTTTATAATGCAGAATATTTTTTTTTCTTCGTTTACAGGACATAATCCCTGGAATTATTGCGTAGATTAAAATATTATTTAATTTCTTTCTTCTTTTACGAATACCTTAGAAGTTATCAATGATTTCATAATGAAACTATCTTTTCGAATTTTGCCGCTGTTTTATCTTATACTAGCGACTCACCGTCGCACCGTTCGGGTTCGTAGGATCGGGATCCTAGTTACGTTTTAACGTTTAGTATAAATTTCTTAAAGGTGAAATATTTTTTTGTAGTAAAATATATCATATATGATTATTCGGATAACCAGCTATCATCATACCAAATTTCATCAAAATATGTCCAGTGGTTTCTTTCGTCATGCGTTCCCAGACAAACAGACAAAAATTTTAAAAACTAAAAATTCGGTCTCTGTATAACAATAATGACTATTTAAATAACATTTTCAAAAAAAATATTTTATGTACAGATTCGACTCTGCTAGAATGTTATTGTATGTACAGATTTTTGGTCATTGTCACGGGAGAAACTAAGGTTTTAGACGTCTCAAAAGTTATTACGAGTATATTATTATTGAAGAACGAGTTATCAACGTATTAAAAAGTATTGAGCGATATAATGTGGGTCTGAGAGAAGCGAGAGCGTACGCTCCTAGTAGTCTATTGTTTTTGTAAGCCATTTGGAAAATTGTATAAACAAAGAAAAAATTGATTTCTTTTAATAAAGTCAGGGATTTTTATGCTTCATTTTGAAATGTTGCTCTTTTCAAAATGTATAATAAAGTAAAATGTTTATAATATCTTTTTAAGGTTTATTTTTTATGTAAAAAAACCGGTAGTTTAATTTTCAAAGATTTATATACAAAGATGATTTTATTTTAAAATACTTCAACAACGTCGTCATAAATTTTATTACGTTTACATTTTGCAACTAAAATCTTATTTAATTACCATTACACGTAACTTATATAGCATTTTTACCTATCGGAAATATATAAATCTTGCTTGACCATAAGACAATGGTAGCCTAGTGGTATGCCTATTTGCTTGAAAAAACAGGTGATGCGGGTTCGAATTCCGGGTCTCACAATTCTAATTTTTCATTTATGAACCACTTTCAACATGACTACCGCTTGTTTTACAGCGAAGGAAAACATATTGAATAAATCTACATATCTGAGAAATCCTAATTAGTTTTCAAAGGACATGTGAAGTCTACCGACCCGTACTTCGCCAGCGTGAACAATGGATCCCTCGTAATCTGGAGAATCCAATGTCGAGAAGGCCAGTGCTCAGAACGTTAAAAAGGGCTGAATGAATGAATGAAGACTTTACCATAAAGTAGCTACAGGCCCCTTTTCTGCTGTGTAAATTAAAATAATACGTTTAGATCTTGCTTAATGCTATGACATGACGTATTGAATTAAGCACACCAGGATATAGAATTTATGGATAATTAAAATAATTGCTGTATCCAGTAATAGAACACGCGTACTTTCTTCATACAACAGCATTGTGTCATATTAGCCACCATCACAAAAGATCCTAATCTATTATAAACAAAAGTATTTTTAAAATAAACTGATCCAAACAAAACAAGTTAATATTTAAAATAGGCTACGAGCGTTTCTCGACTTCACAATTAGGCTACAAAATTAGGTATTGTTATGGAAAATTAACAACATAAAACTTCCTAATCAATGAAGTCAGAAAATTCATTGATAAGTCTAAAGAGTGTAGCGATTATATTAAAGACTACTGTAATTATACCATGTATTACTGTAATTTATGTATAATATTGTATATACATAGGTATGAGCTTTATATCCCTTACTTCAGAAATAATTTCCAATACAAAATTTCATCCCACTTTTCGCCCCATTAAGGGATGATTTCTGGGATAAAAATCCCATCCTATATCCTTCCCAGGGTTTTAAAGTATCTTCATACCAAATTTCATGTAAATTAGTTCAGCGGATTTTTAGGCTACCCATTCCAAAGAAACTTACAAAAACATTTTTTTCTTTATAATATTAGTATAGAATAGTTATATTGGCAAGAATGATGTCAAATAGTTTTCAAGGAATTTTAATGCATTGCAAAAAGCTTCTAAGGATGTGCTGTGGAAGTGCACTAATTATAGATGCACTATTAGTCGTCTCAGTGCTTATTTGTCCATACTATCAATTTAGGAAAAGAATTTTTGATACAACATTATTGCCTTTTAAATAGTTATTCTATTATTATTTTTTTTTATTATTCTTTAATATTTAAAGGTCTTTGAATCTCTTGAGATTATGCCAGACCTATCGTATCACAAAAGCATATATTCATCTACATAGCTGTCGCTTCCTGTTAATTCTATTAGTATAAAATCATTTTGCTATAAAAAAGTCGAATAATGTATACTACTGTATTTATATATGTATGTTAAATCTTAGAAATAAGGCTTTGTTTTTAAAACTGAGGAAAAAATATCTCTACTGTAAAGTACAACAGGTATTGGTAGTTTGAACAAATAATCGTACGCGACGTAGTAATATGATAATAATAAAGATTTGTATAACAAGAGAATCGAATCCACGATCTTCAGCATAATACCTATTCAGTTACCTTTTCTATAAGCCTTAATTTTTCCCAGCCACCACCTTTCTTCTCAACTTACGTTGATAGTTGAGGAAATTTACACTAAACGACTATTTTTAATTTAGAATCACAATGAACATTCAACTTAACTAAAGCTGTAATAAGAGAGAAAATCGCCCGCGTCGCATTTTTCACTCAGTTCTGATTTATAGCTCGTACTATCCCCACCGTTTGCTTTAAACCAATTTGAATAAAACATAGTGCTGCATAGATCGAAATAATTTATTAAAATAAATACTTGTCTTAGAGTGATTTTAAAGCTGAAGATAGAATCTGTTGGAATGAAAGTATGAATTATTAATGCGACAAGTTTTAAAATACACGTAGACTTTATGTTAGAAATGATATTTCATCAGTCCATAATAATATTATTATTAATGTGAAAGTGTGTTTGTTTGTTTGTTTGCTTGTTAGTCTATCCCTATTTCACGTCGAAACAGAGCTGCGAATTGGCGTGATTTTTGGAGATAGTTGAGATGGCTGGAGAGTGATTTAAGCCACTTTTTACCGCGGGAGATTATCTCATTCCCACGGGAAACCTCGTTATAATACAACTCATTATACCTATATATATATATATATATATATATATATATATATATATATATATATATATATATATATATATATATATATATATATATATATATATATATTCTATTTATTAACTGACTTCCAAAAGGGAGAAGATTTTCAATTCGTCGGAATCTTTTTTTTCATATTAGCCGCTTAAACGTATCTAGCTAATAAGTTATATTAAATAGTTTTATTTTACTAATAGCTTTGTACTAAATTATTTTCTAGGGATTTTCCATTGAAGTTTAAGTTTAAATAAAAAAAAAATGCTCAAGCAATATCTAATTCGTATAAAAACTAATCTAAAACCTTATTAAACAAATAAGATAAGAGAAAATACTAAATACTCGTATACTGACAGTACATATAGTTGACCTGTTTGTATCTTGCTCATTAATTAATTATAATGTCCTTCTAATCGATTATCGGTGTTATTATAGTTATATGTAGTACTTGAACCCTACCTATGTATGAATTAAAGAAACTATTCAACAATGTGATAGTTAATGGTCGGACTATTAGAACTTAAAGTTTTTCAAAATATATTCTAGTCTATACATATAATAAAATTGTATCTTAGCCAAATCTGTACACTAAATATTTTTTTGGAAAATCTTATTAAAATATATATTATTATCGATATAGAGGCCGAATCTTAGTTTTTAGAATTTTTGTCTGTCTGTTTGTGACCGCATCGCGGGAAAACCACTGGACAGATTTTGATGAAATTTGATCTAGTATGATGATAGCTGGTTATCCGGGTCAACATATAGGATACTTTTTACTGCGGGAAAATATCTCATCTCTGATAAATCTATACTAAACGTTAAAACGTAAGTAGGGACGAACCCGAGCGGAACGAGGTTGAGTCGGTAGTGCAATATATATATATATATATATATATATATATATATATATATATATATATATATATATATATATATATATATATATATCACATTGCAACTTTTTAATGATTATGGGATTGACATTTAGTACAGAAACTACACATATCAAGCCACCTTTACACCTACGCCATTATAATGTAGAATATTACTAGCAAGTTATAATATCTTTATAATATTATGAAATGAAAAGCTTTTTAAATAAAACACGGACAATGTAGGTGGAATCGTAAAAGTTGAAAATAGTAAATTAAATAATTTTAATATGTTAAGATTGCTTAAATATTATAATCTAAAAGCAATATATATATGTACAATATATCGATATTTTCTAGTTTAGAAATGACTAATAATACTTTTTAGATTTACGCGAATATTTGACATTTTAAATAAAACTATTATTTGGGATTTTTTGCGAGTTTATTTTGATTTTTGGTTCCCCCAAATTCAAACTAAACCAAACCACTAGGGGGAAACAAAAAACAAAATAATCCGCGAAAAAATCCAAAAAGATAGTTTTATTTAAAACTATAAGTGACTCCTTACTAACTTACTGACTACTTATATGTGAATTGCCCTAACTTAGTTAGGAATTACTTGATTTTGGGTGTACTTAATGTACTTGGATAAAAAATAGCACGTGTCTCTTCGAACAAATTCTTATTCATTTCATTGCTACATAAAGTAAGAAGAATATACAAAATAAAAACAACAACAAAAACCAACACATAATGCATTTTTGTATAATTTATAATACTTGAGGAATAAACGGAACAGATTTATATCTATGACCTCGTTATCACTTTATTATACATACGTAAATATTTATTATTCTTGCATGCAAAACACTTTAATTACTCAACTGTCTAAATTACGACCCATCCAAGTACTTAGACACACCCAAAAGCACCTAGTGCTTGTAGATTTTGAAACTGTGACCTAAACAAAATGAGGACAGGTATCTAGTACTTCTAATTGTATTATATTAGGATTTTCACTGTAACTCATCATCTCATGTACAAAATGCTTGAGGGCATGACTTATTAGCCGCTGAGGTAACTCCACTTGATTAAACGCTGCGAGGAGCAGCCTCCGCAATATAATTACATACTGTATCACATATACGCGGAGATAAATCTTTGTTTGTAAAAAGTTTTTTGTCTCAAAATGAGGCATTAAATTGAAACAGTTTAGGGTTTTTACATACTATGATTTTTTTTACATACGATGAGTTTCTCGACGGGTTTTCTTAGCAGAACTGCCTTCCGAGCCGGAGGCAGCTTCCTCACGGACTGACTACACTGATGCTCTTTAAATTGACGATTCAAAAGTGCTTTATATGAATAAAATTTCATTTCATTTAATTTCGCTAAAGTAGCGGTTTGTTTGCGCATGACTTCTAGAAACATTGCTAGGTATACAAACAAGGTGGAATCTGTTTAATTTGAAGTTTAATTTTAAGCGAGATGCATTAAATTGTGTACATACCTAGTATTATATTCACTAAAAACTTTTTTCATAGTATTAATAACGATATCGGTTAGTTGTATATTTTGTAATATTAACGTTTTTAAAATATTCTCAACCACCGTAAGGTAATGTTATACGTAAAAGATAAATGTCACTACGTTACATCTAACGATGGGCAAATAATCTATATAAATAAAATGAATGTTTGAATGTTGAATTCAGCTAATTTTTTTCGTATGTTCTTTAAGGTACACAGAAAGTTTTAATAAAGAGAAAAAATATATAATAATAATAGAAATAAAGTTATGTTAGTTACACCATTTATAGCTCAAGAATAGCTGAATAAATATTAGATTTTTTGGATTTCTCTTAGTCCGGAATAGGATAATAAGTATTAAAACATCAGAAAAATTAACGAAAAAAAAAAGATTTATATGGCTAACGCTGGCTAATAACTATTTATATCTATTTAAAACGTACCTAGCGACGAACCCGAGTGAAGCGAGGTGAGCCGCGAGTTTTTAAATAATTGTAATCGCCACTTTGTAAGGCATTCCGTGAAGTGATCGAAGTAGAGAGACATTTCTGAAGCTCTGTAGTTTTATTTGAATATTAATTATTAAAAATACGTTAAAAAATATGGTATAATCATATTAGATAATACTAATATTCTAGATATTAGTAAAATAAAAAAAAATTAAATAAGATACTTAATCAGATATTACCACTTTCGCTCATATCCATAAGAAATAATCTAAAAACCTCAATAACAGATTTAAAATATTTTGTGTTTTTCCAACATTTAATTTTTACATTATGATATTACGAATAAGGTAACAAAATAATTAATATGTTGTAAGCCAAAACAGAAATGAAGTCGATGAAGTTTATAATAATTATTTTCCTGTTTATAGAAGAAACCATAGAAGTTAATAATTACCTCGTATTAATTAATTTGTCTATCTACGCGTGTCTATCTACGTACAGCTTGCCCTCGAAAGCACCCTTAGGTGCCTCACAGTAGCCTATGTGCTACTCCAGGTCATATACATATATAATCAGTCAGGTTTTATTTTTAGTAACTAGTAGGAAGACCTAGATCTAAAGAGGTTTTTCAGAACTACTTAGATAAAACGTTCACCAATTATGTACACATATATCACAGTTATGTATGAGTTAGAAGTATTAATCTAGATAATAAATGTACAATATAATATTAAATATTTATAAATTGTTTTTCTTTTCTTGTGTACTCCGCCTTATTTTACGTATTTTGACGTACTCCGCGTTTCTTTTGTACCACTAACAAATTGTTTATGTGTAAATATACTATGTGCTTGATATTATAAAAAGTAACTGAATAAATCTCCTCAGTCGATTTTAATTTAGAACTAATTTGAAGCTTTGTAAATAAATAAATATTATACTATGTAGGGTAGTGGACGGATAGAACCTTCAATAGCATGGTACTGGTAAGCTTTTCAAGTTTAATTTGTTCAGTTTTTCAAGACGAATTGGTTTGTTATGCGGTTCATTATAATAATAATAATAAATAATAAAAGCCTTTATTAACAATCTTATAGTTACATTTCATCTTATTACTACTTAATATTAAACACAAATTTTTATTTGTAAAAGTAAATATAAAGAATTATTTTTATCTTAGACACCGGTTTCTTGATTGCCTCCCCAGGTGTTCTCCACAACGATCTATCCCTTGCTTTCCTCGTCCAAAATGTTCCTGCCACCTCCTTGATATTCGCGGTTCATTATAGCAATTATTAAATATTGTTGCCAGTTTCATGGATTCATATAAAATAAGATCGTAATTATAATAAGATATTATACGATACATAATATTTTCAATACTAATTTATAAAATTGGTAGGAAGTCTATCGATTTTGTTTTAATAAAAATAATTGGCGTGAAAATAGATGGTAAATAAATCTTGAAATTATATAAATATATAATATATTATAATAGCTTTCTTATTCGATATTCGATACTGACTCCTACACTGAGCACTTTCCAAAAATAATATTAATGACCACTTGCGAACAAAATAAAATATTTAATTATGTATGTATGTAGGATGCATGTTCTAATATTATTGGTTTACATTATTTTAATTTTGATGGAGTCGATTTTATTATGTTCGATTTTGATGCTTTACGCAATCTATGGAAGAAAAAAGTTCTGACTTTGATAAAATTACAAATGTCCACTACCAGACCACTCAACAGTATTGCGAAGCAAAGCAAAGCAGAAACGTATAAATTAAAGTCTTAAATTTTTAAGTTTGTTAAATTGAGATTCTGCTTTAGTCGAATTGTTGATTTGAATAATTACTCCAGTGACATTCACTGGGCCAAAGTTAGACGGGATGTTGAGTTTGACAGATACTTTCCAGTAGACAGATACTTGTATTGAACAAGAAATATTGCATTGTTTCTATAATAATTGTGAATGTTTAGAATAAGATATCGTTAGTTACGCACAACTTAATAAACGTAACATTGAACTTATATAAAGACCAGGTAGTGGTAGTCTAGTGGTAACGAGCTCGCTCGGAAAAGAGTGAAGTGGGTTCAAATCCCGTATCTCGCACCTCTAATTTTTTTTTTTTTAAATATGATTATCATTTGTCTTACGGTGAAGAAAAACATCATAAGTAAACCTACACATCTGAGATAACTTAATAAGTTTTTGAAAGACACGTGAAGTCTGCCAATCCGCACTTGGCCAGCGTGGTGGACTATGGCCTGATTCCTCTCGTAATGAAGGGAGGCCCGCCCACAGCAGTGGAACTTTAAAAAAGGTCTGAATTATACAAACGATTGATTATCATAGTAATACATAATTAAATTACGCGAGTTGCGTAAAAACGCTAGCAATATAGTATTTGTATGAGATTTGTAGAAGAGACACAAACGATTGATTGTAAGTCTAAATAATATATTTAATTTTTTTTATGGACTTTGCCAGTTGAAAATTAATTTTCTTTTTTAATTTAATACTTTAGGCCTGAAGGCTAGATCACAATATAATATTCAAGAAAAAATTGAAATTTTTCTTGAAAATTTTTTTAAGATTGAAATCCTAAGGGTGAAATATTTACTTTTAAAGCAATTTTCCTTTTAAATTAAAAATAATTGTTAAAAGCTAAAAAATTTAGACATAAAGCAGTAATGGTAAAACATGAAAGAATTAATAACAAAATCAATATAGTAGTTTCTAAAATAATATTTTCATATTTGCCAAACCATTATAAATACTGTATGACTAATACAAATTCATCACGAATAAATCGAGAATTACTCTGCCATAAGCGTTAACCAATTAAGCTGTCACTTTGTCGAAAATTTTTATTATATAATCTAAATATTTTGGAACGTTAGAGCGAATGGTTAATAATTGGCTCGAAAAATACTATCATAAATGCGAAAGTTTGTATGTGTGTATGTTTGTATTTTACGCAGAAACAGCAGTACTGATTTGTATGAGCACATAGATACAATATACCCTGGAAGAACACATAGACTATTTTTAGAAACCTAACCTGATCGAAGTGAGGGTAAGTAGCTATTAAAATAATATTTTATACACAAAAACAAAAGCTTGAAAGGTCATAATTAAATAAAAATATTTGTAACATTTAAAAATAACATGAGTTTCTTCATTGAAAGTTTCTGAGATGTGGGAGACTGCTACGGGACCACAAGCAGGGCGGCGTGCACTTGACGCGACATGTTCTTGACCGTTTTTTTTATCTTTATGTACTGAAAAATACTAGATTTTTTAAGTAATTCTTCTATTATATAGATATGAAAATATTCTAGTTATTTTTGTTCTTATTCCATACAATAACAACTTACCGTGTTTTTTATTGAGATACTGTGAGCTACAGAGTAATTTATATCAGTAAGTTAGTTTTTCTTTATATCCTTTTATTTTACTTTCTTTGATTTACGCGAATATTTCATTGTCATTTTTGAATTTTTTAAATCATTTTTTTAAAATAGTGGGTAGGCACTGTCTGTAACAAGTATGTGTTTGAGACGTCTATAACCTTAATCTCTCCCGTAAACAATTGCTGTAAAGCATTCGAATCGTCGAGAACCAAAAATCGAAATAAATCCGCGAAATAATCCGATAGTTATTTTCTTTACATCTCGTCGTTCTGTCTGTATGTATATATATATATATATATATATATATATATATATATATATATATATATATATATATATATATATATATTTATATATATATACTGTTATTCCTCTGTTGGTCGACCGTTTTTTTCTTGTTTAGAAGATTTTTTATTTCAATTTTATTAATAAAGAAATGTTGTTTTTTTTTCTATAAAGATAATTTAAATAAAAAAAAATAATAAAAAAATCATAAATTCTATTTCTTGGTGGAATTTCAACCACTAGACTAACACTGATTCTTATAATGGCTTAATATATTGTATTAAATAACAAGTTTTAAGGGAAACGTCAAAATGCTTTTAAGTAGCCTTCTAAAAATAGCTTGCAGTGTAAAATAAAATCATAGGATTGGAAACTGAGCAAAATGAAATATTGTAGAGACAGGACTAACGACTTGAATTTAGAGTCGGTGCGTGTAAACGACAGAAATATAAAATTCCTCTTGATATAATTTAACGTTTATTTAATTTTATATCTAGGTATACATATTATAATAAAATTCTGAGTCGAATCTGCACATTAAATATTTTTTTGGAAAATCTTATTGAAATAGACATTATTATCGATACAGAGGCCGAATCTATAGTTTTATAATTTTTGTCTGCCTGCCTGTCTAACTGGGAACGCGTCATGAGAAAACCACTGGACAGATTTTGAAGAAATTTAGTATGATGATAGCTGGTTATCCGGGTCAACATATAGGATACTTTTTGCTGCGTGAAAATATCTCATCTCTAAGACGCGAGCGGAGCGAGGTTGAGTAGCTAATCTTTACCTAAGGCGCAGTAGGTATATGCTAAAGCATATAAAAAATAACTTTCTTCAAAAAAATATTCTTTTAAAATAGAAAAATATACCTACGTAAATATAACTATACCTACTGAATTAGCTACTTTTTTATTTACTTACTAAATAAAATACAAGTGTTAAATAGTTTCTATTATTAAATTGAAAAAAAAAATAATTAAAGTTTATTACTTCAAAAAAATTATTAAAGTAAAAATAAATAAATGACGTTCAGTTAAAAAAAATTAATGCTGAATAAAATATTTTGAATATGAATAGTAGCAGTTAACTATATTATTTTAAAACTTTGCTGAGTTAGTAAGATATCGTAAGACGTCCAAGTATGCATAAATAACTGAAGGGTGTTCCACTATAGCAATGAGGCTAGTCCCCAGCAGTGGAGTATTAAAAAATTAAAAAAAGCCGACAATCAGACACTAAAAATTAAAAAAAATTGAACGAGTGTTTTCATTATTACTGTAGATTCCTAATCAGATACTTTCAAAATTGATTTCAGCCAGTAAATACAGTAACTGGACGATATTTTTTTTTCTATAGATATTAGATACCTAATCAGATATTTTCAAAATCGAAGATAAAGAAAAAAAACATACAAACAAAAAAAACACACGTCCATAGAACCTCCTCCATTTTTGAAGTCGGTTAAAATTGAGAACTATTACATTGCTCATAGCTTGCACTATGAGTCGATAGAAATGAACGAATACGACAATTGTTATAAAATAAAATTCTATGGTCTCTGAAAATTTGCCATTTTATTCTTCAAAGACTTACATGTAATGAATTGGACAATTATTTTTATTGGTCATGTCCGCACATTGCGGACTTCAGAAATTACTATCTACACTCTAGTGCTGTTATCTTTGTTATTTATTGCTTAACTTGTGTCGTTTGAGTTTTCAAGTGATTTATATATTAAGGTTTTTTACAATATTTTAAGGAATATTTGAGTTTGTAAGTATTCAAATTAAACAAGCTCTACCATTATATGCGAGTTATTTGGTATTGTATAATAAAAGTAAGTCTTTGTATTCAAAAATAAGTTTTAAGGTAAATTTATTTATAAGGATTTTTTTTCCTTCACTTACTTTATAAGAAAAAGTAGACTAAATAATTTAAAAGTTAAATTATTACAATCTTAGGAGTGTAATTTTTAGTCGATATATACATATATTATTTTAAAAAAATCTTATTATTTATTTAAAACTAGCGAATTACCCCTGCTTCGCTCGGGTGCGTCCCTAGATACGCGGATTTTGTTCACAATTTCATGGGTTTTATTTTTTTGCGTGGAACCCTAAGTGCCAGATGTTTGGAGAATAGCCAGAACAAACAGACCGACAAAATATTAAAATTTGTTTTTTTTTTTCATATATGTATCGTATATACTTTTATAAATGCATTTAATTTTCTGTATACATTTAAATACAAACAAACTTATCTATACTAATTACAATAAAACTAAAGCACGTTAGAACAACTTAAATGACGTTTATATCGCAATGCTATGTAAATACAAAGCTCATGTAAAAAGGCAAACATAAAATAAAATGCTATGACTCGACTCTTCACGGCTCCACAAAATATACATAAATAGCAAATTTTCTCAACCAAGCTCCTTATTCATACGGAATTGCTAATGTAATTTAACAATATTATAACGTAACGCCTAAGTAATCTAAAGGGTCGAAATCTTTGTCCGGATACGAATACAATTTTCATATATAATTTGTATTTTGGTTTGTCCTTAATTTAAAATGTTTTATATTATAAATAGTTCTATAAGCTTCATTTGATAAATATCTTCTCCATATTATTATGTTTTTAAAATGCTGAAGTTTTTAACTTACCTATATACTAGCGACTCAACCTCGCTCCGCTCGGTTTCGTCCCTACGGTTTAATGGTTATTATAAATTTGTCCGTGATGAGATATTTTCACGCAGTTAAAAGTATCCTACGTGTTAACCAGCTATCACTATACCCAATTTCATCAAAATCATTTAGCCAATTTTATCAATATCATACAGTGGCTTCCTCGTGATGCGTTCCCAGACAGACAGACAAAAATTTTAAAAACTACACATTTGGATTCTGTGTCGATAATAATAACTAATTCAATAACTTTCCACAAAATATTTAATGTACAGATTCCACTCAGAATTTGATTATATGTGTAGATGTATGTACTCGTATGTACGCGTAAGCACTTACTGACTAAACTACTTGACCTAGGTATCTCAAACTTGACAGGTAGTTCATTGGTAGAAGGCGCTAATAACTTGGCGATAGGGCCGAATAAAAGAGGTCTCAATTTGAATCGTAAGTTTATATGAAAGTCCAATGGACTTTCCCGCTAGAATAAACAAATTACACCTCAAGAGACTATTCTAATGAATTTCAAGAAATACAGCTGTATGAATGGAATAACTAATTTCAAAATGTTTTTGTTAATTAACGTTAAAGTTAAAACTTAATTATAATACTATTTCTGAGTTGTATTTAAATAGCAAGCTAAGTTTTATTTAATTTACGCGATATTTTCGCTAATTAATACGTTTAAGGTTATAATAAAGAAAATATACATATTCAGAAATACTTAAAAGATGTATATTTACTTAATTTACTAAAAACCGTAACTACAATGTTCATTTCGTTTTCAACACAACGAAAGCATTTAGCAACGTCAGCCTGAAGCTAGTGAAAAATTAAAAAGCTCGCTCTATAAGAAAATGTTGAAAATGGGGAGATCAAAAGTAAACAAAGTGGATAAGCTTTGCAAACGCGATTATACCGCCCTGCAATTATGCTGTAAATAGAGACATTCGATGGGGTGGGCATAACAAATTATCAACCTCTCCCCGAATGAAAGAATTTTGGTAGTCATTTTCACAAGCTTTCAAATATACAATGAGTTGTGCAAGTTTTGAAAGAATTTTCAAAGTAATTTGTGTAAATAATGACAGCTTTTTGTTATTTTTCCTATTACTCGTATATAATATATGGAATTTTTTGAGCTCTAGTAACAAAATGTTTCTTTAGCATATTTATTAGGGTGATTTCATGTCTATAAATTATCTATATTACTATCTAAATCATCAAAGAGTCGTATAACAAAAAGAGTTAATAGGCTCGCTTTGCTTTGGCGTAGCTCTAGCTGCCTTATGTATTTATATTAAATAAATAAAAAAAATGTGTGTCACCATCTAGTTCCATGGTAAGCTATGAGGCGTATGTTATGGATACCAGATAGTTGACTGGAGTACAAAAATTCTTACTTATCATACAAATGAATGTCCGCAGCGGAACTCGAACCCGAGGCCGCTGGCGCAGCAAGTAGGGCCACTACAAACTGAGCCAAACTTGTTACTAAGAGTAGTCTATGCACTTCTCTAGGTCATAATCTATCTGTAAAATAAATTTCATCCAAATCCGACCAGCTGTCTTAACGTAACAAAATAGGAGTAACAAACATACCCACATACATACAAACTTACCGATTTATTATATAGTTAGTGTGATATATTTTTTTCAATAAATAACTTTAAAACTATGAACACATCCAAAATCTATTATATAATAACAATATTTCGATCCTAAAACAAATTGAAGACCATCTAAAAATCAATTTTAAATTTAGCCACCAACAAAATGCAGTGGAAATTATTCTCTATACCATATAATAAAATTCACACACGCCACCAAAGCAATTACGTTGCAAATAGAGCCGTCAGTCGGGAACATAAAAAATTATCACCCCATCTTTCTCCTAAATAAAATAAGTCGCAAGTAATTTTTCTACAAGCTGTACACATAGCAGCGATAAAAACGCGTCGAGTTGAGGACAACTTGCTATATATCATTCGCCTTTATTTCGGACTGTGCGTCTGACGTTACGAACGAAAGTTTTAACGAAAAGTAATATAGAGTAAGGTAGTGTATAAAGTTTTAGGTGAGTTTCTTTTTAAAATTATTATCTTTTTCGCGTTAGTATTGCTATATATTGTATTGCAAATTAAATGTTTTTTAATTGTACAACTAGCAAGTCTAATTAGATTTTTTTTTTTAATTAAAAAGTACTTCGATGTAATTTGTTTTTTCTTCCAAATTATTGTATAATTTTGTGAGTAGTCTCTAATAGATATTAAGACGTTATATCTTAATATTTTCCGTGACCTTTCTTGCTATGAAGCATTCAAAATGTTGGGAATAAAAAAAACAGTGAAAACACCCGGCAAATAGTTTTATTTGTTATGATACCGTTTACGGTTAGGTTAAAATAAAAAAATATTGTTAAAATGTATTTTTATGTAAATATTATAGAGTTTTCTTACGTAATAGCGATATTTTTCGTTTTGTTCCTGTAGGAAAGGAACACCTCAGTTTCCACGGATTCGTGCTTTCAAAGCCTATATATACAGACATAAGATTCTAATACATATATTTCGTAATAAACAATCTTTGTAACGTATATACATACTACTAAATTATAGAAATTTCCAGGATTAAAGTAAATGAATGTGGTGGGTTGGTTTGCTTCTCTGAAAGCAGAACAAACCGTAAAGGCAACCTCCTGGTACTTTTGATGGACGGAAGAGTGTCTGCCTCGGTAGGCAAGCCGTCGGGGCAACGTGTTTGAGTGCATAAGTGATCCTTAGATGCCCTAATAGGACGGAAAAGGTTTCTATTGGGAACTTGCCATTAGAAAGTGGGTAGTACTGGCTTTTTTTAGCCGGAGACTACCTGTTCGTATGCAGGTGGTATGCGTAAATGCATTTCCTGACGTTTAAAAATGAATTAGCGAAAACGGATATAACAGCTATATGAAGTTCAAACAGACCGACAGACAGACAAAATATCATTTACAGTATAAGTATGGATTATAATATCTCCTGAACTCATCTAAAACGGTTCTCTTAAATGGTTTAATATGGCGTTATGAGGTAAAATTGTTCATAGTCACGCTCCTTATTACCCTCCAAAGGTTTGAGGATTTTCTCTCTAATAGCATTATACCCCTTGGAAATATTCATATTTTGGCACAAAAAATTGAAAGGCGATACCCAATTCCCGATTTAGAAGCTTCGAGGTAATTTTAAATTATTGTACGGGGTTAGGCTTCTATGGGAAGGATTTTTGCGTTTTAATAATGCAAATTATTTTGACTTCCTCCTTAAGAGGAATTTCCTCATTATCATAAGAATTGGTTTGTATGGCTTAGTGGTAGCGTGTTAGAAAGCGGTGTAGGATTCAAGCCCAGGTTGTCTTGATATATTATCCAGTTTTAATGATTTAAACAAAATCTAAAACAACTTATATTATTTCTCATGTTAATATGTCTCATAATTGTTATTATTATTGCAATTAATTTATTTTTAAAGTTTTGAACTAATCGTCAAGCTGTACAATGCGCAAACGTATTCGTTATCCAAAGTGACAATATAATGATTTATCTAATTTAACATCGAGCTTCAAAAATCAAGTAATAATAGCTTTAGTTAATAATCATTATTAACGATATACACACCCTTTTCATAAAACAATTAAATGCTATTTGTTAATAAGCGCATTTTTTGAGAATGTCGGGACAGATTTGGCTAATTTTCCCTAAATATTATATTTTTAAATTATTTTAATGGATTGAATTAGGTTTTAGGGGAAAACAAAAATAAAAAGATAGGACAACGTCTAACTAGTAAATAGTAAATACATAAGCAAATGTATAATATTTAGATGTACTAAATTCAGGCGTAGGTTTGAAGGTATGTTACGTGATATATTCCGTAATTGTAAACCGATATCACCAATATTACCTTTATTCAATAAAGATTTCCACCTCAAGAGTGGTCTTATATATAGACAAGTAAATATCCATCGCTTAAGAAGTAATTACATTCAGTGTGATTATGAAGCCGGTGCATATTTTTACTTAAAAGAAATTAATTACATTAAATATTCATTGCATATTACCGAATGGACACTTTATTACAGCATTGGTAATATAAATCTAAGTTTATATTGAGAGGTAGTTTGCTCTGAAAAATTTTATGCTTTCTTTTACTATTTGTGTAATTTAACATAATACATTGAATTTAACACCTTATACATAAATGTATAAAGTATAATTTTTCGTTTTTTTTTCATAATGCGGCTTATAGGTACAATGTAAGTAAGTAAAAGTAAATAAGGCATATAATCTTAGTAACTTTTACTTTACTTTATGTACACTTATAAAATTTTCCGTTACTTTCAATTTCTTTTTTTTTCATAAAACTTCTAAATCAATTTTGAGGTACTTAATTTATTTTAAATTAAATATTATTATTATTATATATAAATATTATAATTTATTTTAATTTAAATATTATTCCAAATTTTTGACTACAGTTTTTAAAATCATTTATTGAAGAGAATCTTTTTTTTTTTATTATTTAATACAAGATTCTTCAAATTTCTAAATATTTGTTCAATATCAGTTTAGTTTTTTTTTGAAGAAAAATCTAGAAAAGTTAAGTAGACAAGTTTATATATGACTTACAGTGAGTGCTCTCAAGCTTGAGTACTGAACCTCTCATGTATATGGAGGTGAGGCTACATGAAACCTCGTCGAGTTTTAGTGAATTAGATCTTATATTGTATACCAACATCTTCGATGACTATAAAAAAATACGTTAATGAAAAACTGCAAAAGAAATATAAAGTAGTTTAATTTATTTATTCAACATTATTTTGTTTATCCCATGCCATGTACTACATATTTATGTATATCTCAGTTATAAGAGAGATCCTAAGAGTCTTATGAGTCTCTTAGGATTGAGAGAGAAGAAGTGTTATTTAGACATTAAATTTAGTAAATTAAATATCTCATACAACATACACAAAATACAGCCACTAAAAAATTCTTATAATTCTTTCCCACTTTATGACATTTTTAGATGAATAATAACATATTTTACCTTGTCTTCCGGTGAAAGAAAACATCGTGAGGAAACCTGCATGTCTTTGAGAACCTAACATTTTTTAAAAGATAAGTGAATTTCGCCAACCGGCATTGGCCAGCGTGGTGGACTATGGCCTGATCTCCTTCATATTAAAGGGAGGCCGTTGCCCAGCAGTGGGACGGTAAAAATAGCTGAATACACATAACAAACTAGCTTTCGGCCGTGGATACTATATCGAATAATATTAAAGGTACTTTAAAAGCTAAGGTTACTCTTACATCATCTTTTTTTTATTTGTTATCACTTTTTAGACAAATAATTCTGTAAAAATTATTGTTATATCTTAAAAATCTATTTATAACTCCAGTATTATTAATTGGATGCTAATATTGAACTTAACATGTTAACCCACAAAAATTAGATTTTTTTTAAATCCATTCTTATTTTGATATAAGAATGATTTGCAATAACGTTTTAAATCAAATAACCCATATTTCTTATAAAAAATCATACGTTTTAAAAATGTTTAACCACAATGTTCTTTTAATCATTTTACAAGAATAATTATTCAATTTCCTTGATTTATATTTGCAAACACATAGCGCCATCTCTTATTTCGTTATTAAAGTTCATAAAACTTAACATGTTGTTGCGAAAATCAAGTCAGTTGAAGTGTTCGTTTGAAGTTTGATTGCGACGGTTATTTAATTTTCATATTTTATTTATATTTAAATAGTTATTTGAGTGGCTTTTATATCCAGTGATATTTAAGAAAAAACTAGTGCTACAAAACGGTGATTTTTTTGCTTTGTATGGACTGGCACCGACTTCGAAAATATTTGATTAGGTATGTAGAATATTTAAATAAACTTGAGCGACTTCAAAATCTTTGTATACGGTTTATTTTCGGCCTTCGGAAATATGACCACGTTTCAGAATTTCGCAAAAAACTCAAGTGGCTTCCTATCCGTTTCCGCAGGAATACTCACATTCTCCATCTTCTTTACTGTGTGCTATTTCACCCTTCAACTCCTTTTTATCTAAAAGAGCGATTTGAATTTTTAAGTGACTGTCATAGCCGCTCTCTTCGCTCGGAGCACAACCTAGTTCTCAAAATTCCTCCACATTCTTCATGCTTCTATTCTAACTCTTTTACTGTAAAAGCTGCCCGGCTCTGGAACACACTTCCTTTAAAAGTTAAAAGTGCCGAAAGCCTTGATAAATTTAAGCTGTTATTAAAAGAATATTACCTGTCCCTCTAGTGCTTTTTTATATTTTTAATTGTATGTATAACTATGTATGTTTGTAGGAACGTATGTATATAAATTAGTATGTATGTGTATTACGTTTATATATTTGTATTTTGTGTTTAAGTATGTATGTATATATGTATGTATGTATATATGTATGTATGTACGTTTGTATGTATATGTGTAATATGTTTATCTATTTATATTGTATGTATAATTATATCGTATAGCAAGTACACCGCCTACCATTTCTCTCACACTCTCCTTTACCTGGTAGTTGGTTGCCTGGAAGAGATCGCTTTAAGCGATAAGGCCGCCTGCTGTGCATCTTTGTTAATTTTTAATTACTGTCTGTATGTATTTTCTTTGGTGTACAATAAAGAGTATTATTATTATTATTATGTATAGTAAATGAAAACTACCAATCAATTTTAATTTTTTTATTAAAAATTTTATTTTTCCCTTTTTAGTGTAGACATGGTAGTAGCAAAGTAAGAAGAAAGTATTTTAATAAAATATTCGCTTAAACCGTTTAAGTTACTTTGATGCCAATTTTGATATGAAGACTTATAATTTAAATGATTTTCGAATTAAGTTTAATTTTTTGCAATAGTCTGGTGCTTAAAAAACAAAAATAAGTAGTTAATTTGCAATAAATGTTATGTATTTAGATAGTATTAGCTGTGTTTTATAGATTTTAAATATTAATTACCCATTTTGTTTATTATTTTTGGTCGTTTTTGGTCAAAAGTTAGTTAAATAGTTATTGCAAAATGTTGAATCGGTTATCAAGACCTGAGGTGTGTGGTATCAAGCTAAACAACTCATTTTTGCAAATTTATGTTCAATGATTGTAAGTGCCTAATATGAGGATTTAAGGAACATAACACAACATTAAAAATGTGTAGGTATATTATGTTAAATTTTATTTTAAAGAAGACTTAAACTTTTGTTTTACTCAATTACGGATTTATGTTTTTATATTATATATTTAATTTTTGTTTACATTTTTATTTCAATTACAATTATATTTTATTTCATTCTACAGTAGAGTGTGGTATTGACCACCCAGGATAGAAATTGGAGTCAGTTGATCAAGTTGAGGCTAATAACAGCAGACTGTCTCTGCATGACTGCCGATGCAAAGCAAATCTAAAATATTTTTTTCATATCTTTAAATATTGTCGGCTGGCACCGACTTCGAAAATATCTGATTAGGTATCTATTCTCTATGAAAACCCCCGTTTAGTTATTTTTTACATTTTAGTGCCTGGAAGTCGGTTTTAATTTTTTTTTTAAGTTTTTATTTTTCCATTTTTAGTGTAGACGTAATAAGTAAGTAATTTGTAAGAAGAAAGTTTTTTCATAACATATTCGATTAAACAATTTATTTAAAAAAAAAATATTTACTATACATTTTTTTAAAAACCACTCAATCGATTTCGATAAAAAATTATATGAAACCACCTGGGAAGTACCTTTTGAATCAAAAAAAAAATTCTAAATCGGTTCAGGCGTCTTCGAGTAATCAGTGAACATACATTAACAAAAAAAAATTCCGACGAATTGAGAACCTCCTCCTTTTTGGAAGTCGGTTGAAAATAAATTTGATATTACTAAGCTAACAAAAGATATTTTCTTCTCCATTGAATTCGATTCAAAAAATGATAAATAATAGGAAATAGAAAATGCGATATAAATAAAATAAAAAATTCTTGGATGAACACGTTTGAAATAGGATTAAAGAAAAATGAATCAACAATGTTATACATGAAATCTAAACTTTCGGATGATCCTAAAACTGTGAACATCAGCAAAGGTGAAAAAATTAAAAAGAATGATATTAGTTTTTACGTGGAACTACTTACCTGTTTTATATTATCAGGATATATATCGTGAGTTATCCGCAGAAATTGACAGTGACTGACTTTCTCTTAGAAGGTATGTTAGGTTTTTCAATACTATACTATGCTTCTTATTACCAATTTCTAGAAGAATATCAAAGTATTCAGTTTTTTTCAATAATGCGTTAAAACATTTGAATTGTTCTAATACAACAAACAACAGATTACATTGATATTTGCAATAAACATTTACGTGTTAAAATGTTTTATTATTTAAAATTAGCTTTAAAGAATTTATCAAAACAATTATTTTCATTTTTTTTTATTATTACAAGATATTTTAAGGTATTTTACATTAAAAAAGATAAATAAACGTATGCATATCTAAAATAATCATTTATATCAATAAAAATCGTTGGAATTCTATCAAATTTAATATATTGAGGTATAAAAACTTTATACTCAATTTTCTCAAAATGGCAGTCGTGTGGCTTGACACAGTATTGCATATGTGCATCCAATTATAGTTCAGAATGCTTAGTTGTTATTCATGTTTCTCATTATACGTTTTATATAACTACACACAGAAAACTGAGATTTATTATTCCATAGAGAAAAGTAAATTGTAGGCCTAAAACTGGAATTATCTAAACCGTTGTCAATCCCGCCGCCGGTCAGACGACTGTTGAACATCAAATCTAATGTAATTCTGGGCATCGAACAAACAACGATATCGCCGACGATAAAAATGTTTTTCGCAAATATTGTGTAAAATCTCCGAATCGTCAATCTGTAAAGAAAATACAAGCCTGCCACTGTGTTATAGAATTGCAAATTGGCGTTCGCGGGAGAGCCCCGGGGCGGTGGATGTCCAACGTTAAATCATCTTTATACTGTTTTACTGTTGACCTTTTTTAGACTTTGTGAGCTTAAGTATCCGCAAAAAGTGCTATTTTGATAAAAATCTACGTTGGGAAATTTTGTTATATCTCGTATCTAGTATTGAGCTTTTTGTGTATAATAAGTTTTGTTTGTGCTTTTAAGCTTCACGTTTAACTTAAAATATCAATTTTTAAAGTAATTAAAACATCTTTAAATTGAATAATTTGTTATTCTATAATTATTTATTGTCAAAAAAATACTACTAGTAGCATGCGCCTATGATCCATTGGAAACGGTTTTTGGGTTCTAAATGTTTATACTTGTTACTTACAACCCGCCTCGTTAAGAATTGTTCTTATAAAGCTTTAGTGCTTAAAATATTATATGGTTTTTACCAGCAAATATGTCCGCGTGTCCGCGTGTTAATAATGCTGTTCTAAACGGTACTCTTTCCAACTTACAAAACAACACCCATAGTAACATACATACTATAAATAAAGTTTATAAGCTCGTCATCAATTAATTAAATAATTAATAAAATCGATTGGATAGTTCAGTTTGTTTATTGCAAATAAATAATTTACTACATACCTTAGAATTCGTGTTGACAAATCCCATACTTTGCAATTGGTCAAAAACGTATATTTAACTTTTCAATATTACAATTACAGTAAAAACCTTTTATTATTACGGTACCCAAAAATATATTTGAAAATAATATAGATAGTAATGAAATTGTAAACAATCAATTTCAATGATAAAACTTCAATTTCTTTCTGCCCGCGGCTCAATTTTTACTGCTAACAGACTATATTTACTTATTTTATACGAGATTGAAATGATATAACATAATATTCTGAAGTCAGAATATGCCGCATAAAGCGTTGGAATAAAGGAAAATTGCATTAACATTTTCAAATTATGTATATAAAAATAGACAAAAATATATAAAAAAAGTGAATAAATGATTCTCTCTTACATTATGTATCTACATTCTTTATATAATAAATAGACTAAAACCATATAGTACGTGTTGTCATCCATTTGTCAAACGATTTGGGTGGAATTTTGTTTTTTTTTGGTATAGTAGCTATTGACAAGCTTTAGTGTAATCAATAAAAAAAAATTGAAAACATTTTTTTAATTATATTTATACTATGTGCTTCGCTGAAATTTTCAAAAATTATTACGGTCTATTTTCGACCACTGGGCAAAAACTGGTAGATAAATGACAGCTGCAAATTCAAATAAAAACGTTATATCATAGTAGCGACAGTAGAAATTTTTAGTCAATTTCTGGTTCGACACAATTGAATTTGATCTTCGGGTAAATCAGGTTTCTGGGCACGGAGAGTGGTTGCCTTTGGACGTATTCCGCCTTAAGTGATAGATGCTAGCGTATTTCAATAGTTCACTATGTTTGCAAAGCTTTGACAATAAATCTCATTACGTACAGACAACGTCTTTGAAATTGTTTATTAGAATGGACGATAAGTTTTAATGGAGCAGTATGATTTATTTCTTGTGAGTTATTATTATTCATTTTATGAATGCATTTTATGTTTAAAAAGTTTTTAGTTATTATAAATGTGCTTTTTTATCTGTAGTCAAGAATAGTACTAAGTACCTACGTATACGTTAAAAAAACTACATATGTAACTGGAAATCAGCAATGATGAATTTAAAATAATGAGAATGTTTTAAGCCTCCTACATAAGACAGTAATTTATAAAAATATCAATAGGATGTTCTTGTGTTTTGTTTATTTTTATCGATATCAATAATATTAATTCGTTTGAAGTCTATTTTTGCATAGTGGTAATCGTCAGTAACAAGCGGACCGAAAGGTCAATTTCTCTTCCAAAGGAATATGTGCCGCTGACATTGTATTATTTAAATAAAATTGTTCAGATATATCTCCTTTCACTTAATTCATTAACATCATTATATAAAGGTCATAGAATAGGAGATAATTATTTAAAAAAAAATGTTAGGTTGATGTAGAAGCTATAGTATATTAATCTACACAATCATTATAAATAGGAAAGATTTGTATTTTTGTATGTTTGTAACGATTAAACTCAAAAACTACTGGACCGATTTAGATAAAATTTGGTAGGAAGATAGCTTGAAAACCTGGGAAGGACACTTTATACACATTGACAGGATTTTTTATTCCGGAAATTTTCATTTAAGGGGTTGAAAATGAGGATGTAAATAAAATGTTATATAAAATACACAAACTTTTTTGCCAATCTGTCTATGAGGTGACTTTTGGTGTTGCGTCTTTAAGTGTAAAATAACAATAAGTACTTATTAAAATATGTATAGAGTATCTTATAACTTGAGCCATCAACAAAGTCTTTGTCTCGACGCCCGTCGCGGGTTCAGATGAATCGTTTGAGGCTACTTAACGAGTCTTTGTACCGAGTTCTGGCGGTCGAAGGCCAATCGCTGCCGCAAATTGACTGCCGACGTCCTGGTATTTACTACTTAATACATATTCTATACAAATCATATAATATTTTTTGTTTGTTTTCCATTCACGAATTATATATTAAAATAGTACAAAACTGGGCTGATAATTTATTTAAAAAAGGGCAAAAATTCAGTAAGGCCTACAAAGCCTTTTATATGTTTATATATTAATTGTTAAACAGCGGAACTGATTTGGATGTAATACACTGATAGACTATGATGGAGTAAAACAAAGAAGAAGCGAGGATTAGTCGCTAGGTTATCTATACATATAAATTAAATTGAAGTGCCTGTTTATAATGTCGTAATAAAAGCTTTTTACTAAATGCATATGAAATTATCATGAACGAATTGTGGCTAATTAGTTTAAGGAAGTTATATACGGTACTAATAAAAGTAAGAAAATTTTTTAACTATTTATCTGTCTGTCTGTTTTTTCCGGCTATTCTCCGAAACGGCTTGACTGTTTTTGATGGTATTTTCACTGGTAGATAGCTGATGATATAAAGAGTAACTTAGGCTACTTTTATTTTATTTTAAATTTAAATTAAGTATAAAATATCCCAATAACCAATACAAAATATGAAATATAAGATACTTTGCCATGTTATACTCGAAGGGAAGCGACAGATTAGTTGCACTATAAATTTATTTGCCAAAGCTAATTACTAAATTCGCACATTAGCAACATCTTGCGCTCGTACCTAAATAACGATTATTATATTAGGAATAGGACCGTCAACCGTGTTTAGTTTGTGGAGGATATTATCATAGCAATTGAGATTATAGCTAGTGATATACCCTTGCTTCGTTTTGGTGTAAACTGTAGCACATACGTACGTACTTACTTACATATCTACATGATTTGTATACATACATACATACATGGCTTATATAAGGTGTATATAATATAATGACATACTAGTAGTAACAAATTATTTATACTACAGTTACCTTCAATTTATACTACATACAATGTTAGAAAGAATCGCACCCGTGCATATATCATTTTATCATAATTTTCTCTTAACTGAAAAGGTATACTGAATTTAGTCACTTATGAGCAGAATTTATTCTATCCTTAGATGTGGTTTTGTTTTAAATGTAGATGGTATAAGATATCGGTTAAAAATGAAAACTAAAAGAATGGACCGGTAGACAGATATATTAAAGTGTAGGCCTTTTTTTCTGTCAGGAAATACCCTGTTCCCGGGTACCCGTTCGCCAATGGGGGATGCGAGACGGGTTATGTGGGGCTCCTGCCGCGCAAAGATGGGAAACGCGTGGCAGCCTACCCACTAAAAAACCTGACAAAGCACCTCCTTCGCCTTAAGGCCGGGGCCACGGGTACCAAAAAGACTCTTCCGCGACCCGAACGGCGAGTGCCTGTTAAGGCCCGTCCCAATGTCAGGGGCTGAGATGTTCGACCACCCTTGACGGCCTCCTCAGCCAGAACACTGGACGGTCAACCTCCCCTAGTCGACCGCCTTCTAGCACCCTCACCCCACCGAAGTGGGCCAGCCACATCCAGCTGCAGAGGATAGGGAGAGCGGCAACGACATACCAACACTTCTCTTCACCCTCACCGCGTCCGCCATCCAACGGTGGCGGCCCCGTCTAGGCCGCGAAGGGCAGGGAGAGCGGCGCACGGTAATACCGGCACTCTTGTCCCGCCGCGGTCCCTCCCATGCCGGTCGCAGGCCTGTCACCACAGTCCCGCTACCGGCACCCCCCGATCCGATCGCGGGACCGCCAAAGCGGTCCCACCACCGGTGGCCGCAACGTCTTCGGCCCAACCTTTCGGCTCGAAGCCTCGACTAGTGGCCCCCACCAAGCCATTTGGTCCGCGCCGGATTTCTCCGGTACCACCCGCCAGAAAGTGTAGGCCTCGTACAAATATGGCAATTAAACCTTTTGGGTACGGAACCCTAAAATCTGTGCAATATGTAGAACCCTAATTTCAATGACTAATAAATAAATCATCACGCTCTTCTAAAACTTCTGATTAGCAAAATGTTTATATTATAATAGTATTAAAAATGCATATGCGTTGATGTCACTAAACATATTTAACTAAAACTAACTATTCTAAAAAATAGAGATATAAAAATGTTTTTTAATTTTGTTCCAGATGAATCGATATGCAGATAAAACCCAATGGGACCTTAGTTATTGAGAAGACCTGATGCCACCATGAGCGGAAAACGCGGGCCCTTCAGGAGTTTCGCCATCAGCCTCATACAAATCATCACCATTATATGTCAAGGTAAATGCATATTATAGTAAATCTATATATTGTATGTGGTAGCTCAGTGTCATCATGCTTGCTTAGAAAACCGAGTAAGTTAAGTGGATCTCGCACCTCAAATTTTTCCATGTGCGAATCATTTCCAACATGAATATCACTTATCTTACGATGAAAGAAAACATCGTGAGGAAACCTGCATGTCCGAGAGAACCTAGCAAGTTTTCGAAATACATGTGAAGTCTGCCAATGCGCACTTCTCCAGCAGAATGAACTATGGCCTGCTCTCCCACATATTGAAGGAAAGCCCACGCGGCGTACGTGAGCGTAGTTTAATTCCAGTATATGTTAGTTTCATGTGC
Organism: Brenthis hecate; assembly: GCA_951806755.1. Classification (NCBI taxonomy): domain Eukaryota; kingdom Metazoa; phylum Arthropoda; class Insecta; order Lepidoptera; family Nymphalidae; genus Brenthis; species Brenthis hecate. The sequence continues at coordinate 7,415,661 of OX638269.1, forward strand.
ATGTTTATTATTATTTTGAAAACTCTCCAACATTTTTTTCAACATTCATTATTAATAGCATTATTTTTAATTTATTTGTTAAGAAATGACTGAATAGCTAAATACCTGAGCTTAATTTTAAATGGTGATATTGTAGATTCGATGATACCACCTGAAAACCTCATTCAGAGCATTGGACAAAACATGGGCTTAGTGTTTATGGGCTTAATAAAAATACCAAGACAAGCAAAGCTGTAGACTATCGCTAATAATAAAATAATATTAGCTTATAGCTTACGAATATGCTTTGGAGAACTTCTCCTTGGCAATTACGAGTATATAGAGATAACAGATAATTGATTTCCAACACCGCATCTAACTTTAACTAGATTCAGGATGAATATTGTAAGCATCTTGCATGGTTTATTTCATAGCAGGAAAAGAGGTCAATAACGTAAGTCATTAGTTGATGCTAATTGCAGTCAGTATAACTATATATTATACTCAAAATACCAAAATGAAATAATTGAATTGAAATTGACAAAAATAACATTTGAAAGTCTAAGCTTGTTATAGGCTGGATGTACCTATTAGAAGTCTTGGAACTGAATTTTTCGACTTCTGAAATCCAAAATATTATATAAAAGAGCACTAAAAATACGATGTAGGCATAAAATATAAAGACACGTCACGTTGATTGCGAAATTCAAGACGTGAATTTAATGTACTGAATACAGAAAGTTCTTCAATAGGTATAGTACGTAATAACATATTAATATATCTTTTAAAATACTTAATATTCAAACTTATAGTTTTGTGACATGTAATAATGATGAAGTATTTACATTTGATGAAAACAAACGCCTTTGAAGTTTAAAATGAGATATTCTGAAACAAACAATAATCTGGAGACCGACGTGAGGCGACGATCATAAATGAAACTGTTAATGGGCTAACTAACTTTTCGAAATTACACGAAAACTTTTCAAATAAAACGAGCTCAAAGGGCGCAGAGTCTTAATGAAGACAATATTTTGAACGGTTGAAGTTCGGTAATTAAATCTTGGTTCATATCGTGTCTTTGATATCCTCTGTGTTGGATGTGGTGTCAATCAATTTAACTATAGTTTATAAGATTCGGGTTACTTCATAACTTTGTAGCTGATCTAATTCCACTAACTCAGCGACTAATTCTTGTGTTCGCATTGTTCATATTGGTTAATGAAAATTAAATATTCTTCGTATGTCTTAGTGTTAGCCTATTGGGTCAAATCTGAAATCTCTGAGTAAGTCAGTATCACAGATATCATTTCTTCTTAATACAGTGAAGGATAACATCGTTAGAAAACCTGCATGACTGCTCTCAGTCAAAGTGAAAACTAATTAAATACTCTTACTTACTTAATTTTGAGAAGACTATCTAGTCTGTCAAACCGCACATAGTCAGCTTGGTGAACTATAACCTGACCTCTTCTGCGTTTTGGTGTTAAAAAGAACTAAATATAATAACCTAATATGGTAAATTAATTACAAAAATAAAAAAAACCCGAGTGCGTATAAAGCTAACTAAAAAGATTAAAACATGTTGACGAAGGAACATAGTATTATACATTTAGAGACGTACATATATATGTAGGTCCAAGTTTTATAATAGTTGCGTGTGTGATTGTGACCTAAAGTATCACTTAGACTTAAAATTAGGCAACCAGAGCGGAGCAAAACTATAAAAATAGTAACACTTATTAAAACTATTTAAAAAATTATTAATTAACTAGAGTAAAAATAAAAACAAATTTATCCCAACGGGAACCATACATTTTTCCGGGATAAAAATAGCCTATGTGCTATTCCAGATTATCTCTATCACTGTGCCAAATTTCATCCAGATCCATTCAGCCTTTCTGGCGTGATTGGGTAAAAACATCCATCCATCCAAACTTTCGCATTTCTATAGTAGTAAGATTATTTCATTAATATTCGATAGTTTATGTTTGTTTTGTAAAATTTAAAATTGACATATTGTTACTAACTCCCCTATATCTAATATGTGATAAAATTTAATATAAAGCTGAAAATGACAATTAAATGACTTCCCCAATATTTTCGTATAGCGTCAGCGATAACGAGGCGTGAAGCACAAAAGCATTCCAGGTTACATCGATATGTTGATGTACAGAGGAATGCTTTATGTTTAGAACTTCTCCTGTCCAAAATTTTATGGAACCGTTAAATGTTTTACCTCTGGAACTTCAATTAAACTAGTTACTATGTATTATTTAAGCTTTGAGGTATAAAATATGTAGTAGTAAAATATGTATGTATGTAGTAAGTACGTTAAATTATTGGTTACTTAATTTATAACTGATAAAGTAAGTTCACTAAATTGAACAATTTAAAACCAATATTGAAGCAAGAATAATTCTCTTACTCTATCTGTTACTCTTCTAAAATAAACTTAATAATAGCAAAACTTGAGTTATATACACACAAAAACTACGTTTTTGTTTATTAACGTACATGTTTATCATGTTCTTTTGTAATATTTAATGCTTTATTGACCAAAACCTAGTCCAAAATATAAAAATGGATGTGTGTATGTATGTTCCCTATGGACTCCAAAACGGTTCGCGGAATTTTGATGATATTTTCTGGAAATCTTTGGATTAAGTTAGTCGGTTACCCTGTGAAGTTTGGGTTTAATAGGAAGTTAATGCGAGTGACGCTGTGGGTACTGCTAGTTTCTTCTTCTTCTTCTCCCTACCCATTTCCCAATCACTTGGGGTCGGCGCAGTACATCTGATAGGATTTGGCAAATGTTTTACGACCGGCCGCCTGCCTGACGTCAACCCTCCTTGGGAATGCTATTGTCTCTCTTTGTCTGAATGGTATCGCGGAACTTTTAATACTATTATTTAATTTTTTTATGTTATTTTCGGTTATATTTTAAAATAAATTTTGATTACACAATAAATTTGGTTTTGAAGTTGTCAATTTTTTTCTAAATTTTTACTATATGCATATACCTACCATCACTCTATCACCTCCAGTTAAATTTCTAAGATATTAATTAAAATTCTAAGAAATCTATTGTTAACTGACACGCCGGCGTGTCCGCGGTCGTGGAGACTATATAAACTGAAGAATTTAGCTCGAAAAATAATCAAAATGAACCATTTCCTTTAACAAACTTGTTAAGATTAAACAGATTTACGTAATCAAAGTTGAGATTTATCCGAGATTAGAAAGGCTCATACTAAATTTTTCATTGTTTAATTTCCGTACTGAAAACTGTGATTAACAGTATCTTTTACAAAGCGCTCATTATCAGGCTATCCGAAGTTAATGAAGAATGTCCCGCCTGTCAACTCAAATTTATTATCAGCGAAAATATTAAGCACCCTTTTTTATAGACTAAGAGCCAGTGTTCTCTAAATAAGTTGTATTAGTAAAGACCAACTCAAGTAAAAAGTGATGCTCAGATATATACATCTAAATTTTTAACTGGTCCCAATTATTTTGTATAGATTCTGACAGTCGATACACTGTAATGTAAGTTTCGATGCATATTTGTTTAAAAGTTGGTAAAAATGCTTATGTGCTAATTTAAAACAAACTATTTCCATGTCAAACAAACTGGTGAGCTGTTGCAGAAATGTTGCTATTTATTATAGGTAATATAAAAATGTACTCCTGGCCGATTTTGATTATTACGATTGGACGATAATTCGACTTGATCGGTGAGAGATCAGGCGCAGGACCGACGGCTTTACATGCTCTTCGGGGCGCGAGGATTGAGGCACCGCCAACTTCCCAACTCCGGGTTGTTACTGAGACTTTTTTAACAGAAACACTCAATAAACCTAGACTGACTCAGGACTCGAACCCAAGATCTCCATATATCAAGCCGTACATGTTAGTCACTACACCACCGAATCAATAATTATTAAAATAATAATATCTATTATATTAATATAATTTATATTAATTAATATATTTACATACGATTCAGACTTTTAATGTTTGAATATACTTAGAATAAATAAATCAGCCCCTACAAGTTTAGATAACCCTACTTAATACTAATTTCGAAACAAACACCCGCATGTACCGTACACATATTTGCCTAGCTTCGCATACTAACTCCGAATACGTCATAACTAAAGTCATACTTTCCAATTCGCCAATAAGACTGCAATATCCGATATTAAAATGGTAAAAATAAGGATAAAAATATTTAGTACGAACACAGGTGAAGCCATTCTGGCAGAGTATGGACGTGGGTCAATTCGCCCGATAAAAATACACTATCAAAGCGTGTGGAACTCCGAAAGAATGAAATATGTTACGTGTCCTTCATAACTTTTGTTGGCATGAAGATGCAATACTAAATGTTTTTTTTTTTAATTTTTTTTATGACATTATACATGAAGAAATTACCTTATATATTTAGTTTTTAAAATTACTAAAAAAGCTATTTTCTACTATCTAAGCTATTATTATAAGCTAGGCTTCTGTCAATTATCCTGTAACATATTTAACATATTTATTTTGATGTTAAGCAGGTGTACTTAGGTAGGAAATTGGTAATATTACACTACCTCGGAGAGTTAGTGTCCTTTTCAGTCAGATTGCCATCCCTTAGGAGACCGAAGGAATAGTGAAATGTTCGCCTCCAGCCTTTAAAAACAAGTCTCATTAAGATATTTCATCCAAAACAAAAATTTATCAAGAAAAATAATACTTTCTTAGATTTATCCAAATATTTGACATTTTAAATAAACTATCTTTTCGGATTTTTTCGCGAATTTATTTTGATTTTTGGTTCCCGACGTTTCTTTACAGCAATTATGGTCACGAATCATGGTCCAAAAATCTAAATAAACTCGCGAAAAAATCTGTAAAGATAATTTTATTTAACATTTATTGAGAGTACACGACTTTTACGTTTTAATTCGATTTTTTATTGAATTTTTGCAGTTCTGACGGAGGAGCCGAGGTTTGCGGAGCCCATCCCCAATGTGACGGTTGCACTCGGACGTGACGCCAGCCTGCCATGCGTGGTCGAACATCTTGGCACTTACAAGGTACTATTTTAATATTTTTACATTAATACAGTTTTTCTTTGTTATTTCTAAAGAGCAGCAAGAACTGCTAAAACTAATTTGATGGATTTTTTATAAAGTCTGTATGAAAAGTTACGTTAAGTATTATAACGATTACAGTCAAGTAAATATAAACATTTATATAGGTTCTCATAGAAAATTACGTTTTAGGATTATTAAATGTCAACAATATACGGACAGAAGCTGATGTTAACACAACATGTTTTACACAAAAACAAACAATTTTGTAAATTTCTACATAATTCTTTCATTTTAAAAGCACTTGCACGCAATCTTGGAGACCAAATATCTAGTACCACTCATCTAGTAGAACAGACTCTTTAAACATTCCAATACAAACATAAAAACGATAACATCGCATAACACAGTATATACTCTAAAATTGCACTGAACAAAGAAAACACGCTTCTAAAATTCAGTATTCGACTTCCAACATATGCATTTTAAATGTAAAAAGTTACCCTCGTTTATTCGAACGAAAAATGGAGACAAGCGTACTATATCGGTATTCCGAGCTGCAAATTTCCTCGACAAAAAACATAAAGTGGTACTGTATCTTTCTAATCTCGAGCGAGTGTTTCGGCCTAAGTTACGAGTGGTCTGGAATAGAGACGCGTTTTGATAGTGAATTTATGTAGTGTGGAGGCGGCAGATATAGCATACTATTTATTGGATCTAATAAAAAGGTCGATTTTAATACTGAATGAGATTTACTGTTGAATTATCAGTTATTTTTTCAGGATAAAGATTGGTTCCTTGTGAACAGTAAAGGTATATTTTTATATCGCTGTGTATTGTAATATATGTGTAGTAAAATGTATTGCTAGTAAAGTTAGTACCAGCTTTTAGGATAAAGAAAAGTGAGTCAGTTATCTCTCTACGAGTATTTCCAAGTATCTAATAATAATAATTTATGTATGTTTGTCCTTCTTTTACGAAACAACAAAATGGAAAATGATTTTTTATACAGAGATAGCTTATGAGCTTAAGTATGACAAAGGCTTCATCAAGAGATTTCTATGGATTAACCGAATTTTGTAAAAATGTTAAGGCGCCGTACTCCCGCGCTTTTATTTTATGATATTTCTTAGATAAGGTAGTGAAACTCAATTTCGCATAGTATGACTAATATAAACATCCCATTTGTAAATTGACCCCTTTACCTTCGCCGGAGTAAATAGTGCCAACCAGATATACGGTGACTACTTGAAAACAGTCTTCGTGATAAGAGATGCTGAATTTATTCGACTTACCGCTTTCCTGAAGCCATTTTAGCTTCATTGTCTATTTATTAAGAAAAGAAAATTATATTACAACTTTGTAAACAGTATACAATATTCTATTACAAGCTTATTGTTGCCTATAAATAAAATTTATGTATATCGCTGTGAAATTCAACATATTATATAGAGGTGCTATTACCTTATATTGAGCATATATAAATATGTATAATATAATTTATCTGCCAACTCAATGATAAGTTTGATTCATCATAATAAATTTATATTTTTCAAGGCACTAAATAATATAGTCTAATTGATATAGGCTACTTTCTGTGTCAAAAAAAAGTAATCGGCATAAAGACAAAGAAGGCGGGTTTAATCGCTTTTAAATAGACTTTCAATATAAAGTTGAGAAAATGATCAGATGACCTATAGTAATATTATATTTTATTTTAATTATATATTACATTTTTTATTATAATATATTATATTATAGCTAATATTTGTTTATTTGAAAAAGGGAAGGGTTCTTGAGGGATAGAGGGACAAAATTGAGATTTTACGAGTTTTTTAGTACGGGTGTAATGACATAAATACACAATTACATGAAAGACAACCGCTATGGCGACATTTAGGTGGTACATTCTGTCTATCCGGTAGTATTTTTTGTACTTCGACTTTATTAAGCGGAATATCCAGAGCTTTCAATGTTCATACTTCAAAGATTAAAGCGGGAAAAGGAAGAACACGAGATAAAAAGTTGCTTTGGCCTTCCTGTCTAACCTGCAAAGTAAAAAATATAGAAATCTATTAAAAAAAATCATTAAAAAATATAAAATCATAAAACATATTTATTGAAAATACCACTTTAAGTAAAATATTTAAAAGAAATTAATATACATTGTAAAATAAAATAAACAATGCTAATATATTATGTATATATATGCGAAAGTTTGTATATATGGGTGAATAATTTTTTATTCCTTCACGCTATATCAGTTCGACAGATTTTGATGAAATATAATAAACAGATGAATTATAATCTGGAGGGAGGATTCCTAAAGGACACTATTTAAACAAAGTCAGAGACGCACTCGAGAGGAGTGAGGGTCAGTCGCTTGTACAAAAAGAATCATGTCAGTAATAGCTTAAAGAAAAGCTACAAAGTATTTCTACATTTCCTTATTTCAATAAACATCGAACGTTAGTAAAGACGCAAATTATACACTAAAAATGAACGAAATTTTCATAAAATTATGTAGTATTTCTTTCATTACATGGTTCCACAGTAAGCGTTCACGCGGCCTTAGGTTTAGCAAAATAGGTTGATGTGAATCTAAAATATAATGTAATTTTCTTATCTCGAAGTGCTTCTGAATGTGAGGTTATGACAGTTATATATAAGACAATTTAGTCTTTTCGAGAATAGACGAACCTTTATATTTGTATAAGGATTATGGTCGTTGTAACAAAAATTATGAATTTTTACAGAAATATAAAGTCCGTGACACGCACTTAACGTACATACATATAAGTATAAAATGGCTTAATTTATTTATTTTAGGGAAAGAAACATAACTAATATAAATAATATATAATAAAACAACACAAATAAACCAATTAAGAGTCTACTTATAAAATAAATAAGAAGCAGAAAACAATGAACAACTTAAACAAAATAAAAAATTAAACACTTTTAACTAAAAAATACCAAAAAAAACTGACTAAAATTAATTATAAAAAATAGAAAAAAACATTAAATACATAAAACACAAAATTAAAATTCATTCAATAAACGATTAATATTATTTTGAAGCTTGTGAGTGAATTAGAAAATATGTCTGTACTTCTAAATTTTTTATTGTACTCATTACATGAACGATGTATAAAAATATTTTAAATACGTGACACTGTTTATTTCTTATTAAACTTGCTATAATTTACATTTAATATTATATATTTTTGTTCGAAAAACTCGGATATATCAAAAACATCTATTTTTGCTGGGATAATTCCTTACACCTGTGACCCCTATTACTTTCAAATGTCACACAAGATTGATCGACATATTACTTTCAAGTGTCACAATGTATATCGCTGTATAATTAATTATAGATACCTTTACTTAATAATGGCAATGGTAGCCCAGTGGTAACGCGCTCGCTTGGGAAACCGAGTGAAGCGAGTTCAAATCCCGGGTCTCGCACCTCTGATATTTTCATGTGCGAATCATTTCCAACACGATTACCATTTGTCTTAACGGTGAAGGAAAACATCGTGAGGAAACCTGCATGTCTGAGAGAACCTAGCAAGTTTTCAAAAGACATGTGTTGTCCGCCAAACCGCACTTGGCCAGCGTGGTGGACTGTGGCCTGATTCCCCTCGTACTGAAGGGAGTCCCGTGCCCAGCAGTGGGACGTTAAAAATTGCTGAATACACATACATACACACCTTTACTCAATAACACCCTTCTGAATCTCGTTGAGTTTCTTTCGTCAGTTCTTCTCAGGTTTGAGGCTTCTTAAAATTATATTCTTCTTTCGTTTAGTAAATATGTAGTAAATAGTTTATTGCAATAATTTAATGCTGAATATAATATTTTGAATTGGTTAAAAGTCGTATAGTACCAGCGATTTCTAAAACGGTTTTTATGAGTCTTTGAATTCGGATAGCTTAATATGCTTGATGATATAAGATTAATTATACTTTTTTTAGATTCACGCGAATATTTGACGGTTCAAAAACTTTAAATAATACTAAGTTTTTTTGATTTTTCGCGGTTATTTTTGATATTTGGTTCCCAACGTTTTGAATTAATAACGGCAATCATGAAAGTATCTCTGTGACTATATTATAATATACGTCTATTATTAAGTCACGTTACTATATATTTCTAAGTCAAATTTCAGCAATTTCATCCGATTCGAAAAAAATGGAGCGTAACAGACGGACAGACAAGCAAGAGTTATCCTATTAGGGATATTCCTTTATAGGATAACTCATGCGTGTCTATCTGGTGCTATAATATCATGGTGCTTTAATGTATAGTAGTCTTAAGTAGGTACATCTTAATAGCTGTAAATAAAGCATGTCTTTTCTTTACATTCAAAACCAATAAATTTTACAAAAACAAGATTAAATTACATACATATAACTGGTTCATAATCAATATTTTTAATTTAAACATGATGACAAAATAACATTTAAATATGGAAAATATTACAATATTTCTCCATGTCGATTGAATAGCTCAAGCAACAGATACATTACAAAAATAAGCAAATCGCACACTAATTACTTCGGTAGATCGTCAAAGGGAAAGTCACTCAGTTTTCAAAAAGCCAATTCGTCTAGAACAGAGAAGATTTCCCACGAGACTCTACTTCATGGCAATTGGCTGAAGATCGACTGAAGCTGTAGGTACTTTTGTGATGTATTTTTAGACCATTCAAGTTAGACGCAAGTATTATCGTAATATTTTAATAACGCTAATAAGTGTTTTTATATTTTATGTGATAAATTACTCGAATAGTACTTAAAATGAAAAAAAGACATTAAATTTATTAATGCCACGAATTATGTACAGACTAGTAGCATGTCCGTCTATCATTCACTGTCGTATGGAGTTCAATTTTTGTACACAGCTCGACTAAAAACAAAAAAAAAGTGGAATATCGAGCCATTAATAGAAATGAGAAAGATTGTATGTATGTATAGGTATGTATGTTTGCTACTTGTTTGCGCTGAAACGACTGAACAAATTTGGATGAAATTAAGTACACAGATATAATTTGACTTGGAGTACCTACTTATATGGTACTTTTAGGTACTTAGGAACTTAAGTTACTAATCAGTAAGTAACAAGACTGCTTGGACATTTGATTAAAAAATTATTTTATTTATACATTTAAAACTAATTTAAACAAAAAGTAATAAAAATTTATTTTAATTGTGATATTATATTTTAATTTTATTATTAACATCTTGGTGAGCATTTTAATTAAACATGTTTTACCATTATATAAATTAGGAAGCAATTCGCCAGGTCAACGATATTTTGAAAATATTCTGAAAGGTTCCCAGAAGGCGTATCGTAACCTTCTCAAAAGCAAATTAACATCGTTTAATTAATTATTAGCTAATTTTGAACGCGTAACGAATTATTAAATTTTAGCCCTTGATATTGGGGGAGAAATAAAATTAACAGAACTCGTGATTTCCTCTGAGATTGTCTGCTTTGTGACTTACATTATAAGTCAGATAGAAGTAAATAAATAAATAAAATAAAAATAAATAGCCTTATATTTCAATAATCAAAACATAAGAAATGAAATAGATTTTTACAAGCACTTTTGATTTATTTATGGTAACTAGTTTGACCTAGGCCATACCGGTTCATCTAAGTGTCTCAGGATATACTAGTTTAGCACAGCACAAAACTAGTTTGGCCTAAATATTTAAGCCTTACCTAGTTTGGCTTAGGCCTAGTAAAAAAATTATACAAGATTTTTTTCTCATTCATTTTCTCGATATCATATATGAAAGACCAAGTAGTAAGTTAAGCTATATAATATTAGCTTATGAAATAATTATCTTAATATAGTATGAAACCATACACAAAGTTAATGTATCATATTATAAAGATAGCAATAAAGGGCCAATAGATTAATTTCTTCCTGCTAGGTTTTGTCTGGGACGTATGATGTACGCCCGGGCCCGTTAACCCCCATTTAGACTGCAGCGTACCAATTAAATTATTCATGAGGCGGCCGTGTGTTGTCGTTTAGATAATAATTAGAGATTCTAAGCTTATCTTGCTGTTATAATTTGTACAGACTCGGTTTTATAAGTTCTATATAATGAAACTACATACATACGTGCGCCCATATTTGGTTTATTTGGCTTCTGCATTTATAAAACTTTTTAAGTCTATTTATTCTTTTATCCCGCAGAGATAATTTGGCAGAGTAACAAAAGGTTCTTTACGACCAGATCCTCTGTCTATTTATAAATTCTCTATCTCTATATAAAATTATCGTTAAAATCGCTTAAGCCGTTCCAGAGGTTTTGAATCACAATATTTGCCTAGTGCCAATGGGCAGACAGACTTTTTTGTTATTGAATTACAGGCAAACTTGTGAATTAGATGTCTAAGTATAGATATTATAGAATAAAGATTTTGTGTCATCACCTTAACACTTTCTTAGATTTCTATATTTGACGTTTTAAATAAAACTATCTTATTAAATTTTTCCGTCGATTTATTTCGGTTTAGAGACCTAGTCTTTCTCGTGACCATGATTGCTGTACAATTCGAAACGTCGGCAACCAAAAACCATCATCTTAAATAAATGTGGAAATAAATTGAAGTGAAATGAAATTATCTCTCGATATTTTCAATTAAGTAAAAAATACTTAGCAATCGACGCACGAACGTTTCTGCAGTTTTAATTTAGTTAAGACAAAAGAGTATAGTGGTCAAATTCACCTAGAATCGATCGGAACCGCACAAAGGGTTGAATTAAACCTACATTCGGTCTATCACTCTTTGATTCTTTGTAAAGTCTTAATGAAAGGGGTGTTTTGTATTTCACAGTTAAAGCTTTTCATACGTTTAAGCGTTTTACGTTAAAATTGTAAGAAAATGTATGCGTAAATACTTGCAAAATAATTTCATAACGTTCATTTATTTCGCTTCTGATTACCCTCGAATTTAAGTTATTTTAATAGTTTATAATGGAATTTCGACGAGAGCTGCATACTTATTACAATATAATTAAATAATTAATAATACAGTTAGCTCGAAGTAATTGGTATTTAGACTTGAGCTGTGTTGTGAATGTTTAAAAGGAAATTTACGACGTTTTGGAACAGTAGTTACGAGGTCGTTGCCAATTTTAATCGCAAAACTTCTTTTTATCTTTATTTTAAAGGGTTTATGGTCAGAGAGAGGTCATGTCACTCCTCTAAGAATCATAATAAATACAACTTACAATAATCAGCCAAAGGAATAGCAAAATGTAAACATTTCTCTTCACATCTTAAATTTTTATTTAAAATACTATATAATATTTGACACGTCTGCTGTGCTTTTTGAGCGACTTTAAAAATTAGAAAATACTTGATTTGACTTTTTTTTTATTTTGTGTGTTTGGCTTTATCTTTAAGAGTAGTCCCATATACATTTTTAAAATAATTCACATCTAAGAGTTGAATTTTAAGAGATTTTGACCTTTATTATACTCCATCTAAACTCTAATAAATAAATAAATATGTTGGGACCATGGATCGTGGTCACGAGAGACACTAAGGTTATAGACGTCTCAAACACATACTTGTTACAGACAGTGCCCACCCACTCAGTGGACCATAATTGCTGTAAAGCATTCGAAACGTCGGGAATCAAAAATTAAAATAAATAAGCGAAATAATCTGAAAAGATAGTTTTATTTAAAATGTCAAATATTCGCGTAAATCTACGAAAGTATTATTTTTTAAGATTATATAACATGCTGAAAAATTTCAAGGTACTTCTGATTAGGCCTAAGTTGTAACCGCATTTCGCGTTTCGAGCCCTGCGATAACTTTGGTGAATAAACTGGGTGTCAAAATTCAACCCCGTCGTAATTAAACAAGGGTAAAATATCCAGCTAGGGGATGATACACACTTGTCCGACCAATTTTTCAGTGTAGGTTTTCTAATTTATTATTCTTTGTAATAAAATATTAGGATTTTAATTAAAATAAGTTCATATTTTTGTTTTATTTTTTTAATTACATGAGGTACTTGTGATTCATACTTGTTTTGCTTCTGCGTTAACATTCATATAGCTCTTCAAAACTCCATAATGTAATATCGATCATTTAGAACATCTGTACTCATGTACTCATGAATACAGTAGGTTACACCCTTTCTCATAGACTTAGAGGCTCATCTTAATGAGGTAACAAAGTCAATAATTGAAATTATAACTGAAATTCGTTAATCTTTTCACTGTAATTTTACACTACTTTATAATAGCAAAATTCAAACTTTTTTCATTTAGTGATATATAAAATAGAATCTTAAGCTAAACATATATTTTATTAATAAAACCATGTAATTTAGAAAACCGATGCTAGCTCGAATGTAAGAGTACAAAAACAACAAAAACTTAAAAAAACGTGTGTGTTATAACTTATGCATGCTCGTAAGAAGTTATACATTTTTGGCGGAACAGAACATAGTTAAAGGTAGAAGTTAAATATATACCTAGATAGTTAAATATAAAATAGGTAAAGATTTCATCCCGTATGTCACAACTTTCTGTTTGTAAAAGAAATGCAGCTAACTTCATCCTGTCGCTTTTTGTCTGTCGGTGTGCGCGCGCATCGCACAAATTTTAATCTTATAATTTTTTCTAAACGTGCTAAAAGAAGTAGTAGAACTTCAAAAACCGACTTCCAGGCGCTTAATTATAAGAAATAAAAAAATATATAAAAAATGGTGTCTAGACAATTAAAAGTAAAAAAAATAACTGAACGGGGATTTTCATACTACTATAGATAACTAAACAGATATTTTCGTATATTATATTATAAAAAATACACAAAAACGAACTTAGAGCCTCCTCCTTTTTAAAAGTCAGTTAAAAAGCAAAATGTTCGCAAAAAAACATGAAACATGTTAATTAAAATTCGTATATTGTTTTTCAAGCACCATACATTACCCCAATAGAATATGCCCATATGTAATCATTGTACCCACACAGGCGAGAAATACCCCATGCGCAGTTATCGCAATATTTATCTGTTTTTCTCCGGTAGAAATTTGATCAAGTACGAAAATGGGACGGTGGGTTTTATTTCTATAATAGCTTCGTGTTTTCCTTTCCAATTTGTAGTACGCTGTGTGTTAATATCCCAACATATTTATTTTATCTTGTTTAGGTACATTTAAAAAATGTTAACAAAGTTTCATATTTCTAAAATTGGAATGATAACAAAACTTCACATAGATTAAAGACCAGATAAAATGAAACACAAACACGTTAAACAGAAAGGGTAAAGTGTGGCCACTCCCAACGTAATGTCTTGCACCAAATTACTAATTCATGAATTTTCCGCGACTGTAATTATTTATTTTATTTTACGAGACCTATTATCGCGATACTGCCGCCTCGTAAATACTTAAGCAAGAGTGGCTCGAATTTTGAAGTAATTTGATGGGTTACTTTACATTTTTTGTACTTTTTTGAAAAGTTAGGTTATTAACGAAAAGTGGAAGACTTTTTTTGTATTATCTACTTTTTTTGTTGCGTTTTACTTATTTCTAAAAAAGAGTAATGAATACTTTTATTTAAAATTCAAACATTTTAATTATTAATATATTAGACTGGAATCTTGGATTTAAATAAGATGTCTCTAGAATTATTGTTCAAGATTAAAAAAAATTAAAATTATCATATATCATTATCTTATCATAGAATCATCTCATCATATCATAGAATAATTCGTATATAATATTTTAGACTTCCGTTCTTCCCGACTGCCTAAAAATTTACAAAAAAATGAGAGCAAGTTGACTTAAGTACATAGTATTATAGGACATACATGTTCAGAAGTTTATAAAACATGTAAATATGTATGTCTCCGCTAGCTGCGAGTCTTGCTACGTGTATGTAATATAGGAGCACTCTACTACTCTTCACTAAGAGATACCATTTGTGAAAATGGGAAAGTAAATTTTTATTCCCTGTATAACACCATTTTAATTTAAGCCAGTGCAATTACTTATTAGTGTTCGATTTCCTATGAAGATCAACAAAGCACGTGGCCAGACGCGCCACAACACAGACCATCTCACAGTTTTACCGACTGACAAATACAAATCGCGAAAACAATGCAAATAATGCTACTGAAAATATTTGTGCAAAAGCATTTTTAAATCAAATCATATCAATTTTCAGCCTTTCAAAATAATGGCCATGTAGCTATGTTATGGTAAGTTTCAGTTATACTCGTCAAACCTAAAGCCATTTCCCAACTATCATATAAAAGTAAGTATGACACTCGGGTGCGCCTCGCCCAAGCCTTAACTCGTACACTCTGCGAGTTTGCACTGTCTAGACGTCTTCGTTAAACGAGTATGGATTAGTAAACTGTGGTAGTAGCTTATCTATAAATGTACTACCTATAACATAAATATACCTATTACATAAATACATAAACTGAGATAAAAGTTCCGAGATTCACCTTCATAGTCCTTAGTCCTTTAATTCACGTCTTCTTCATCAATGAATAAAAATATTCTAAATAAAACCGCCCACTGAGACACAACTAGCCACATTATCAGAGGGCTCATCGCTATTTATCCCATAAATCAATGTCTTGCTTAGCTTTGGGATATTAAGAGATCTATTTATAATTTTATTAAATAAGAAAGCTGATATTAGTGAAGATGAATTCTCATATATTATTAAATTCTTCTACTTTCCTTTGAACCTTTATTGCGTTTGTTGGATATTGATTAATTAGTATAATATAATAATTATTCATCGTGCATCAATGGGTAATTGAATAAACTGTAACTGATTTACCTCATAATATATAATACTAGTGAGTGACCCAATCTGGCTTCGCCTAGGGTCGACAGAAGCATTAAAACTTTATTTTAAATTCATTTATATTAAAAAAAAAACTTCTTTGGCGTAACAGAACAAAAATTGCTGAAGATTTCATCCCGGTTGTCATAACTCTCTATTTGTAAAAAGAATGATAAAATATTTTAATAAGACATATTAGGCATATTACAATCACAATATATTTATAGAATATAATTTAAGGAATGAATATAATATTATTATATTCATTCCTTAAATGATTTTATTCTTATTCCAAAAACAACGGTTACCATGGCAACAAACAGTAGCTAACTTCATCGTGTCGCTTTTTAGCTGTCGGTGTGCGCGCGCATCGTAAAAATTTGACTCTCATATTTTTTTCCAAACGTCCCAAAAGTGGTAAAACTTCAAAAGAATCGGTCAAATTGAAACTATGGTCGTACAGATAGACAAACATACGTTGTTTACTGTAATATAAATTTTTTTCAGATAAAAGTAAACAATATGAAAATATATTTATAAATAACTCCAAGTAGTAAAAGCCAGAACCTACGGACCATTTGAAATCGATTTCATAAAACAAATAAATATGGCACATGTGGGACTGGGACCGGTGACCCTAATCAAATATACTTTACTCGGTCTCAAGTCTCAACCAATTGCTACAGCATAATATATATTTGAAGTAATGCACCTATGTTATACTAGCTTTTATCCGTGGCTTCTTCAGGGTGAGAAATATTTATATTTATTTTTTAACGTGTTTGAGCAACGCCATCTCTTGATAAGTTCAGAAGTATTGGTAAAATGGCATTAAATTTGAACTCTTATTGAACAATTTACCGGAATATAATGTACCATTATTATATGTTACTTCAGAACTCAGTCGTTCTTTGCGCCAAGTTTTACTGAATCATAATCAACCTTTCATGCCACAAATATCTAAGCATCTTCACAAATTTTTACTTTTCTAAGTAAGAGTTAAACCTCACATAAAAGGCACATAGTATGTACATATTGTTTTAAAATTGTCGAAATGTCAACTCCACATTTAAACCTATTCTTTATAGGAACGCTATAAATGACCTAGTAACTTTTGCTATATTATTGCAAAATATTTATTTTGCTTAGTGGGTACTTATAGACACTTCTTAGAAGAAAGTATTTTCAAACCGGATGGTTTAACAATTTAGCTACACTGATTGTGTATTGTAACTGTTCAATATATATAGATCAATTCCGATTTTAGATATTTAATCGTATCAATCTTAAATAACTAATTGGAGTTCATAAATTACACCTACTTTTATTTTTTCATAAAACGTAATCGAATAAATATTATCTTGATAGTTTAAATAAATACTTTTGTAACATTAATATTTAAAAAACAACATGCTTTAAAAAAATAAACACATAAATAAACATATTACAGTGACTAAATATATCTATTATTTCTTGATGCTATAACGTCTCAACGGCTTAATATTTAATACATAAATAAAATTTATGTAATATTTAGAATAACTTATATTCTAGATTAACAAATATATAAACAATTTTTGAAGTTTCTACCAAGAGAGCAGAGCCACGAATAAAACTAGTATATTTACATAATACGAGTATATAAAGCAAGGTGATTTAATTTTTTGATTTTTCAACAAATATCGAATCAAGTTCCAAAGTTTTATGGGATAATTTGCTGCCATTAAACACCGGGGATTTAAATGTATTTATTAGTATTTAATTTATAAAAAAGTGGGTAAAATATTTTGTTATCATGTTAGGCTGTCCATACCGTACCTAGCTACAGTTAGCGTTGGCGCCCAACGTGGTACTTACACAAAGCTACAGCGCGCGTAATTGGTTTACGTTCAATAACTTAAACGGGCTGCATACAAATATTGAAAATGGCGCATTCTAGTAGACTCCAGTATCATAGTGTTACAAAGGAAATGTATTGACAATAAAATTGTACATTGTTATGTGAATTAATTATTTGTACAATATCATTTCAAAGTTGATTTTGCTTGTTGAATTGACGTTTGGTTCAGCCTGTAGTGATCCTATTTGCTGTGCCAGCGGTCGCGGGTTCGAGTCTCACTGGGGGCAGTCATTTGTGTGATGAACACGAATGTTTGTACTCCAGTCACGGGTGTTTATATTTGTAATACCTATATATTAAAAGTTATATTTATGTGTAGTGTATCAACTATCTAGTATACATACCACAAGCCCCGTAGCTTACCATGAAACTAGATGGTGCTGTGTGTTAATGTCCAAAAAAAAAGGGAATTTCATTCACATTCAATATTTATAAGCTTCATCTATTATACTTTAACTTAATCTTTTTTAGAATATAAAATTGGTAATACTTTGATTAGTATTTAAAGATTATTAATATAATATAAACCTGTAATTTTCCTCCTTATTTTAATTAGAAGAATATCTATAGAGTGACACAAATAAGCACTCAGTCAAAGTTCCAACAAATCACTTAATCAGCTTGCAAATATCTAAAACCAACAGAAAGAATCGCAACACGAAACTTGTCTCTTAAAGCCACTAAGCTTCTTTACACCCCCTTCCATATACTTAACGGCAATTTCGAGTAAACCGCGCGTTATCTTACGTATTATTTCAACTTTGCGCGTACAAGTTTGTTTATGTTATGTGCGTACATTATGACGAATATTGAGTTAAAACTTTCTGAATAAAATGCGGTGGCAGCTACAAACTTTTAAGCCTGATTTGATTTTACGAAAATATTAGAGACTAGCATTACCCGCGGCTAAGTACCGTAAGTAAGTAACGAAATTCTTAGGTTTTACATATTAATATACTCTTACATTGCAGTTTTTGTATTTTTTCTCAGAAATGAGCTATTTTTTCGCGTTAAAAAGTATCCTATATGTTGACTCGGGTAACCAGTTATCATCATACTAAATTTCATCAAAATCCCTCCAGTGGTTTTTCCGTGATGCGGTAACAGACAGACAGACAGACAAAAATTCTAAAAACTATAGATTCGGACTCTGTATCGATAATAATGTCTATTTCAATTAGATTTTCCAAAAAATATTTAATGTACAGATTCGACTTTGTTACAATTTTATTATATGTATAGATATTGTTTTAGAACAATAATTAAATTAGTTTTTTGAATTATTGAGTTGAAATGGACTATATATAGTGGATGTATATTTAGTGGATTTTAACAACATTTGAGTTAGTGATACAATTATGTAATTATACAATTATGCACTTAAAAGTTTTTAGATTATGTATAACTTGAAAATATTACGAAGCTAAGATTTTGGAGGGACTTTTATTTCATTGAAATCATTTTTACTTAATACATATCATGATTGTTTAAATTGGATAGACCCAAAAAATATAACTGAAAAAGTGACGCACATGTAATTTGCAGTAACTTTATAGGTAAAATAATGATCTCTTATTCAATATTTTAGTTTTTTCAGTACACCCAAAAAATCTAAATATTATATATAAAAGAATTCACAGTTTTACCACAATTTGCAAATTTTTCGGGCAATTTTTCCAAAAACGTTTTCCAGTATTACATTTATATTAAAGGGTATCTCGTGACTATTATATGAATTAAGAAAAACTTTTTACCAAATAAAATAAAAACCGACTTCAAAAAAAGCATTTTTTTTTTTGTTGAAAAGTTTTTATTTTTCCCTTTTTAGTGTAGACAAACACTGCACTATCAACAGAAATAGAAACACTTGCAAAGTTTCAAGTCAATATGACAATTAGAAGTAGTTTAAATTCATGATTAGCTATTTTCCCACCCACCATTTGAAATTAAAATACAAGTACCAATAGCAAAGGGAATGCGGTCGGCGGCAATTTGTAACTTATAATTAGTCATACTACGAGTACATGCAGGAATGTTTGCTTAGATATATGTACGAGTACGCTTAGATTCTTCAGAGTTAGAAATCAGAATACCGCAAATCTAAGTGAATTATAGTCCATCCTTTCATAAAAAATATTCACTTTATAGAACAAAAATTTAATCTAATAAGAATTATTTTGCGAAAACTGAAAGAAGCAGATGGACGCGATATAAATAAAACTATAAAAGGAATTTACTCAATATTTAAAGGTCCAGGTGAAGCTAATGGTTCCATAATCGACGCCGAGACCATTAATACCGTTTCCTGATGTCATAACTCATCTCGTTTGATACCGAAATTTCCGCCTTGGCTCTATGAACTTGAGATGGCTGGAGTAAATTAATTTTGAATGGGTTTCAAATAAACTGTTGTACTTTATTAGAAGATATTCTCTGTATTTCTGCTGTCTCAAGCTTAAAACATTTATAAATTGCAGTTAAGCACAAAAAGTCTTGTTAATATAAATGGATCGAGATCCGGCTGCAAGATTGCTACGTATCGTATATTCATCATTTATATATCTAATTAAAGTTAATTTTTTTCTGTACCTGATAGACTACGTCTGCCTATGTATAAGTGGCCGCAATGGAAAGTAAAGAAGGAAAGAATATTATATATCATTTGTCAGACAATAACAACTAACTTGCTGCGGGATCTTAGTCCAAAATCAAAGATACAACATTTTATATAACTTACGAGTATCATTTTTCTGTTTAACTTCAAAAGTGGTGCACACTGTATATCCGTGTAAGTATAAAATTAATATTTTTATAATTAATAATTAAATAATTATTTCGTTTACAAGTGGATTACTGCCGAAAAATTGTGCAAAAAACTTTTCTGTACTTAATTATGCTTATCACGAATTTGAGTATCATAATAATTATAGTATATCCATATAAATCAAAGAAAAAGATATTTTAAAACCAGTAAATATCCTCAAATATCTCTATACTATTTCACTGTCCTCTAAGGATACAGTACTAAGTTTGTTAACCTCTTGTGCTTCTATTTACCTCGATACGATCAAACGCTACATATCCATAGTTCAGGAGTAGATTTAAGTTGAGAACTCATAAAATATGCAGCCTATTGACTGCTGCGCACTGCGGCACGATACGTCGCGGTCTGGGATAAATTTAACGTGGCTGTGACTTTGTCAAAGTAAACAACGATGCGTGCTCGGTTGAGTTTCAGCTAGTTTTCCAGCTTAACGTACATTTGTTTGTGTTGCGCTTTCGAGATTTTGAAATCTGGTAATGTTTAGAATTGGAATTTATATACGAAGTTAATATGGCTTCGATTGTTTTAGATTCCTGATTTGCTTTAAAGCTTATTGTTTCTAAATGCAGTGTATTTGTAGGAGTCGGTTGAGTTTAGCTCTTGTAATATATAATATTCATTACGTATAGTTTTTTTTTAAATATACTTTCTTTTAGTTTATACTGAAAATGATCGATACAATCTAATACTTGTTGAACTAAAATTGTGCACTACTCCGGAAGTGTAGATGTGGGTTTGATTCTAATTAATGAATATTCGTTTGAATTCGTTTGAACGCCTTGTATCGTTAGAATAGAATTATTTTCTGTTTCTTTAACCTAACTTTTGACATTTTCTTTTTCTTAACGGCTCTTTAATTAGGTTTTCTCCATAATTTTTTCTTATTATAGCTTAGAAATTCAAGCAAATTCATGCAGTTTAGATATTTACGTCATGAAACTATTACGGAAGAATTAGCGAAAAATATTCAAACCAAAGTATAATATTGAATCAGAATCAGTGTGGAGCCCGTAATGGGACGACACAGTATGTGGTTGAAATTCAATTTCCTATTGAGTTAGAACTAAATTTACTGCGGATAGATTCATTTCACATTAATAGCTTTAGTTTTCACATTGCAAAAATAATATTCATTAATAATGCTTTCTTTACACGAATATACAGATAAATAAAATTGAAGTATCTGTATGTAATGTCAAAATAATAGCTTTTTACTTAATGAATATGAAAGTATATACTACGGCACGGAACGGTACGGAAAGTATATAAATTTTTATCTGTCTGTTTGTTCCGAATAATCTCTGAAATGACTAGACCGATTATGATGGGACTTTCACTGGCAGAAAGTTGATGTTATAAGGAGTAACTTAAGCTGCTTTTACTTTTTGGAAAAAGAAAATTAGAGTTCTGGACAAAAAAATTAAAACCCATGAAAACGAAACGCATCCGAGCAAAACGAGAGTAAGCCGCTAATTTTAAATAAAACTATCTATTCGGATTTTATCGAGAGAGACTCCCGTCACCATGACTGCTGTGAAATATTCGAAACCTTGATAACCAAAAAACAAAATAAATCCGAAAAGATAATTTTATTTAAATTTTGTTTAACGTTTATTATTGTAATTTATTTAATTATTTTATGACCTTCTGCTATATTTAATCGTTTTGTTTCAAATATAATAGCAAGCGTACGATACTGAAACTTTACTGAGCGTTTTTATTGGATGACCCGTCATTTTGATGGGTTTTTGTTGGATTAAATAATAGTATTCTATATATACATATTTCTTTTTGAGAATTATTTCGCGTAATTAAATATGGTAATTATGACTGTGAATAAAAATGTACGGAAATTATTTTATAGTGTACACCATAAAGTAGAAATAAAAAATGGTCAAATAATAAACTTAAAATCTACATATAACAAAAAGAATTCGCTTTGTTTTATCTTTTCTTCAGATATCAGCCTAAAATCATTTAAAATATTGTGAAATATACATAGAAGCTTATATTATGTATAACTTTATATTTCCTTAATTTATATAATCAATAATTGTTAATTCTCGAATTTGCCAATAGGTGGCGTGGATACACATAGATAGACAGATGATACTCACGATCCACCGACACGTAATAACCCGCCTGGCCAGGTTCAGCGTGTCACACGACAATGCCATGACTTGGCTCCTCCATGTGAGCCAAGTTCAGCAAGAAGATCGAGGGTACTATATGTGCCAAGTTAATACCAACCCAATGATCAGCCAAGTTGGATATCTACAAGTTGTTGGTAAGTTTGAAAGTCATAGTAATTTATCGATATTCCTATTATGCTAGAGTTGTTTTCTAAACTTGCCTTGACTAGGTGATATCAGAAATATATTATCGTATTAACATACGTAGGCATATTGTCTTGTTGTCACAAGGTTAAATTGTTATTAGTAAAAAAATATATACTTTGATATCTACATATATGTATATATTTTTTATATATATGTTAAGTTTACAATTACATACATTAAAATTCAGAAAATTAATTATGTATATCATATACTATAACAAAAAACAGGTATTAATGTAAATAATGAAACATTATAGCTTCTAGAATAATTCTTATTCATTTTAACATAAAATGGAAATATACTAAGCATTAAACATTCGTAGACATTTTGTCGAGGGAGCACAAGAACACTGTATTCTAAAAACGTAGGCGTGGGGGGTCCCAAACCAGCGATTTGGGGCAGCTAAGTCTTTTTATACGACCACAATTTCGAACAAAGTTTTAAGTGGAAATAAAAAAGAGGGTTTTGTGTCACTTCTCACCCGCAGCACGTTGCAGATACTTTACATCCATTCGATCATACTCAAAGTTGCCAAGCGATTGGACTTTACTAAATTATTTATTAACTCGCCCAAGTTTCCTCGTTAAATGCTTTAAGAAATGTGTTTCTTGATTTCAAAGGCTTGTTTATAACAAGTTTCCCTATTAACTTACAATATTTATATTTTCTATTTGTTTCTCGCTAATACTGAAATGAATTATACTAACTTTATGAAATTAATTTAAGTTTAGAAGTATGTAAATCTAAGAAGAATATATCACTTGGTTTCACCTGCGGCTGTGCTTGTATTTTAGGTGAATAAAAGGTTACTTAGAGATGCTATCGATAGATATAGGTGCGAGTAGCTTTCAATTATGCTTAACTTTTCTCCCTGTGTACAAAAATAAATAAATAAATTTAACTCTTTACAACGGACCTATATAGTACAATTTCGAGAGAGTTAAATATTCAGAGCTTAAAATTTCAAGTTAAGTACAAGTGGCAGCATTTGGAAACGCTCATGTTTTTAAACTAACCTCAAAAATTGAGCCCACAACTTAAAAAAATTATCAGTAAGTAATTAAAGCATTGATACTCACACCGCATGCAAAATTATTGTAGATATTCTGAAACAAAGTTCTACAAATTGGTATAGCATTCAAAGGTACAAAGTATACAAGGGTACTCACGTTTTAAATTCACCTATTCTTTAAAAATTCTCGTACCGCAAACTTGCACGATTGTACAGTAACTGCTGAAATATCACGTCCCACTGGAATTTAGAGTTCTTGAGATTTTCATCCGTGAAACTTTAAGCAGCGATGTAAAGGGAATAAAAGCTAAATTTTATCAACTTTAAAATTTCAAATTCTTACACAGCTAGTTTCTGTGTATATCAAAAAGGAATTTATCTGTAGTGCATGCACGATTTTATTTCAATTTTTCTTTCTTTAGACCTGTTTCGTATTGATTAACGACCACCTTTGGTCGTAACAGGCGTGTGGATAATACTACAACAATATGTTTTAATAAGAAAAATATTATATAATTAGTAAATATTTCTTAAAAAAGACAAACAGACGAATATAGATACCTCTTATTTTTTTAAGTCGGAAAAATATATATCAGAAACTATTATTAGTATTTAGCAGGCAAATTATTGTATTGTAAATAATAATGTCAATGAGGAATGGCCGAAGGTAGCCCTCGAATCTGAAATCGTTTCAGCTGTCCATTCATAGTATAGCTCAGTCAAATTCAAAGCTCCCAATACAAACTTTCATCCCCATTTTCACCCCCTTAAAGGTTGATTTTCGGGATAAAAAGTATCCTATGTCAAGGTCTCATACTATCTTCTTACCAAATTTCATCTTAATCGGTTCAGCAGATCCAGAAATTACCCCCTACAACGTCACAAGCTCACAAACTCACAAACTTTACCTCTTTGAAATATTAGTATAGATTAACTTATACGCCTCTAGAAAAAAAAAACAAAGGTATTCCACTGGAATCGTACATTTTCCGGGATAAAAAGTAGCACTTAGTTAACAGATAGTATTACACATAGTTATTCTGATGTATGAGCTATATTATTGTAAAGTTTCATTAAAATCCATTCAGTAGTTTTTGTGCGAAAGAGTAAGAAATATCCATACATCTGTATATCTAGACATCAAGACATCGATACAACCTCACAAACTTTCAAATTTACATATAATATTAGTAGGATAATAGCGTTAAAATATTTTCTTGACAAAAAACAACTGGGAAATCATTTAAAATTTTATTTTATGTATCTAATATGAATAATTTAAGACGTATACGTCGTAAAACGATTTTACGACTTGATTAAAAATACTTACAGTGTCAACAAACTTTTATTTTTGTCCCGCGAGAGCACATTCTTTTTGTGTTGGGTAATAAAATAATACTAAAATAACCGCGTACTTATTATACTAATTATATACTGTTCATATTACATAATATAATTATGTTATCTATAGGTACAAATAAATAACATTTAGGTGTCTGTTTGTAATGTCAAAATAATAGCTTTTTACTAAATGCATATGAAAGTATATACTTAATTTATAAGAAAAAAATTGTAATATTTACGAATTCAAAATGAAATAAAAGCCGTTTATGAGTTACGGAGGAAAACGTGTACGGATAGATAGGTATTTTGTTTAATACCATGTGTTTTAATTATTACTTCATGTAGCTAATTGGTTTTAAAATTGTAAATTGTTGTCAGTGAGATTCGTTGAACTATAAAAAAATATGAAAATGTTCAGATTTATTAGACATATAAAGAACAATTTTAAGGTATTCTCTATTTGAGACACTCTTATTTATGAATGACCTGCTTTTAATACCTTTATTTAAAACTAACGACTCATTCTCACTTCGCTCAGGTTCGTTCCTAGGTGATTCTTTGAATTGGTATAACTTTTTTATTTATGGATCGATTGGAATAAAACAAATACTAAATATTAAGTGAAGTTTACCACAATACATTAATGAAAACCTCACCCAAATCCGTTAAGTTGTTTCTGAGATTAGCGCGCACAAACGCACAGACAAACAGGCGATAATTCTAAAAATCATGGTTTTGGGTTCTATTACCTTAATAAAGAATAGTGTTTCTCAAATATCTTCCATGTACAGATAGCGATCAGTTACACTTTTATTATATTTATAGATCTACACATTTTCTTTCTTAGTGATTGTATACATTAAAACAGCATAAAATTTAATTTCCATATGTTATCATGCAAATCAATTTACATTGAAGTTATTTTATTTGTTAGTTACATACGATACGAAAATTCTGAGTAAAAATGCCGTACTGTTCGCTGCATAATATATTCATACTAATCTCAGTAAAAGCGATTTCAATTAAATTTTCAAAACACACAATCTTCTTGCTGACAAGACGTATTCATTAAAGCCAGATATTGTAAATAAGAAAATCTTTTTATTCGCACAGACTTTATCCGGAATGAATATTGATGCGTCCGCGAGTTTAATATGAATATGTATTGATGACTAATTTACTAAAATAATTTGGTGCAGTTTCGGAACAAACCGCAAACGCCAGAGAGGTAGAGCATTGCCTAAATAAACCTGCATTTTAAATGAATTTCATCGTACATATATACATACATATGTATGTATGTAGATATAATATAGATGTAACACGTCAGATTTAAAATAAAGTTTTTTTTTTATATTTAGTATGAAGAAGATATTTGGGATGTGTAATTAAACAGTCTACATTTATTGTCTTTAATTATTTGTTTAAAAATGGCGTGATAGATTACAAGGGGACCTTATGTTCTAAATATTGTATTTAAATACAAATATATTCACAAAAATATAACTAAAATTCATGTCACGTTATAGGTCTAGATTGAGCATTACGTGTATAATACAATTCATATATGATTATCATATATAAAAATTACATCTTAATATTTAAAGTTCGAGGCAATGATAGCCCAGTGGTAACCTTCGTTTGGGAAACCGAGTAAACCGGGTTCAAATTCCGGCTCTTGCACTTGTTATATTTATTGTGCG
The DNA here is from genome assembly GCA_951806755.1 of Brenthis hecate. Lineage (NCBI taxonomy): Eukaryota > Metazoa > Arthropoda > Insecta > Lepidoptera > Nymphalidae > Brenthis > Brenthis hecate. The sequence continues at coordinate 7,442,692 of OX638269.1, forward strand.
AATCATTTCCAAACTGAGGAAACCTGCACGTCTAAAAGAAACTAGCAAGTTTTCAAACGACATATGAATTCCACCAACCCGCATTTGGCCAGTATGGTGGAGTATGGCCTGATCCCCTCATATTAAGGGAAGGCCTGTGCCAAGGAATGGTATGGTAATAAGGGCTAAATACATACATATATTTAAAGTTTATTCACATTTACTATGAAACTATAAGTCAAAAATTATAGGCTTTAAAAAACTACGAGTACGAGTATATTGAACTGATACTTGTTGTTGTTGAATATTGCACGTCGTATAATATTTTCTTGTATATAAAACATTAATTTCTGTCAACAGTACCGCCAAATATATTAGATGAAGATAGTACACAGTCCGCGGTCGCAGTGCGGGAGAACCAGAACATAAGCCTCGTGTGCAAAGCAGATGGTTTCCCCACACCCAAGATAATGTGGAGACGAGAAGATGGTCAGCCCATATCTGTGGATAGAAGAAAAAAAGGTAAAAATATTATTACTGCATCAGTTATATAATTAATAATATTTATCGCAGTATGGTATATGTACGTCGAAAAAACTAGCTTTTGTCCATTTCAGTATATCTTATCCACTTTTTTTACTCAAATTCATTGAGCCGCTACTTTTAAATGCCCATTTTAAGCGTTCTTATTCAGAGAAACCAAAACTCTTCGATAATTTTTACTTTTTGTATGGTGAACAAAAGTTATAAATAACGTTCATAGAGGCACATTTTTAATAGAAATAAAGCCAAAATTCCAAAGCAAGCGACGGCACTTTCTCAATCTCATGGATTGAAATACTATCCTAAGGAAACGAAATAAGAAATATATAATAATATCTCGTATATAATGATTGAGTTTATAGCGGCCTCGGAATTTGAAAATATGTATTGGATTTCTACAAAATAAAATCCTTTTCAAAATCCTAAAAACTTCTAAAAACGTTCAGAATTAGCTGTAAATATATCCTTACAACATTAATATTATTAAGTATTTTTTTATAACAATTTATTATAAAACTTTGCATAAAGGTAATTACAACTGCACAAAACGCTATAAAATGCGATGCGTCGGCCGCTCGAACTCAGTGCCGTAAACGTACATTTTGTGATAGGCCTCTTAAAAATAAAATAAAAAAGTACAAAAAAAAAGTTCAAGTGAAAAATTCTAGTAAATTAATCGTGAGAATATTTGAGTTTATTTTGCATCTGAGACTACCTTTATAAAATGTTTATAAAATATGCTGAATGGATATTTTTGGCTTTTACTTTTGTAATTATCAAAATACGACCGTCTCACGTATTTTAATAACCTTAACGCTAAATGAACTTCGTTCATTGTCGCGAGTTCAATTCTCGGTGAGTTAATAATTAAATTTGATCATACTCATATTATTATTGTAATTGAACAAGTACCAATATACGTACCTTATCCTATTTTTGTAAAAATTATAGATCAGTATCAGATTATATAAATCCTTTTTGCCTCAAATATAGTGAAGAAAATAAAATAATTAAGTATATATACGTGCTGTACAGTACAGTAGTTTACAATGATTACATAAAAATGAAAAAAAAAAATAGAAATAATATTGTACGTCCATTCTAAAAGCCGCACAATGATAACAATAATTAGCCTTATCTCTTGCAAAACAATCTTCTAGAAAACGCCACTATTTCAAATTTCTAAGTATTTAATAACGTACTTCGGAATGAAATATCAAAATTTGCTGCATAGTTTCTTTGAAGTTGCATAACGCCAGTGCAACTAAATGCATAGAAGCCACATCCATTATGTTTTCTATTTAAACGGGACTTAGCGGTAAATTGCTGTTAGAATTCAATTTGTATATGAGAATGTTGTTGACACGATAATTAGCCAGAGGTCCGAAGCCTTTTCGAGCTACTAGAATACTCGGTTAGATAATAAAATGCAGTTAATCCCTTGGCCGAAAAATTGAGTTTTATATGAAGTAGGACTTTCTTTTAAAGGCAGAATTAACGCGGTGAAAGGTACTCGACGATAATTGTGTGTGACCCCTGCCCTCGAACGTCACACGCACGATGATTATTTGCGGATCGTCACCACCAATGTTTTAATTACGCGTCCAAAACTGTTCTCCGTTCCAATTCTGTACGTAAAGTCCTTTGTTCGTTTTTGAATCGGCTTTACGGAAAAAGGATCTCAACTCGTTGGTTTAACGCGTTTAAATATGGTATATATGTTTTGAATGAATTTGTTTGAATAGCTTATTGTAGATACATATTTTGGTGACTAAAAATAAAGGTTTTATATCGAAAAAGATTCATTGAATGGTATTTATGATATTTTTAATATTTTTTTAATCAATAACTAAAACTGTTGCGTATTTTAAATTGAAGTTTATATTTATCAAAATTAAAAACTTTTAATCTAACAGAATGATTTATGTGTCTGTCTGTCTTTCATCTATACATATAATAAAACTGTAGGGGTCGAATGTTTGTACATAGAAAAAAAAGAGAAAAAAGCAAAATCATAAATTTTGAAAAAAACCCACGACAGTTAAAAAGTAATTGAAAAGGATAAAATAATTTAAAAACCCCCGATTTAAAAAATAAATGTAACGCGAGATAGTAAACGTAAAAAAAAAATAATAAGTAGAATAATTTGATCTCTCGCGGAGTATCAGTTTTCATAGCATTTCCTTTCGATCGGTCAACATTTCAAATACTTTTCATCCCGGAAAATTGAAGAGTTCCCGTGGGATAGTCAGAAAACTATAGTAACTTATATAGCCTAGTATACAAAAACTACTGATTGGATATTAATGAAACTTTACAATAATATACTTCATACATGAGAATAACAAATAGGCTACTTTTTATCCCGGAAAAATATACGGTTCCAGTGGGATATATTTGTTTTGTTAATCTAGAGGCGAACCCGAACGAAACGAAGGTGAGCCGCTAGTTTTATTCCAATATACTTTTATTGCAATTTCCAATAAAAATGACAAAAGATTTTTATTTATAACTAAACTGAAGAAAAACAAATAGCATATTAAGGAATTTGAAGAAAAACTATAAATATTACATTACACATGATAGATATTCTGATACAAATTATCGGATTTCACCTAAATCTATTCAAGCATTATAACTTGAAGAATTAACAACTACTTACTTTCTTGCTCACTCACTAACTCACTAACTTTCATATTTAGAATATTAGTGTCAAAAGAGCAATTTTGAAAGTGTTAATTCTTTGTTTGCAATACCGATGCAGTTTTATTGGGAGCGTTAATGGAAAGAGTTGGTTCGAAGTGGATGAAAGCGTTTGCGATTTAAGGCATGGAACGTTTGACTCCATTTTACCGCTCGGAGCATTTTAAGAGCCTATTCATTAGATGGTTTTACAATTTCATCCGGCAATATCGCGCTTACCAATAATACTTTTGAATTAAGCTATAAAATATATTACATTCAGGTAGAAAGGGATTTAGTAATTCTTGGTAATTTGTTAAGATCTGTTATATAATATTAATGTAAATTAATTTCGCCTCTGGCAACACCACACACTGAGCACGGATGTCTATCTGAAAGAGTAGGACTAAGCAATAATCCATTAAACTGGCCAAATACGAGTTGGCAAAATACACATGTTACGGAAACTAATTAACTTATCTACTTTTCTTCACAATATTAGACAGTAATAACCATGTCGAAAAACGTGCATGAAAATCTGATAAGTAGAGACGCGGATTCGAACCTGCTTTAGGTACGTGTCTTTTCAAGCAAACGTGTTACCAATGTGCTACCACGAGCAGTAGTATTAGTCGTGGTTTCCAATTGTTAGAAATTTTAAATTAATTTTTATTTGTCATCATTACTAAATACAAAAATTTGAAATAGCTTTTTGATTTATCGACTTGATATAATGGTTTCTATAGTTTATGGATCGTAGTGTCTTCTAGGCATCCACATCTTGATAGGTATACCTATCTAATAAATGACATGAAAATTATCCATCTATACTAATATTATAAAGAGGTAAAGTTAGTGAGTTTGTGAGATTGTGAATTTGTGACATTCCAGGGGTAAATCTCTGGATCTACTGAACCGATTTAGATGAAATTTGGTAAAAAAATAGTTTGAGAATCTGGAAAAGACATGAAATACTTTTTATCCCGGAAATCATCCCTTAAGGGGGTGAAAATGGGGATGAAAGTTTATATGGGGAATCAAGCTAGGGACGAATCCGAACGAAGCGGGGGTGAGTTGCTAGTTCATATAATAAAATTCTAACTGATTCGAATCTGTACATTAAATATTTTTTGGAAAATCTTTAGAAATAGTCATTTTTATCGATACGAATCTGTAGTTTTTAGAATTTTTGTCTGTCTGTCTGTCTGTCTCTCTGAGAACGCATCACGAGAAAACCACCCGACAGATTTTGATGAAATTTGATACGATGATAGATGGTTATCCAGGTCAACTTATAGGGTACTTTTTTCTGCGGAAAAATATCTCATTTCTGAGAAATCTATACTAACCGTTAAAACGTGCCTAGGAACAAACCCGGTGGAATCCTAGGTGCAAGGGTGAGTCGCTAGTATTACTATATATAAATAATAATAATATAAAGTTACTGATAGACATCCATATTTTACTTCTATCTAGCGAAATTCATTACATTGTGATTTTTATTCAAAAACCGCTATAAATATAATCTTTTGTTAATAAGTTTTTTATTCTACGCTTTTGTACCTTTTATACACTTCCTTGTTCCAACCTTATCTTGTCTAAGAAGTGAATTAGCTTTCGAGATGAAACTTCCACGAAAAGAGAATTTTTAAAAACTGATATTATATTAATTTAAAAGCTTTTCAAATATAAAAAATATTTATTTACTTTAAACTAAAATACACGGTATCATCGAAATATTTAAAAATCGTTATTTATCCCACATACAGAAAATATGACTATGTGTTTTTCTTTTCCGAGATTAAAAAAGCTTATTATCCCTCTGGTATAAATACTGCATCCGCCAATAAACAATCATAAAATACGTTGTCAAATTCAATCAAGTGATGAACATTTTTACGGTGGTTTAGGATTCTGTTCAGTACAAATTACATGAACCCAATATTGAGTAGCTATTTTCAAGTAAGAATATTAAATTTTAATTTTATCAATTATCGATGTCGAATACAAAAAAAAACACTCTTCACAAACATACAAAAATACCTATAATTATAATAAAAATAATATAAATATTAAATATATAAATTAGTTTCAACCATTTGGTTGTAGAACCATTTAATAATTTAGGTCGTTTGGTTGGAATGTAATGGCTGCAAAATGTAGCGTCTAACTCTAAAATAAATAATGGTATGCAAAGCCAACTTAACTGTGTAATTGCCAAATATATTTAAACCACCGGAGACATATTTTGTAGAGATCTAAAGATAAATTTTGAAACAATATTATTCAGAAGCATTAGCTTTATAGTATTTGGCATTTCGATACTAATTATATTTTGAGATTAGATATCAAAACTTTATATTAAATATCGATTCAATGTGAAAATTAAAAAATACATGTTGATATAATATTATTTATAAGATACTTAACATAAATATTGATATCTTTAATAAACTAATTAGAACGTAAGTCAAAAACGGCTTAATGATAAGATTCAAATCCGTATTGCAATATCCGTTTTAATATTATAAATGTAAAAGTTTTTAAGAATGGATGTTTGTTACTATTTCATGCAAAAATCACTTAACGGATTTTAATGAAACTGTACAGTAATATAGCGTATACATCAGAGTACTATAATTTTTAAGGATACAGTAATTAACTGTATACATATATAAATATTGTAATAAAAGGAATTAAATAAGCCGCCTAAGTCGCAAGCAATATTTAGTGATATGATAAATTAATCAAGGTTTCACATTGCGTTACCGCATATCCGCAATATTTGGCATATTATACATATTATGTATATTAAAGCATTGATTACTCGTGTTATCTGCAGACTAATTACTTGAAATGGTGTATTTTCGTTATAATTTTGCCTTCGAAGTTTATTATAGGAATATTCTATTTTATAATCTGTTATTCTAAACAATAATAATAATTGGTTTATATTAGTTAATATTCCCAAGGAGGGTTGACGTCAGGCGGGCGCGGCGGCCGGCCGTAAAACTTTTGCCATATCCTTTCAGCAGTACAGAAGATGTACTGCGCCGACCCCAAGTGATTGGGAAATGGGCAGGGAGAAGAAGATTAGTTAATGTCGACTTTCCAATAATTGAAAATATATAATTTACGACAACAACATTTACATAACAAAAACAAATCTGTCCAACGGGAACCGTATATTTTTCCAGAATAAAAGTAGCCTATGTATTATTCCATACTATAATACTATTCCAGATTATAATCTATCTCTGTGCCAAATTTCATCTAGATCCGTTCAGCCGTTCTGGCGTGTTTGAGTAAGAAACATCAATCTAAACTTTCACATTTATAATAATATTAGTAAGAATTAGTAAGAGGTAAAGTAATACATAAGAAGATAATAATTAATTATGTTACATTACTGTAATAATTAATGATATGGCTACACACTACCCACTCACCCTCATTTTACTCAAGCCCTAACTACATATTGCATATTCTTTAGCACTTGTGAGGATAATATTAATTTCCCACGGGAATACTTAATGTGACGGGATCAAAAATAGTTCTCGTCGAATTCTCCGTATATCACAATCTAATATAATAATTCATTAACTACAAATTAATTTGTACTTTTAGTTTTCTTTGACGTCGGTTTGGGTAGCGGAAAGTCTAGACGAGAAAACCAGAGTGCTTGTATCATCTTATAAGGATAAGTTTGGGCATTGTCATCACATTAGCCAATTTGATAAGTATACGTATAGTATTATATGATCTGTGGTTAAACACAATATCCACAAGAGATCGTAGTCAGTTGCGTAAGTAAAAAAATTGAGATATTTTCCAAATAAAAGAAATAATTTAAGAATTTTATCTATATTATATATTATTTATTGAATATTAAATGTAATTGAACGCATATCTTAGGCCAGTTCTAATATATCCTTCCGGGAATATATTACTCCGTGCCATTGTCTTATTTCCTAGATTAATTAAAACCCAAAATGATCACAAAAGTACTTTAAAAATGGGACCTTTGTGGAATCACCAACCACTGTCATTTTGATCTTCTTCAAAACTTGCATTGTAAATTCAAACAAGGAGTCCGATTAAGTAATTGATTAAATGATTGATTAAGCATTTCGCAATAAAACTCTATTTTGTGTTACTTAAAATAACATGGGAACTGTAATTTGAATAAAACTTTAATTAGTTATCTATATACTCTTATGTTACGATATTCACCTCCAAATATCAGAAAACTGACACTTTGGTGCCTTATGTCATCGTCCCAAATATTAGGTTAATACTTTATTTAAAAAACATTATTTAAAAACATTTTATTTAAAAAACCGAAAAGATGTATTTTACCGATATAATTATTTGTATTGAAGAGTGTTTATACCAGGTTTCAAGTAATTCTATCATAAATATTTTTTTGGATTGTATTATAACGTGTTTTCCCGTGGGAAAGAGATAATATCCCGCGGTAAAACGTAGCCTATGTCACTCTCCAGCCCTCCAACTATCTCCACACAAAAAATCACGCCAATTTGCCAAGCCGTTTTTACGTGAAATAAAGACAACCAAACAAACACACTTTCACATTTATAATATTATTAGCATGGATTGTAAATTGTAATTAATTGTCAATTGCACTTATTATTTCTTATTTTGCTCGTAATACTTACTCTATGTATTATTTAATGTTGGAAACTTAATTGGTCAGTGTTTTATTTCTTACGTTTTGTTTTTTTATTGTAATACATTTTACTGTCTGTTACCTAAATAAAATGAAATAAATAAATAAATGATTGTAGGTTTTTAACTTACCTAAGGGTTCTGCTTAGCAAACTTTTACCCCTTACTTCAGGGTTGCGTTCACTCATCGTTGATAATAAATAGAAACTATCCAAAAGATATATACATTGTAAATATTTGTTCCAGTAACAGTATACGAAGGGGACACGTTGAGCTTGCAACGCATCAGTCGCACTGAGATGGGAGCGTATCTCTGCATCGCGACAAACGCTGTACCGCCGTCTGTGTCTAAGAGGATCATAGTGGATGTTGAATGTAAGTTTAATAGTTATTCTTATTATTTAATACTAGCGACACACCCTCGCTTCGCTCGGTTCGTCCTTAGGTACGTTTTAACGGTTAGGTTACATGTTATATATTACATGATATATAGTCTATAGCCTTCCTCAATAAACGGGCTATCTAATGCAAAAATATTTTTTCAAATCGGATTAGTAGTTCCTGAGATTAGCGCATTCAAACAAACAAACTCTGCCCCTTTATAAAATTAGTATAAATATAGTTACATATGTGATGATTTCAGACTTGGATCATGAAAACATTGTTTCAAAAATATGCCAATTTGAATAAAATGTGTCAACACTGAAAAAGTGTAATTAAAAGTTCGCGAGATACATTTAGTTTTGCTCGAGGATCAAGTTATAATTGACCTAAGTAACAGTGTTAGTGATAAAGGACGTACAATTTAAATTAGAATGTATTTCGATAGGTGTATCTGCTAATAAACAATATTACAATCCACTGGAAAAACTTTAACATACCCGTGACCATGAATGGCGCTTGGAACAGTCTCAAAATATGGAGAAGTTATAAAATTAAAGTAAAAATTTGGTAAATAACTACGTTTTAAATCATATAAAAATTTTCAAGTGACCATGACAGCTTAAACATTTACAATTCTTAATAAAATTGTAAATTAAATTGAATATGTTGGGATATTAACACTCAGCACCATCTAGTACAATGTTAAGATACGAGGCTTGTATTATGGATATCAGATAGTTGATATACTACACATATATAACTTTAAGTACATACATATTATAAATATAAACACCGATGACCGGAGTACAAACATTCGTGCTCATCATACAAATGGCATCCATTTCCCAGTGGGACTCGAACCCACGACCGCTAGCAAACAAGTAGAGTTACTACAAACTGAGCCAAACGTGTCTTCAATTGAAATTAATGTATGTGTAATAAACTATAATTTATATATTATAGACAAAATTTGTCTAACGTCACTAAAAACATGTTTAAGTAAAAAAGATCATTTTTGAACAGCAAATTCCAATATTGTTTTGTTTAAAAAATAATCTAAATCATAATCATAAGAACAATTAAACGCCATTGAAGCATCATCATTCAATTAAACTTTTTTATCTACAGACGGCGGTGTTTTCAAAGATTTTTAGATTCCCCTTTATTTTCGCTTCTTATTACGACCAGCTGACTAAATAAGATGGCGGCCAGTGATAATTGAAAGATAATATTTTTCAAAAGGTGCACGTCTTCGAGACTGCAGACTCTGATCTTAGAACATCCTTTTATGCAAAATCAACAGGACGAACAAATATTTTTCTTTAATAGTTATCCAACGGTATGTTCAGGTTAAAATTTGTTTGGAATGGGAAGTTACTTTGTATAAATACTAAAATTTGAATAGACTGTTCAGAAGTTTAGTATTATTTCGTGCTAATGATTATTGTTATCCTAACATCAGATTTTGGATAAACCACTATCCCACTGGCAACTAATATTCCAGGATAAAAAGTATCCCTTATCACACTAATGAGCCTATCATATATTTCTATGTTAATTATAACCTCTTTTGATTTGTTGCTTCGAAAGTAACCAATCAACCATTACATCCACACCAAATATTTAACATTGTATCAAATATTAATTACAAATTTTAATATATATTTCTAAAGCATTATTTATATAAACTTACTATTTTTGTAGCTAGTCTTTGACGAAAATTGTGTGAAATTATATTTTAATTTTGCTTTATATTCACATCAAACCACAGCGTGAAGTTAAAATAATAACTAAAGGTTTCTTCGCAGACTGCTAATATAGCTATAGAACTGAAAACTCGACGTTTAAGAAAAAGTAAAGAAAAGTTCAAATGCAAATGGCGCTGAAAGAAAGGGCTAAAGCTGGCAAAGGCTATTTTTATTGAAATCAGAAATCAAAGCTATCGTTTACTTGAATCCGCTTTATATTCTACAGATAATGTTAACTTTACGTACTCGAAGGAGATGATAATAGTTATTTATATATTTATACATACTCATATAATAAAATTCTAACTAAGCCGAATCTGTACATTAAATATTTTTTGGGAAATCTTATTGAAATAGACTTTATTACCGATACAGAAGCCGAATCTATAGGTTTTAGTATTTTTGTCTATACGTACGTACTCGTAGTATTCACGCTACATAGTTTCTTTGAGTCCCTAAGCACCATTTTTCACTTCAGAGTTTGCGTCTTACTTTATGATATACCGTAAATATATATTTTTTTACTTTTATTTTCTATCGATTTCACGAACGAAAATTGGAATAAAACAGATTATAAAAATGAGATAAATGTTGCCTATACTAGAAAATAATTAAATTTTAAACTAAATGAATATGTTTAACGGTAAGTATAGATTTCTCACAAATGAGATATTTTCCCGTGGTAAAAAGTATTCTATATGTTGACCCGGATAACTAGATATGATCATACCAAATTTCATCAAAATCTGTCCAGTAGTTTTTTCGTGATGCGGTCACAGACAGACAGACAAAGATTTTAAAACTATAAATTTGGCCTCTGTATCGATAATAATAACTGTTTCAATAAGATTTTCAAAAATAATATTTAATGTACAGATTCGACTCAGAATTTTATTTTATGTATAGATTTATTAGTTAGATATGATAATATAGGAAAATAATAATACGACGACATGTATGAATCAGTTTGTACTGGCCCTACTTGCTGTGCCGGCAGTCGCGGGTTCGAGTCCCGCTGAACATTCGTTTGTGTGATGAACACGAATATTTGTACTCCAGCCATGGGTTATATTTATAATATGTATGTATTTAAAGTTATATATGTGTAGGGTATCAAAGACTTATCTGGTATCCATAGCACAAGCTGTTAGCCGTAGCTTACCATGGAACTAGATGGTGCTGTGTGTTAATATCCCAACATATTTATTTATCTACAAATCTTTTTCCGTAGGATGTTGGTGTTACATACTACGTATACAATAAACATATGACTTCAGGACTGTAATTAGTACTTAGCATTTTTAAGTCTATTTTATTCTTCTAAGTTGGTTCTAAGAAAACCCGGAAGGATGTCAACAACGCTTCAAGTAAACTCCTTTCAATTACATAGGTTTTGTTTCTTAAAGTTAATTAACAACTTGCTTTCATGCCATACTTTAAAACAGTTAAGGTTGTATACTTTTGTGAATATATTAATCAATAAACCTATTAATTAGTAGCTAATTTTCATTTTTTTTATTTTGTATTTATTATTTTTTCATATAATTTTATATAAACGTAGAACTTTCAGTATCGTACTTTACATATTTTTTTCTATACCAAAAGTATATCCAAAAATGTTATAAACTAGCGACTCACTCTCGTTTTGCTCGAGTTCGTTCCTAGGTAATTTTTTTAAATTAACATAGCTTTTTTATTTATGAACCGATTGAAATAATATAAATATTAAATGTTAAGTGAAGCTTACAATGGACAATACATTAGTGAATCGGTTAAGCCGTTTCTGAGATTAGCGCGCACAAATGCACAGACAAACAGACAAAAATTCTTCTATGTTACATGTACAAATAATAGTAAGTAATATAATATTGATATTAATATAGTAATATTGTAATTTATAACTTAGCTTTTAAAAAAAGATAACGAAAGTCCCGTTGAGTTTCTTTCGCCAGTTCTTCTCAGGTCTGAGGCTTCTTCTTTCCGAACTGGTAGTAGACTCATGATGTTCAGTAAAAAATTGTAATAATTTAATGCTCAATTAAATATTTTTAATTTTGATCTTTTTATTATATGTATAGATATTTACTATATCATAATATAAAGTTCATATTGAGCTTACTTAAATTGATGTAAATAATAAGTGTACTGTAACATTTAGGTACTCCAAATAAATTCAAACGCACCACCCTATTGGGTGGTGCGTTTGAATTTATTTCAATAAAGATAATAAAGAATTTTATTACAAAAAAGTCTTAAATTTAAACGAATCGCTTTAACCGGGAAAATAATGAAGCCATCTTCTATGCACATAAAGAAAGGTGGACTTAATAAATATTTTAAAACATCGTAGAATATTAAAGTATATCACGAAGCTCGAGTAATATTCGTCCTGAAAATTGCCGTCATAAACTCTGGGAATGTGAATTACGTTTTCAAAGTGTGGATTTTATTATCCGGGGGAGATGTGAAAAATATTCGGCCTCATTCGGCCGAACTCGACTCTATCTATCATTATTGATTATAAATTGCCACGAGAGTTTCCAGTACTTTAATACTTCGATGCACGCGCCGTCGCGCACTTGTTCTAGATTGATATGATTTATATCTTGCAAGCTCGGGTCATGTCAGACATGGAGGTTGCCTTATCTATACATATAATAAAATTCTAATTCTACTAATGAAATCTGTACATTAAATTGTCTTTTGGAAAATCTTATAGGATTTGTTATCGATACAGAGGCCGAATCTATTGTTTTATATATATATTTTTTTAGAATTCTTGTCTGTCTGTATGTCTGTCTATCTGTCTGTCTGGGAACGCATTACAAGAAAACCATTGGACAGTTTGTTCGGGTCAACATTTAGGATACTGCTTACTGCAGGAGAATATCTCATCTCTGAGAAATCTATACTAACCTTTAAAAAGTATCAAGGGAATATCGCTTTTGAGCTAAATTTGAGTATGGCCTCGACTCGAGCCTACAAATAAATAAATAATGTAAAATAACTAGTTTTTTCAGTATAAAAGCAGCTGATGTACAATATTTCAGATCTTGATTCGGAATTTCACTTAAATCCGATAAGCGGCAAGTTAAGTAAGATAAAAGCGCAAAAACAGCAATGCGGTAGAAATAAAAAGCAGGTAGTGGAATTTAATGTTTGTATATATACATTTTGCCATAACCATATTGTAGACATTTTATATTGGTGAATAAGCTTGAAACAAAGGCATTTATTATTATTATTATATTAAAAGAACTAACAAACAAACACTCACTCAAACAAGTTTGCATTTAAAACGTTAATGTGTGTAAAAAAGTCATGTCTTTTTTGTTAAAACGTGGTATTTTTCAGTAACATATGAAATTTTAGGATTCATATTAAAAGATTCAATATTTTTAATATAAACTGTACACTAAATAAGTACTAGTAATAATTTATATGCACATATTTTTAAGCACAAATTCAAAGTCATTTTAGAGATTTTGCAAAACTTTGCATTAAAATCTACAAATTTATTAAAGGAAAAGGTATTAAAGTAAAAAAAATATATATTTATTTATTTCTATATTTCCTAAGTTAGTTCTTCTTGGTACTCGGATAGATATAGCATCTAATTCTTGGAAATAAAGTGAACCAGTACAAATTATAAATATTCAATTAGAGCGAGAATCGAACTGATAGCTATAATAAGGAAATCTATATACTCCTATATTTTAAACACCACTTAGCTTATAATCGATAAGAAAAAATAGATTTTATTATATGAATAATTGTGGCTATAGAACAAAACTGTGCGTGTGTTCAGAATTATTTTATTTACCTATAAACAATCTATGTTTAAATCTTTCAAGAGACAGCTTTATTTCACTGCGTTGCAATTGCATTTCACTCGAACGAATTGACTTTCCTTCACGGTGATTCTATTGACTTAAATGTCAATGGTTTTAATATATCCATGTAAAATAACAAGCTCTTAGGTAAATTAGATGAATTTAAACAAACGAGTTGTTCTTATACCACAATTGTTCTTCAAGCTAATTATGAATAACTGAAATAAATATAGTGGTGAGTTACAAATATTATGTATAAAATAATTATGAGATTTTTACTACATAATTAGAATCACGGCGACAAATCTCACTGAGACTAGCTATCAGCACAGGAGATATTATAATGCATCAATGTGTGCTTAAGTAAAATTGCACGGTCTATTTCATTTCAATCTCAAACTCCGGTAGGACGACAATTTGACACGATGGATTAGCGATTATGTGTAGAACCAACGTATTTACGTGGTCTCCGTCTGAGTATTTATTATCTAACAAAACCAATAACTTTACTTAGCCTGACAAGTCAATCGAACCTAAGATCTTCAGATTTACAGATTTGGACTAGACCAGTGAAGCAGTTACATAGTATTAAGTATATTTGATGACACGTTTGGCTCAGTTTGTAGTGATCCTACTTACTGTGCGAGCGATCGTGGGCTCGTGTCCCGCTGGGTGGGATTTGTGTGATAAGCATGAATGTTTGTACTCTAGTCATGGTTGTTTATATTTATAATATGTACGTATGTATGTATCAACTATATGGCAACTAACTAGCTTACCATGGAACTATATGGTGCTGTGTGTTAATGTCCCAACATATTTATTTTATATTTATATTAACGTCACATAAAAAAGCTTTAAAACATCCATCTCATATCCAATCTCCTTCCAGTTTCGCCAATGATTTGGGTGCCGAACCAACTAGTCGGTGCTCCAGCCGGTACAGACGTGACCGTCGACTGCCACACCGAGGCACACCCTCGCGCCATATCGTACTGGGTATACGACAACGTCATGGTGTTACCCACTAAGAAATATGCAATAAACACAGAAGAAAACTCATACAGGTATTGTAAATTATATATAGTATGTATAACAGCGTACCCTCGGTTTGGTCGGATGAGTCCCTTGAGATCTTATTGTTAATATTTTATAGCTTTATTTCAAACTGTTAAGACGCGCGCGGCTATAAAGCAACTCAAGTGCCACTTTTCTTCCAATTTCAATTAATGTTATTTAATTTGTGGCAGTAAACCCGTTTTCATCTGAATAAAAAATTGTCTATAGCGCGTGCCGTAAAGTAGCTTTCCAGTGGTGAAAGAGTTTTCAGATTCAGATGAATAGTTTTAGAGATTACCTCCTACATACAAACCTACGACATTTACTACTTTATAATATTATTATTATATTATAAATATTATTATACTCGTATTATTATATATTATTATACAAATTATGTGAATATTAAAGGTTCGCCATCAATTATGAGAATCTCGACTTATCCAGATGAAAAGTAGCTTAGTCTTATATCACTCTTTTGCCTAGAAAATATCTTTATATCTAAATAAAATTAACAAATGTAGTAAGGTAATTCGGTGGATTTTTGTATTTTTTAATATCATTGTATTATTTGTAGATAGGTACATATGTCTGTAATGAAAAAATATTATCTATTGTAGTAGTTGTAACCTTTCATATATATTTAAACCTTAGTCACTCCCGTCACCATGATTACTGTAAAGCATTCAAAACGTCGAGAACCAAAAATCATAAAAGAAATACGAAAAAATTTGAAAGAGCGCTTTTTTTTAATAATTATAATAAATTAATTTGCTCTATTATTACAGATGTTAGGTTATTTGGAAATGACAAAAAATTTCAACGATTTCGTTTAAGCAAATTCAGTAATATCAAAACGCTGTAATATGAAAATAAACTTAACAATCATTTTGAACTCTCCGGAAATAGAAACCCAAATACAAAACTTCATTGAATTTAAAGCAATATCTGATTCCAACAGAAATATATATGGACTATATTAACTGTTAACCTTCTAGCGGACTTCGCGATATCTGTTTTATTAAATTTCATCTTCAAGAGAGTTTTAGAGTAAAATATATTTTATAGTCCTAACCTACTTGTGCAAGAGCGTAACGTATATTGTTCTTCGGTAAGATAATCTTTTTCCTTAAAAGCATACCTTGGTTATTTCTGGTTGCGCTTTAAAAGAAAATTGCTTTGTGACGAAATTTTCTACGATCTGAATAAGCAATAAGGATATAGTATGAAAAACTAAAATTCTATAGTTTTGTATGGATCTGAACTAAAAAGTTGAAAATTAGTCAAATTAAGGTCAATTTACCTGCCTTAGCACATTCGGTAACGGCACATTATGTAGTTCAATAAAGTTATATTGTTATTTGCGCAATACAAATTTTGTATCCATCTTTGTATGTATTCACTTATTTTTGGAACAATTGGACTAATTTTAGCTAAATTTTGCCAGTGGAGAGAGAATTTACGTGAGAAGGTCATGAGCTACTTATTATCTCGGGATAAAGAAAGGAAATAGTAATTATATGAATTTTAAACGCGAGTTTACTGTCCCTTAATTACAAAGGTAGTGTAAAAAATAGTAGGTCATTATATGCCAGATATTCAAAATGATAGTAATTTTGAAAAGTTAGAAGAAAACACCGTATCCTTCGAACTAAACAAGCATAACGTCCTTTCAATTTTAAATAAAACTATCTTTTCGAATTATTTCGCTGGAGAGATCCTGTGACCATCATTGCTATAAAGTATTTGAAACGTTGGAAACCAAATATCAAAATAAATCCGCGAAATAATCCGAAAAGATAGTTTTATTTAAAATGTCAAATATTCGCGTAAATTTAAGAAAGTATTATGTCCTTTCAATTGTTTAATTCTAACAAATTTAAGTTACAGGGCACTCTTTTGTGTTATATCCAAAAGCTCTATTAGAACATAGCCATTAACAAGCAAACGTCAAACACGTCATGCAAATCAGACCGACAAGTAGTTAACATTGTATGAGGAACTTGCGTTACATACAATTAATATTTGATGCTGAGCACTCTAACTACTCATAATCCCGACCCTGTATTATGCATTGGCTATTACATAATGAAGCTTTGATCTCAGTAATAGTTTAATGTAAAGACTTATCACGCACTTGGCATAGTTGTTTAATTCGTGCGACTTTTCTCGCTTTTTATTTAAAGTTAGTACTTCTCAGGTTACAGGCATTTCATTAGATTCAATAGAGATTTTTTTAAATTGCCTTAAGGTTTGGTTTAAATATTCAGACTTTTTAAATAAAATTATTGTTTTTTGGATATTTTCGCGGACTTATTTTGATGTTTGGTTCTCGACGTGGGAGGGTACTGTCTGTAACATATATATAATGACTTTTGAGATATTTAAAACTCTTACTACTACTACTAATAACTTTAACTTTTAGTCTTTATGATTGCTGTGAAGCATTCAAAACGTCGGGAACCAATAATCTAAATAAAACTTCGAAAAAATCCAAAAAGATGGTTTTATTTGAAATGTCAAGCCTAAATCTAAGAAAGTGTTATATTAAAAAACTGTTTGAAAGTAATGTACCTTTGTATTGAAACATAATAACGTATACGAAAAGAAATAACTTACTGAGAAAAGAGGTATAATACGAATTGTGATTTATTCAATCAAAATAAATAGCCCCGAGTAGGATTCCAATCCGCGATGTCCGGCTTAGACATAGATTCTTAGATAATTATATCCAGTCTTCGATATTATAATAATAATAGAATTGAAACATGTGACGCAAATAACTCCCATCTAAATTATGAATTCTACAAGCGACTGTGTAATTTAGAGCCAACTAAAATTGATATCGATTTATATATTCCCGTCAACAGGGCACACATGAAACTAACAGTTCGAAATTTACAAACCGGCGACTTCGGCAACTATAGATGTATTTCAAAGAACTCTCTAGGGGAAACTGAAGGCTCAATTAGACTGTATGGTAAGAGAAAATGTTTATCAATTTTTGAATCAAGTTATTTGTACTGGTAGCTGCCTTGGCGGTTTAGTGATTTTCTTCTACGACTGCTGCTTCGGAGGTACTGGGTTCGATTCAATGCGACTACAATTATTTAAGGTATATTATATCTACGTATAGCATTTTTTTATAATCCAGTTTAATTATGTTTAGAATCTGAATTACGATTAACGTACTGAGCATCATTATGAGGATTTTTGATCACACTATATCTAAAGTCTAAGTTTACAGGTGAGAGAAAGTCTGCAGTTTACAAAGGTTAAGTAATCATATTAATATTATTAGGACACCCAGTGAATACTAAGTATATCTTAGTGAGTCACATAATAATCATGAATACGTACAATTATGTAAGGGTATAAGGGCTTGAATAGTAATGAAATTAATTGGTATAATATAAGACTAACTGTAATGCATCAAACCGTTTTATTCAAACTGTTTTTGTTTCAGAAATTCCAATGCCCTCAACTTCTCCCAAAGCGACTGAAATGAAAAGTAATGCACACAAGGAAAGTGAGTGTAAAATCTATCTATACTGCGTCTTAAAAAATAACAAAAAGTTATCTCCTGTAACACTACTAAATATTATAGCTTATATAAATACCCAAATTTAAAATGCACTTTATATACAAATATAACTTTGAAAAATTAATAATATATTAAAGATCTAGATTATATATAATACATGCTTCATATTACTGATGACTTCAGTGTAAATTCCTGGGTTCAAATCCCGAGTGAAAAGTTTGCATTGACCATACAGATATTAAAGTTTTTTTAAGAAAAAATGCACTGTTCTAAAAACTCTTATTATATCGAAATATACGAGAAAAGTTGCAGTAAACAATGAGTCAGAACCTTTGCCAATATTGTAGAAGATATACATAGTTTAATTCTTACATGAGCTAGTACTTTCTTTATCAGATGTTATTTGCTTATTTCATTAGAAACTTTATTTTTCATCATTACTTAAATTAGTTTTCGATCAGTACATTTTTTGGAAAAAAATCATTTAATTTTATTGTTCCTACAAATGCAATCATCTCATTTCTTATTGTATTCAGCCCTTTTTTTTAATGTCCCACTACTGGGCACGGGCCTCCCTTTTATACGAGGGGGATCAGGCCATAGTCCACCACGCTGGCCAAATGCGGGTTAGCGGACTTCACATGTCTTTCGAAAACTTGCTAGGTTCTCTCAGACATGCAGGTTTCCTCACGATGTTTTCCTTCACCGTAAGACAAGTGGTAATCATGTTAGAAATGATTCACACATGAAAATATCAGAGGTGCGAGACCCGGGATTTGAACCCGCTTCACTCGGTTTCCCGAGCGAGCGCGTTACCACTGGGCTATCACTGCCTCGCATTTCTTATATATTTTTATATTTATCACTAAAATAAAATTACAAACAAACGTTATTATTATCATTATTATACAGCTTTATTTAATTACTGTTTACAGGTATTTAATAATTTTCGACTATCAAAGTATAATTTTCAACAGCTTAGTATTTTGGGTTAGTTGCTGAACAATTAAATAGATAATTATTGGATAGTTAAACCTATAATATATGTAATTATAACTTCTAATTATACTACCATGTATATTGTAAATGATGAAAATGACCCGTTCTTAGAAGGTCGCATACTAGTGGCTAAGTCTCTTAAACTACGCATTTTAAACGTTCTATGTTTCTATGTTATTCCATTGAGTTAGAATATATTTCGAAAAATAGATTTAATCTAAAAATACATCTACTTTTGCTTCATGAATTAAAACAAGTATCATTTATTTCAAAAAACTGGATAAGTTGATGTCAATTTTTTCTATGAAAAATTATTATATTATAAGTAAAAATGTCCTAAGTTTTAATGTCAAAAATGAAAATCCAAAATACTGTTAGCGTGTATAATACAACAAAATATTATATAAAAAACGTGTAATATTAATTGTAATTGAATTGGCCAAATTATTAGTCACGTGGTCCTTCAATCATCTTATTCAAGCATTAATTAGCTTTAACATTTTTGTACAAGAATAAGTATAAAAAACTAAGTCAGATATTTGAAATAACTATAATTGACACTATTTATAATTTTGATATTCTGAATTTCATATATCTAAGTTGTATAGTTTTATGTTGGAAATTTTGAAAATTAGATATTTTTTTTGGCAAGAGCTGCTCGGTTTTTTTATTACAGATTTTTTTTTAATTTTGACAAAATATACTCAGCATGAGTAGTGATATTACTGTTCTTCATGTACTCTGATATTCACCATTTACAATCGAGTGCCAGCTCAATTTAATACTTAGCAGATACAATTTTTGATTCTTGGGTTTTTTTCTAAGTGTGTTTTATTAGTGTATTATATAATTTTATTGTTGACTCTTAACTAAAATTTCTTGCAATGTTTAATTTTGATAAGTACTCTCTGTTTTCCGTCCTTGTTGATAAAGATTATTTTACCATACAGTGATAAGTTTGTTTGTTAATTCGCCATACTAGATGCTTTCTCATAAAACGGGGTTACATTTGAAGATAGTTTACCACTAGGTAGTAAGATTTTTGTTCTTCGATACACTTGACCGGGCGTAACGTATAAACATTGCACGATAATGCATAAGCTATAAGCGACCATGGCCTAATTTAGACTTTGTTGGTTTTAACTTTTAATATTGTGAATTTTAATGATAGTTGATTTAATTTCAATAAATAATATATTTAAAACACACAAGTTAGTAAGAAAAATTTATTATAAATAAAGAAAACATTGAGTGAACGACGAGAATTTTTACTGAATAAGCGATTTTATACAAACTAAGAAAAAGTATTTTGAGCTTTTATTGAAACTGCTTTAAAAACATATTTTGACCAATATATTTATTTACTTATTTATTTATAATGCATTATGATTATTTTTTGGTATATATCATATAACACAGTTACATATTAGTTATTCAGCTTTTATAATATTCGCTCATTCAGTATTTTAATTTTCAGTAGGTACCTGTCAAATCTAAAATTTGTAAACACCATTTTAAAAGCAAAGACAGACTCTACAATTTTAATTTGAATAATACATAGTATGTTTTTATTTCTGATATATTTTATAAATATCTACTTCTTTGCTTTATTACCGTAAGAAAGTGCAATTGTCAGCGATACTCCACTGAGTGTACGTAAACGTTGCATTGCGAGCTCGGCCTAGTTCTAGTTTAGTATCTATTGGCAAGTCAGCAAACTTCTTGATAAGATTTTCATTGTTAGTCTTTTATATGAGAAAAAATAAAATTTTATGTTGCTGTAAGTACTAATATATTTTTATATGGACGTTATTCCGCTCTTTCGCTCGTTGACATAGCACAAAGTTTTTGTAAAGAGTTTATTGGGCCTAAAAAAACAATTCACTATATTTTTTATAATTTGAATAATTAATAATTAATTATTATTATTTATAAAAGTAATTTTATAGTAATAAAATTAATATTTTTTAATAATTAATAAGAAATATGCATTTCGAATATATTCAAAATATAATAAAATCCAAATAATCCACTTTAACAATTTCAGTTTGTTTGCGCGATTTTAAAATTATTTATTAGTAGGTATAGGGAAAACAATGATATTATGTTTTTTTATTAAAAACCATAACGCTCTCACATAAAGCAGAAATGCTTAGTACAAACTTAACAAAAACATATAATTGCAAAAATTCAAGCTGCATTAATAAAACAAGACATACTCTAAACCACTCTGGTCTGTAGTGCTATTCTCGAATTTTTATGTTGCTCGACTGCTGATTCCGCGAATATACATACTTCATACAACTATACTATAATATCCTCCGAACCGATTTCGGCCACGGCGGCCAATCTCACTGAAACTAGCCATCCTTGCAGGAGATATTATAGTGCAACGTGTGTACGCACAGAAAAAAGTGCACTCTTCTATTCCTGTCACTCTCAAAGTCCAATGGGACGATATTTCAATACGACCGGTAAGATTTAAGGTGCAGAACTGACGGCTTTACGTGCTTTTCAAAGCACGGGGTCGAAACACCGCCAGCTTCCCAACTTCGGGAAGTAGTAGGACTGAGAATATTTTTACAGAAAAACAGTAATTAATCTTGCCCCTACCCAGGACTCGAACCCAAGATCTCTGGATTTGCAGCCTTACAAGCTAGCCACTAAGCCACTGGGGAATATACAATTATACATATATGTATATACAACTGTACGTCATATCGCAGACTCAGCTATCGAATTACATAAAACTAGGGCCATGCGTTAGATTTTCTCTCCCTCTTCTAAAAAGCACAAACCAAATCCGTCTGTCCGTTCATATGTCACAGTAGGTAATACTCAGAGACTATTTGAGCTGAGTGTCAATTGCTAGACAATTCTATCAAATTACGAAAAAAAGGAGTTCTCCTTCAGAAAAACTTGAGTCTACATGAGTTGAGCACGAGAGTCTGAGTGGTTGTAGCTCTAAATGCATCCCCTATTTTGTATCGCCTCTTAGCATTATAACACCGCACGGAACTGGGTAAAAGTTCTTACAGAATAGCACTATGGCCCTAACCGCGTTGCATATTCGCAGCAACGCGCCGCGCGAACACGAGCCGCGCGACCGAGCGGCCGAGCGTGGTGCGCGCGCAGCTGGACCGCGCGCCCGACCGCGCGCACGTGTACCGCGCGCCGCACCCGCACCACGCTTCAGGTACGCTTTAATGTGTGACTCGATTCATTTGTATATTTATTTGCTATGTTTATCTGACTGACTTAATAAATATTTTTTATAACTTCATTATATTTAGTTTTTCTCACAATTTATTTATGATGCATATTTATTACCTTTAGTTAAAATTAAGATATTAATGTAAATAAATATTTGTAGCTTCATTATAGTATTTCGTTTTGTATTTATTTCTTATAGATACATGACTGATGTGAATGCATTTTTATTTAGTTTTTAGCACTATGTCTCAGGCATTATAAAAATATTACTGACCTTATTCTTGTATTTATTTCCTATGTTTACCTGGCTCACTTATGTGTCTGTATGTTAGCTTCATATTGTTTATTTTTACGCTGAAATATAAGTTTTTTTTATACATTTGTTATGTATAACTGACTGACATTATGCTTATATTATGTTTTTTTAAATTATTTATAGGTTGATACTAACATATATAACTTACTTAATTTTTTCCATTTATTTATGCTGTATATCTGTTTGAATTTTATTGCCTCGTTTATTTATTTATAGCTTTCGTATCACTTATGTTTTTGCATCAGAAGACTTTTTTCCCATAAATTATATCAGTTAGTGTAAAGAGACAGAAATAGACGTTGACTTATTTGTGCTGTGTATCTGACTGACTTTTAAGGCTACTTTTTTATTTTATAACTTTTATTAGCTTCAAATTTTCGCACTTCAGACGCATTTAGTAGACTTATATTTTTACTTTATTATTTTATGTTCAGTTCATATCTTCACATTATTTATATTTTTGCTCAACGCGGCTCAGGTTCATTAAAATGGCTGTTTCTTATATATTTTTTAATTTATTTATATTGAACTCCACATTATTAACATCTTCTCACTCTGCTAAAGCATATGTATTAACTCAGTTTTTTTTTATATACTTGTGATAATATATTACTAACTGACTCTTGTTATTAGTTTAGTACCTACTTTATTTCGACTCCGTATACGTCAGTATGGTCAATCCAAAATTTTACTTTAAAGGAGAATTTAATTTTAAACAATAAAAAAAATACAGTCGAATTGAGAACCTCCTCCTTTTTGAAGTCGGTTGAAAAGAAAAGTATTTTAGATACGTGTCAATCAGATGCTCGATTGCTATGTGTATATTTTTTTATTTTAAATTATATTAATTAATAGACTTGTATGTACTTGTATTAATAATATGTTTTTGTTATGATTATGTAATTCATATTCTGATAATATTGTTGCGCATTAATTTAGGTATATTATTTGAATTTGTTTTATATCTTTAATAGTTTGAACCTAACGTTTTAAGCAATTTTTTTTAAACAACACATATTTTTCACTGTAGCTAATCCTTAAATGTATGGTGCCAAAAGGCAACAATAGATAATCACACACGGCCACATCTTGAGCATTTAAATTAAAGTTAAAAAGCGAGATAATGACATTATTCTTAGCAGTTTTGGAACTGATTTAATGAAAATAACACCGCTGTACGATCGTATATCTGACTTCCAGACACGGAAAATATCTATAATTATTATATCGCCGTCTGAATGTTTATACGTAATGATAAAACTCTCGGTAATATTATACTCGTTTTTTTCCCCTAACATTTACTTTTTAAGCGTTGTTTCTTAATCAGCTAATAAATGTTATCTACCAAATACCTAAATTACAACCCAGCTAAATTTAAAAGTGAAATATTGAAGTATGTTATTTATAAAACGGCAATTTTTAATTTGTTTACGTTGTATTTTATTCTAGACATAACTTTTATCTGATGTTCTAAAAATCAACCCTTAAACAATCTAAATTATGTTCAGCTTGTTTACATGATTTATTTGTCAAATTTCGTGTGTCGATGGATTAGGGTTGCGGGTAATAGGGCGGCCTTAAACTAATCGGGTTATGTTCCCAATTATACGTATGTAAATAATATATTTGTGCCTTTAATAATTGGGTAACTTAGATGAAAAATTATCCAAATCGAAATAATTCTCGTTTTTTATTTTATAAATATAGTTTTAATAACAGTAATTATAAATAAAATTAAAAGGAACCAGTAAAGCTATATAGTAGGAAATAGTTCAATTGATTCATAATAACTCGTGTTTTAGTCTTTACTTCATTAGAAATCCGAAAGTATGTTTCTGGAACTACGGATTGATGTGATTTTTAACATAAATAGATAGTACTTATATTACTCGGAGTATGCCAAAGGCTACTTCTTATTCCATTTCAAACACTTTCCTTAAGAGATTAAATTAGCAAGTATATAAAAAACATTACTAGGAATGTTGCATAATATTGTTTTTTTTAACTTTGCCACCATTTTACAGCCTTTAGTTTTTCTATTTCAAAAATACTCATATTACGAACAATATATTTTCCTCAAGCGGGACTGTAATCGATGATCTTTAACGTAGATACTGAAATTCTGCTTTATCAAGCGGAAATCAAAGAATAACAGACATTTATGCTATTTAGACGTAAATAGTAGGCAGCATAGAACAATATTAACACGTACAGACATACAACCACATCAATAGAATTTTTAAATGACACAAACTTAAGGGGTTATATGGGCCAGTTACCAATTACTAAAGGAATAAATTTCAAACATTTACAACCCCATAGCTTAACCCTGAACCGTAAGGGTTTTACTTTGTATTCTTTGTAACAATACACTGCATTATTAACAGCATCTTCCCCTCGCCACGTTAAAAATGAACGCGGTGAAAAATGTACCATCTTATGTATTGAGTTCTGGATATGTCAGATGAAATAATTTATTTTTTAACGGCTTGTATGGAATGTTAGCAATTTTACTAGATTTTTTTAAATTTGTTTCGAAAACACTGAATTACTTCACTAGTGACATACCCTCGCTTCGTTCGGGTACATCCCTATCTTAATAAGCCTATATCATATTTTACCTGTGTACTAAATTACATCTAAATCTGTCGAGCCGTTTCATACATTAACAGACATAAACACATACATGCTTACGCATTTTTTAGTTCGATTTGTGTCGAAGAACTCTAATATTAATAACTGTGACTGTAATTAAGCATTAGGTTACGTTGAATTATGATTTAGAAAAGGTTGTTTTCCTGTAATCTTTGTCATCCTTTTACAGTACACACCAGAACGTTAAAAATGTGCGTTTCATCTTTACGCGCAGTTGAAGTAAAACTTCTTTAGCGCTGTGACAGATACCACAATTAAATTGAAACAAGTTAAAATATGAATATCGTATTTTTTATAAAATTATTAGTAATAAATATTTAATTTTATGAATTATTATTATTATAAAATTATGAAGTATAAATATATATTTTTATAAATAATTATTATTATAAAAATATAAATGCAATATATTTTTTAAATTATTAATAATAAATTTGACTCTCATTTTAGCGACACTCATTTTCCCAATGTATTGAATTATCCCTCAGTCTCACCTAAAAAAGTTTTACTTAAAAAAAACTTCAAACTTTAATTTATGGTTTTATGGTTTTAATGAAATTTTTCCTGTAAGAGTTCAAATACATACAATATGTGTAATAAATATATAAAATCATGTCGAGTAATTGTAGCAAAATTGAAATTCGTTCGCGAGTAAAGCAGCACGGGGCAGCTAGTGTAATTAATTTAAGAACTGCCATATTTCGAGCTGGCTATATTTTGACACTATTAAAATCGCCATAGTCATTGGTAAGCTGACCACGACCCACTTATAAGTAATTTGCTACATTAAAAAATATACTTATCAATTTACAATGTTCATGTAATCAACTACCAAAATAAATGTATATTTCAAAGTATTTCTATAAAAAAAGATATTTTGCAGCCGAATACGTCATATCGGAATAACGTCCAAGTTAAATAGTTGTGACAAACGGACAGACGGATATGACTAAGTTATGAAGCTCCTTTTTTCCCTTGGTTATAGAGCACAGAAACCTAACCTATTTCGATTCACATGACAAAACTAATTAATAACATAACTTACGACTTTTAAATACTGAAATTGCAATTCGCACTCAAACCATAGGTGATTGGCATCTGTGAAACATTCAGCAAAACACCAATTTGGTTGTGAGAAGTTCCATTTGATCTAGGCATGCGGCAAGCCCGGGTCGCTTTCTACCGCCAAATAGAGATTAAACATTCAGGGAGTTCGCATACACACTTAACCCTCATAAATATTCAGTCGAGACCGCGTACAATCAATTCTTTCTGTTTCCAAGCTTGAGGAAAAAGTGTTTGAACAGCCGAATAATATGATATCAAATATAGAAACTCCTTTGAATAAAATATAAGGGTTCCATTGTTCAAATTAAATGTACCCGGAGTTAAATTTACAGTTACCTATTTCGCTAGTGATCAGTAGTGATGTTAAGTAACTATTTGCTTTCCTTACACTAAATAATATTATTAATTCATAAAGTAATAATTGTGTTTTTCTTTTGTGTTATATCGTCGCCAACTTTGAAACAATCTCGTGATTCTTCTAAAACCTCTAAAGTACTTTCTTAGATGTACGCGAATATTTGACACCTCATAAATAAAAATAAATTTCTAAATGTGTTGCTGAGTGCAAGACTCGAGAACAACTAGATAAGTCGGCTATTTTTTTTTTCAAAAATTCGCTAAAGTCTGAGGAAGGTTCTTAAGAAGAGAAAAATTGTTAAAAATGACGGAAAAACATAAAAACGCCGTTTTTCTAATCGGGCCTGGCTGCCACACACTTGATTTGATAGAACGAGGTCTGTCGGGTCAGTTAGTTTTAAATAAAATTAACTTATCTACATATTTTCGGGGATTTATTTCGATTTTTGGTACCCGGCGTTTCAAATACTTTACAGCAATTTTGGTCACGGGAGAGACAAAGGTTTTAGACGGCTCAAAATATCTGTTATCTTTTAAATTAATGTATAATTTTGTGGAAATGCCATATTTGCTGTAAAGCATTCGAAACGTCGGGAACCGAAAATCGGCCTACCTTTTGGACTAAAAAGTAATCAACACTAAATTAATATATTAAATAAGTACTTGTAAATATAAAAAATGTAAATTTATCAAAAAAGCTAATGAAAAAGGTCTTAAAACAAGCCCAACTTAACATTTAATTACACCATAACATTTCTTTACTCAATATCTAAATTCAAAAACGTGGTCCCTCCTTGGTTTTCCGCACGCTTAAATGCACAAAGCGTTACTTTTGTATTTTATTTCATGTTCCGCTGCTCAGTCTCATTTACTTTTCATTCTATTTATTTTTCTTCAGCTTTCTTATTTTGACTTGTTTTATTTTCATTTCGCACCTTTTTAACTTTCTAAGAAATGCTCAATTATTGTAAAATATGTATATACTAAGAACTTTATATCAGGGTAGAATCAATAACATAGTAATATATGTATATTTTGTATTTCTATTAATTGTTTTTATACTACATCTTAAGACCGTCGAAAAATATTGAGTTATAGCTATATGTATTTCTATGGCACAATATAGACATATGTAGTAAGAACGTAAGTTAGTTTGTTAATCATAGAAATTTTCTTGTTTTAGGCACCAGAAGTCTGCAGTGCTGGCGACAGTCGTTCCTCGCTATTGTGCTTTTAGTTCACATAGATTTCTTATCGGATTTGTTTATTTGTTTCTAAAATATATCAAAAATTGTGAAATTTACCGTTAACAGTTCAAAGTTCTGATTACACTAGCATAATACTGTGCGAGGAAAATCTAAATATAACATATCATACAAAATACTTCGTCATATCCTTCGTTAAGATTGAGAGTGAGAATTTTATATTTGTATGGACGAGGTTTAAACCTGTAACCAAAATAAACATACGATAGAGTGTAAGCAACCCTTCTACACTTGTACTTCCATATCTACCTTGTTAAAATTATTTATAATATAATAATTTTCTGTGATTTCTGCGTATGCATTAATTAAACATGTACACTTATATTTTTCAAAAACCAACGATAAGTTGATGTCATAGTTTTAAGTGTCATTTATGACTCAGCTCTCAAATTTACATTTTATACCTAATGTACTGCAATATTTCAGGAGGTAGATTAGATAAATTATATTATCGTGGTGCCATGCTTTGCATAATATTATCGTTCCAACGTGCCAAAACTTCCATCTGTCAATTTGTGAATTTGTTTTGTATTGTTCGTTTTCATTATTTCGGTAAATAAAATGAAATATAATTTGAAATGTTCTAAATGTTTGTTGAAATTGTTTGCTTTGTCAGTTGTTATCGTCTCTCAGACGAGTGCTCGCGATAGATTTTTTAAATAGACTCGATGACTTCCCAGTACGTTCAAAGATGTTAAATACCATGGTCATAATATATGAGTGGCAAGTATAAATAAATTTTATAAGAGTAATATGTTCTAAACAAACAAACACACACTAAAAAAACCAGTTTATTATTTGCTAAGAATCGTCTGGCGAAGTCGTGACATGTCCAATCAGCACTGCTTTCTGCGAAGGCCCATGGGTTCAATCCCTACAAGGCAAAACCTTTGAAGCTACAGGTAAGGCTTTTCGCATTTGGTAGAAATAAAAACTAAACGTTAAAATAATAACAAGTGTACTACGTTTTCTTGATAATAAATTACATATTTTAGTACTAATTTCTTACATTTATCGAGACCGCCTACATTAACTTGCCACTCTGTATATACATATAGAAAGCTAGAACAAAGCACGTATCGTAGTATATTAATAACCCGGCTTGCCCTTCACGCTTCAAATGTAAATATATCTAAATAATTATTGCACATAATATTAAATTTTAAAGGTTATTATGAAGTTGTTAGCCTAAATAGATTATGTACCTATGAATGTAAAAAATATATCTTTTATTATAAATAAGAGGTACGTCACTAGAATAAATTTATCTTTACAAAACCTTTATTGTACAGACAATTGTGCGATTTTGATGATGTAAATAAGAATATTAAATAAATTAGTATAAAATTATTTTGCTGTTTTATTTTTATACATCTCCTGCATTTTGTTAGTCGAAAACTATTTTCCAAGCCTTAAATGGATGCTTTGTAAGTTTCATTAAAATCGAGTTAGTAATTGCTATACTGTATATGCTTGGGAAACCGAGTGAAGCGGGTCAACTCCCGGGTCTCGCACCTCTGATATTTTCATGTGCCAATCTTTTTGAACATGATTACCACTTATCTTACGGTGAAGCAAAACATTGTGAGGGCTTGCATATCTGAGATAACCTAACAAGTTTTCGAAAGACGTGTGAAGTCCGCCAACCCGCACTTGGCCAGCGTGGTGGACTATGGCCTGATCCCCCTCGTATTGAAGGGAGGTCCATGCCCAGCAGTGGGACGTCAAAAAGGACTGAATACAATACAACAACAAGCTAATGCTGAGGCCTACTGATTAGATACACGTAATACCTAATATTTTTAATTAAAAATGTAGTGATTAATGCAATACAAATAACATTGTAAGGGCATTTATTTTTAAATTTGACACATATAGTCTGCAGCAATTTAAAGTATTTAAAATTGGGTGGATTTCAAAAACCATGTACGTCTTTTACAAAATAGAAAAAATTTTTGTACTCGGTAATAAAAATAAAAGTAAGAATTATTTTGAATATTTTTTTAAATAATGTTTTATATTAAATATGTTTATTTTGTACATTTAAATGTATTTATGTATAAAGTCTGTGTATGAACATAGATGATATATGGAATGTGTTTTGCAATAGGTCAGTGTCACTACTATGATAATAATATAGACTTCAATTTTTCCCACGAGACACACTTATATACTTAGTGCAAGTTATTCCAGTACTTTTGAATCCTTTCCTGATTATTACCTACAGAACACAAAGACAAACATCCAGGTCTTAAATGAAGGAATATTTACTCATAAGAACACTATATTGGTACTAAGCGTGACTCGAACCGCCGATCTTCGGCTTAGAAACGAAAGCTTAACTAGGTCAAGCTGTAAATAAAAATATTTTTTTTCTCTGACAAGTAATACTACTATAATTTCTTAAAACCGACCCAATAGTAGCTAATAATTTTAATTGACAATTAAAAGCTTTTAGAAATGTACATAAATCAAAAGTTAACTCTCGACTGTACTGAAACAAAAACACAGAACATACTACATACATATACAAAGGTAATATTCGTTGCTGTATATCGAAACAGGTTAGAATAACGAAAAAGCTACACAAATACACCGCTAAAAGTCTAAGTAAACATTTGAAATAGTGCGAATAGGGAAGGTTTTTATCTGAGCTGCTGTAAACCTCCATAAATAATTATAAAGCTTCCCATTCCGCGCGGCCATTTAGAGACTATTTATTCTTTCAGTTTCATCGGGTATTCTTTTTAAGAAAAATTCGTTAGCGCCGCACTGCCAGTGAATTTCGATTAGAAAAAGACAAAGGAGTTTGCGAAGGAAATCAATTAAAGCCCATCGATTCAGTGGAACCGATAACGTCTGTCAGCGAGCGAGAATGGCCACTTGATAAGAATGCCCTATCCGAGATCTATTTTTAATTATTTTAAACGTAAGTATCGATTTTTCCCTTTTGTTCAATGGTCAGGCTACTTTTCGTTTTGTTGTGGACCTTAATATGAGCGCTGTTAATTTAAATTAAATGTTTATGGATTTTTTGTGATACAACGCCAAAGTGACTAGGTATAGGTCTACCAAAGAGGTCATTAGTTCGATGTTAAAGTAGTTTAAATAAATAAAAGCAATATATTAAAATAATAAAAGCTTTTACTGATACTTTTTAATTTGACCCAGCAAATGTTACAGAAGTGGGTAATTCTGATCAGGATAAGGCCACACTGTGCATAACGAACTTTGGAATAAACTAAAAAAAATAATTGGTATTGCCTCACTCACCATACTCTCTCAATATTACGTCATCACATTAAACTTACATCTAATAAATGGAAAAAAATTGCATGAAGTTCATGTTCAGATATTTTGTTCAAAAATTAATTGATGTTATTGATTCGCCATTGAAAATTTGCAAATTAATGAGGAAAAGTAATAATGAGAGTGATTACATCGAGATTAAAATAGAATCTCATTTTTAATATAAAAAAAACCGATATAATTCTATGGCTCACTTGAATTTACCATAGTTTTAAAATAATGGGTTTTTCATAGTTAAAAATAATATTTTTCATTTACTTTTAGAAAAAAATATAATTTAAGTTTTATTAATCTGACTTAACTACCAATATTTACTAGTAGCAGCACTTAATAAATATGCAAGCCCAGCGAATTATACGCATACAAAATGGATATAAGATATAGTAAAAAATGCTAAAAGATTTTAATGAAAACTAAAAATGTATTAGATTTTAAATATTTTATTATTCTAAACCGAGTCCAAACTTACGTATAACGAGTTCAAACTCATTGTTTTTGATGAAATTCTAATTCTTCTTGTAAAGTGAACGTCATATTTATTAAATACTCGAGGATCATTCTCGCTTCGCACGGGATCGTCTTTAGCCACCTAGGTACTTTTAACGGTTAGTATAGAATACATAGACTATATATATATATATATATATATATATATATATATATATATATATATATATATATATATATATATATATATATATATATACACACACATAGGTATGATGAGTTGTTGGTTGTATTATAACCTGTTCAGCCGTGGGAATGAGATAATCTCCCGCGATAAAAAGTATGTCACTCTCCAACTATCTCCACAGAAGAAATTACCCAAATCTGTCACTCTGTTTCGACGTGAAAGAAGGACAAATAAACAAACAAACAAACACACTTTCACATTTATTATTAGTATTGATATACGTAAATACGAGTGAAGTCGACATTTACAACTAGTTTTAAATACAATGATACATTACAAATTGGAAAATGATTTGCTATCAAAATATCACCCTACCGACCGACCGTTGATAGACTGATGTAAATCTTCCCTATAGATAAAACACCTGACGTGAGATATGCACCATACACATTTCAATACGAATAAACGATATCGATCTTTTGTATATTCAGATTATTGTGCTTGAAATTCGTTAGTCGACTGAGATCATTGAAAATTAATATCTATCGTCCCTTCCACAGTTATAAATATTGCAAGTTCGATTTCAGCTCTAAGCAAATATCCATACTTAATAGTATACATGTAAAAGTAACTCTGTCTGTCTATTACGTTAACACACCTAAACCGCTGACCCGATTTCGATAAATTTTTATGGCTTTATTAGACTTTTTATGGCGAAAATGAAATTTGAAGGGGGTGAAACGAAAGTATGATAGTTTTAGGTTTTTGCTGCTAGAGACATAAAGATGGGTTAAATATATTCTGGTATATTATATTTGTAAAAAAATAAAGAGTCATTATAAATTCAAAAGACAAGTAGGGCGCATCCGAGCGAAGCAAGGGCTACCCACTAGTTTATATTAAAAATATTATTATAAAAATACAAAGGCCAAATGTTAATCGAGTAAAATAAATTCTAAGGGCTAGATTTTTACGATAATATTTACACTTTCTGTAGAATATAACGTTAACGCGATTTAATTTCGTTCAGTATCATCTATTATTAAATACTTTAATTATGTCATGAAAGGAAATGGGCTATTTTATATTTAATCAAGTATCACTCGAGGACGACTAAATGGATTTCAAGAGTTTTTTATTTTTTTTTATTTTATTCTTTTTTTATGTTGGGTCAAACAGCACCATCTAGTTCCATGGTAAGTTAAAAGGTTTGTGTTATGGATACCAGATAGTTGATACACTACACGTATATAACTTTAAATACATACATATTATAAATATAAACGCCCATGACTGAATTTTTAAATAAAATATTATAAGGTATTATGTGGCCCATGACTGAAGTACAAACATTTGTGCTCATCACACAAATAGGTGCCCCCAACGGAACTCGAACCCGCGACCGCTGGCACAGTACAGTACTACAAACTGAGCCAAACGTGTTGTCAAAACATACAACAAAATAAAATTAGGTTACGAATAAATGAGCGAATACAGTTCCCTAGTATTTAACTTCAAATGAATACCCATGAGATATTAAATATTTCAAGTAATATCAGATGTTGGCGCGCGACCAACTTCGATGTCAGTCTGTTTGTGACGAACAATCTCAAATATTTATTTTGTAAAAGCTTAACTCGAAACGAGAGGAGATGCGATCCCCATTTTATCTTCACCTAATTCCGAACTCAAATTAAATTTTCTCCCATTAGGTAAACTAATATTTGACACTTCGAAAATTGTAACCTCGATAACAAGTTCGAATTAATGCTCAGCCCAATTTACTTTTATCAATAAAGAAAATTCGTGATGAATTTCTTGAGACGTTCCAATTGTTTGTTTTGTCGTATCGTATTCTGGCGATGGCTTTGTTAACCATTTTAGGTTTCCTTGCTTATTTATAAATATCTTATGACAAATGAAATACACTATATTTTGTAAATATCTATTTATATACTTATTTAAAGATGCTTTATTACAATGTGCGTTTTTTTCCCATACGAGATGGACAGAAAGAATTTTCTTTAGAGAACTAGATGTAATATTATTAAGCATACATTCTTTTTTCAGGTGGCAATATCCAGCACTATAACTTGGATGTATAAGATGAAATACAAAATATATTTGAAAAATCATACTGATATAACCAAACACTGACTACGGCAATTTGACTCAGACACAT
The DNA here is from genome assembly GCA_951806755.1 of Brenthis hecate. Taxonomy (NCBI): domain Eukaryota; kingdom Metazoa; phylum Arthropoda; class Insecta; order Lepidoptera; family Nymphalidae; genus Brenthis; species Brenthis hecate. Next base: position 7,477,151 of record OX638269.1, read on the forward strand.
GTCACGTTAGGAATACTACAAACCATTATTTAATAAAACATTTAATATATAATCAGCTAATATTACAAGAAATAAAACAAAAAGACAGACACCTTTTATTATTTCATTTCCTATAAAAATAGTTATACAAAATATCCACAAAAACAAACTCACAACATAAAACTGTCAACCACTATCGTAAACAATATTATACGGGAAAACTGACGCAATTTCACACAGGGGCATTATAAAGTCCCTTTTATTTGATATTTTGCAACGTTATAACTCACGTAGCTCGCCCCAAAAACACGTATAGGCTTTAAAGAGCCATAAGTCTCGCAGTTCCGCAGTAAATTTGGCACAGCCTTCGGAAACAAAACCGCATCTCACAGAGTACAAGTTTAATTGACACAAGCTACCGCAGAGCTCTTCTGTGAATAGTTCAGACTGCAACATGCTGAATGTTTTACTACAGGGTCCGATACCGATTAATAACTTAGGCTTCATGTCGATGTATAATATTATAGAAAATATTATTAATTGTAAGATGTTAATTCTGTATAATTTACTTGGTTCTGCTACCGACTCTGTCCGTAGGGTAGATTGTAAAAAATCTGTTATTTAATTATCTTGTATGTCTTCATGTAACTAAAGCACAGATAGTTTTTAATTGTGACAGGATTTTTACAATCAATTCAGAAGTTTATCCCAAATATGGTATTTTGCGTATCTTTTAATTTATAATGTGTCATAAATATTAATCTATGGACTCTCCATGAGAGAATTTAAGTGTTTCCTCTAAGTTAGAGTTATAAATAGATATTTTTCAAAAGCAAGTGTAAGCCGAAATATACGTATACAAAGGGAGTTCAAGATATTTATGATTTTTTCTAAACACTCATTGAAAAGTTTAGCTTCTTTTTTTTAAATACTGATATGACTTGCTCTTGAAGAAGAGTACTCCTTCTTATCGTTTTATTGATTTTGATAATACTCCTACAGACTAATTGGAAGATGGTTTCAAACTGATGATAACAAAATTTTTACCACTTTAAGATAGACTTAAAAATGAATAAAATTAAATCAAAACGTTATATAATATGTTCATATATAATATTCAAGTAGATCTTTATAATTAATTTTAAGTCATCAATTTTGAATGTAGTTGCTATTATTATAGGTTCGAAAGACAGTTCTACTGAAAAGAAAAAATAAGAAATTCAACAGTTGCTCTTTTTAAAGTTGTATTTTCATTAAGAATATTAGAATACAATAATTTTGTGCCAAACGTGCTAGAATTCTAATTAAATAAATGCCACATACTTATGTGTACAATTTATTCAGTCCATGCTAAACATTGCGTCTTTTTAATTTTCAATCGTTCGAATTACATCGTTCCTTATAAATGGTTTAAGTAGTTATCTTTTGAGGAAGCCTGGCGTTATTAGTATTTTATCTGACACTATCCTAACAATGAGTGTTGTGTTAGATAGACTATTAAAATATATTATATTACAATATGAACCTATGAACCTATGAGTCCTATGAACGGACAAATAAACAATCCGTTTTTTTTTTCAAATATTGTTATTGAACAAAAATCACAATAAAACATTACTTATTCGTATGAATAAGCCAGAAATAGATCCTCGCGAAAGCTCATTCTCAAAGGTGATATGGTATGGATATAATATAACATAAGACGCGATGGAACTGAAATTTCAGAATCCCAAAGTTAATATTAAGTAATCATATCAAAGAAAATTTTATATAAAGCATCAATAAGCTGTTGAATTTTTACAAAGAACAATTTAGAGAGATCAAGTATGGTCAGTAAAGAAAATTCATAATATGACCGTCCATTCCACACAAATTGGAAGGCATCGATGCGGACAGATATTTGAAAACCATATCTATTTTATATGGGATGCGGTTGAATTTTCAATAGAATACGATCACAAAAGCGTTCAATTATTGCTTTTTTAATAGTAAACTTTGAGCGTTTGTGTTAAAGTTCAAATTTGATTAGCGGAAATATTTGCTAGCATTCAGTGGATGGACTCTAGAGGCGGATGGTTTAAGCCCGTCGACACTTGTAAAATTTCACGCGCAGTTACCCTATATCTGAGATATAATACGAGATAAGAAAGACCATCGAGTTTCAAGTGTCATATTTTTAGGGTATATCTGTCACGCTCCCATACAGTACTCAGGGCATTTTGTTTATATTATATCTGGCTTAGTTTTTTCCTACGTATAAGAAGGCCTGGGATAAGCTTGAGTACAAATAAAATAATAGTCCTCACATTTAATATATATATATACTAAATAGCGGAACCCGAGGCTTCGCTCGCGTTAAAACTACAAAAAAAAACTCTACAATGCAACGGTAGGTTTCATACAAATTTTCATCTTATATTTTACTCCCTTATGGGATGAACTTCAAAAAATGCTTAAACATGTATTTATTTAATTATATTGAAGAGCATTAATACCAAGTTTCAAGTAATTCTGAATTCTGATCATAAATATTTTTTTTGTATTATATTATAACGTATTTTCCCGTGGGGACGAGACAATCACCCGTGGTAAATAGTTTATATCACTTTCCAGCCCTCTAACTATCTCTACACAAAAAATCACGCCAATCCGTCACTCTGTTTTGACGTGAAATAAGGACAAACAAACAAACACTTTTTTTTTTATAATATACTAATATTTATAATATTTGTATGGATGTTTTAAAAGTTACTAGGTATAGGTTTTATATGATAATGTAAGGTGGTGAATAAGGTGAATAAAGTGAAAATCGTGAAACGAAAGCAGCTAAATTGAAATCTTTATCACGGTTATTTTTTTTGAGTTTTGTTACCAAAGGCTTCTATTATTAATACTAAGTACTCTGTCAAATGGTTCTTCCGTTCTACCAATAAAAGACTGTATTTTTTTGGATAAAATTTGAACATAACCGATTTTTTAATTAGTTTAGTCGCTAACAGTCTAATTATTTGTTAGTTATAATACAACTATTTAATTATTTTAAATTTATTGAATGAACAGTATCTAAAATACTTCTATGCATGTAATGTTTGTTTTTGTTATTGCAGGTGAGGGATCGATTCCCCAACAGAGAGACGAATTACAGTAGCCATAAACTTTTGCAATAAACATGTAAACATAAATTTCTTATGTCTATGCATATTTTAATAAAAAAAATCGTGACCCTTATATTAAATTATGCATAAGCAGGAGTTGGAGGTAACTTCAAATAAGAACAAATATAAATCACATTCGTATTGCTTTTTTTACAGGTACCTACTTGTTAAAAATAGAATGTATGGTTACATTTTGTACAACAGCTTTGTAGCAACATTGTTTTTGCTATTAATAAAATGGACACTTTTCTGATGAGATACCTCGATATAGGTAGTTTTCTTATCTAAAAATCAATTGCTGTTTGTTTGTCTCACTAAAACTCAAAAACAGCTGGACCGGTTTTGGAGATGTGCCAGGGGTGGTTTAAGAAAATAGAGAAAATCCGTTAGTATGGGTAATCATTACTTCAGATTACATTCAATAGATGGCGTTAGTGGCGGACCTATCATTTACAACAATACGTCAAGTTTAAATTGGAAAACAAATAATATATACGTATAGTCTATCTTTTCCAAACTGACATTTAAAACGTACCTGAGCGAAGCGAGGTTGAGTCGCTAGTATTTAATAAATATTTATATTTATAGTGCTTTTTTTCCTAAAGGATGTAATGAAAGCACTAAAATTCTAAACAACTGAATGTATCGCTATCTGTCTGTTTGTTTGATTATATTTTATTAGTAAATAATTTACTAATAATGAAAAGCATTTTGGTGCTGACATATTTAGTCTAGTTATAAATGTATTAAGCACTTTTTGACTTCCCACTGCTGGGCCCCCCTTCAATAGGAGAGCGATCAAGCCACAGTCTAACACGTTACCCAAAGTGCGATTACACATGTCTTTCGAAAACTTACTAAGTTCTCTCAGATATACAGGTTTCCTAACAATGTTTTCCTTCAACGTAAGGCAAGTAGTAATCATATTGGAAATAATTCGCACAAGAAAATATCAGATGTGCGAGACCCGGATTTTGAACATCTTTCATTCGATTTCCCAAGTGAGTGTGTTACCATTAGGCTATTAATGCCAGTTATAAATACCTAAGTTTAATTAACTAAGGAAGACAGCAAGCACAATACTGTTCTCTCCCCCTGATTTACCCGCCAGATATTCCCAGAATCCACGGACCGCAAACCAGATAAGGTGATTTATACGATACGATTGATAATAATTGTGAGCTATTTTGAATTGAATATATTTAAAGCTAAGTTAATTAATATTTTCTATATACTTTTGTATTATATTTTAACAGTTTTTTATTATATATAGAATTACTAGCAGAACCCGCGGCTACGCCCGCGTTCAATCTACAAAAAAAACTTCTTTAGCTTTATGTTATACAGCGACTCACTCTCGCTTCGCTCGGGTTCGTCGTTACATATTTATATAATATTGTTCATACAAAAATACAAAATTGCGATTAAAAAATGGGGGTAGGAATATGAGGGGGCAAATACTTTACGACCTATTCTCATACCTACAAAATATACAAAAAAAATCATAAAATCGATCGAACCGTTTCGGAGAAATGCGACCACAAACACCGTGACACTTGATATTTATATATTATTAGATTATTTAAATACATACATACTACGTATGCTTGGGACCTCACAATTTCTTTCGTCAGATAACACGCATTGTAGCGCTTTTTAATTTCAAAACTTATAGTCCAACTTAAAAGTTTATTAAAGTTTTGTTACATTCAGGTGAGCTAAACTACGTCACTGTAAGTTTGTAGTTCGGGTAAATTGCTAGTTGGATTATAAATGCGAAAGTTTGTAAAATGTAATGTAATATATATATTTGTATATGTGTGTGTGTGTGTGAGTGTGTGTGTGTATATATATATATATATATATATATATATATATATATATATATATATATATATATATATATATATATATATTTGTGTATTTTTGTTACTTCTTTACGCTGAAATGGCTGGATTTGAAAGGAATTTAGTACAAATATAAATTATGACCCGGAATAATTATAGGTATACTGTTAGTCACCTAGGGCACCTGACCTGAGAAGTAAGGGGAAAATATTAAGGGTAAGCTGAATAAGATAAAGGTAGCCCAGTAGTAATGCGCTCGCTTCGGAAACTGAATGAAGCGGGTTTAAATCCCGGATCTTGCATATCTGATATTTTCATGTGAGAATCACTTTCAACATAATACCACTTGTTTTACAGTGAAGGAAAATATCTTGAGGAAACCTGCATGTCTGAGAGAACTTGCAAGGTTTTGAAAGATATGTGAAGTCCGCTCCGCACTTGGCCAGTGTGGTGGACTATGACCTGATCCCTCTTCATATTGAAAGAACGCCCGTACTCAGCAGTGGGAAGTCAAAAAGGGCTGAATACAAACAGTAATATAATAATAAAATAAGATTATAAAAAATAAGTAGTATATAACAATATTTAACAATACAATCGTGTCGTCCCTTCAAATAGTACTATCGTATTATACTTATACATTTACTGCACTATCGATTTGTTACTGAAATTCAACTGTTAATTCACACAGATCTGCAGTATTGTTTATTGGCTCGAATGATTTATTACTTATAGAACAAGCTGTTTAAAGGATTTAGACACCAATTTACTTATTATATGACATAAACTAAATAATGATATAATCGAAATATCAGATTAATGTATGAACTAAATTGTCTCGGTGGTGTAGTGGCTAGCATGTACGGCTGCACACCCGGAGGTCCTGGATTTAAGTCCCGGGTCGGGCTATGTTTAGTTATTGAGTCTTTCTGTATAGCAAGTTTCAGTAACAGCCCGGAGTTGGGAAGTTGGCGGTGTTTCACCCCCGTCCCTCGGAGAGCACGTAAAGCCGTCGGTCCTGCACCTTAACTCTCACCGGTCGTGTCGAGTGGTCGTCCTACCGGAGTATGAGAGTGATAGGAATAGAGAGTGCAATTGTGTCTGCGCGTACACTTGTGCACTATAATATCTCATGCGCAGTTGGCTAGTCTCAATAAGATTGGCCGCCGTAGCCGGAATCGGCTAGGAGAACATCATATGAACTAAATTACTGCATTTGTATGAAAATTTGCATGTGTTTGTATGTTTGTTAATCCTTGGCACAATTCTATCAACAAGGCTGTTAGAATTTTCGAAGAACTCGCTTAACAGATGTGGATGCGAAACGCCTTCACAGAAAGACTAGTAATGCTGGTAGATTTCGTTCATTTGTTTAATTTGTTTAGATCATAGAATTATTATTTTTATATACGTATAATTATTTAACACATATTTTTGCATGCGGTATTCAACTTAAAAGGTGAATTTTCGCAATAAGAAGTTTGTAACATAGTATATTTTTTACTCTAATATTGTAAATACCACTAGTGAATCTTAATAAAAAAAACTTGACCCAAGCCTTCCTACGTGTACGCCTACAACTCTGCAGGGCACACAGTGCAACTGGCACTGTGTGCCCTACAATAGGACCATCAAGACATAGTTTGGTTTCGCCAGCCACATCCGCTCTCATTTCCGGAACTAACATGGTTCGCCGTTGAAGGATACGTCCAAGAGGACATCACACTATAAAGGCTGAACAATTTTAAATAAAATTTAGTACACAAATAGGCTGTGAATTGGAATAACACATAAGCTACTGTTAGTAATATTTATTTCCGAAAGGGGCCGTTTGTTGTTTTCCGAAAGATGGCTTCACAATTTCGTAAGACATACACATTAAGTATGTTACATATTATGTAAAGAAAAGTCGATGCTTTTGTAACAAGTTAAAGCAAATCCGCACCGAAAGTTACCATTAATGTTTTAAAGTTTATTACTTTCTAAAGTGTGCAAAGAAAAGTACTTCCTTTAAAACATACATTATAAATACAGCTAAAATATCAATTGAAGTCATATCAACTACTTTTATAAACAAATAGTGTTACAAAACTAAGGTGGGTAATCCTATAAGAACTATGGGCGAATAGAAAATATCGTACCTAGATGGTGATTTATTAAACAGTCTCATACACGTTTGTGTAATCTTGAAAAATTTCGCACGACCGCGTCCTAAATCCACGAATACAATAACTAATAATACAGCGATCATAATACCAATTCATTGTTTTCCCAATGAAGACGCATCGCGAACCCTCTGAAGGCTTGACACGGGTAAACCCTTTTTCTTCATAACATGAACACTTTCGGCGTAATATTTCATATTTAAAAGCAATATCGTATTTTTTCCTTCGGGTTTCATTTTTTTCGTTGAAAATTCTTGTCACGTGGTTTTGTGTTCGTCGTCGTAAGGTGAGTTTGGTCGACACGATTTTGTATAGTGATAGTGCGGTCACACACGTACACGGTGTATTCATAGTGGGCATTGCATTTTATAGCCTTACTTTGTCAATATATGCAGACCTTTTTTTAAAATATTATATTTATACTAGCGGCTCACCCTCACTTCACTCGGGTGAGCCACTAGACAAACTAAAATAAATTTGTCCCACGGGAACAGGAAATTTTTCCGGAAAACAAAGTAGCCTATTTGCTATTGTGAAGTATGAACTATATTATCGTAAAGTTTCATTAAAATCCAATCAACACTTTTTGTGTACTAAGCTGTTTTGTGTGGTTAAGCTACTATAGTTTTTTAACAATCCCACGGGAACTCTTTAATTTTCCGGGATAAAAAGTATCTATGATGTTGACCGGGGATATAAGGTACCACCATGCAAAATTTCATTAAAATCGATTCAATAGTTTTGGAGACTAGCTCGTACAAAAAGAGAAACAGACAGAGAAACAAAAAAATTGAAAAAAACTGGATTTGTTCTATTTCTCTACTTACACCCCCCTGCCTCGGTTTTTAGCATTTTTTTTACGTACACACGTTCGACTGAGAAAATAATAAATATAAGTAATAAAATATTCAACATGACAGATTTCGCAGTAAAAATCTGTACAAATAACGTAATAATAAAATATAGAACTTAATCATGACATGAAAAAGAAAACCAAATTAAAACAAACAATTAGCAATTAAGAGGAAAAACTTTAATAGCTACAAAAACACTTGCAAAAGCTCTCCGGAAGTAAAATATTTAAACCGCTTACCATAAAGGAGCTTAAAGCTATCACTACCGCGGACAACTTTTAACCGAACAATTTTAACCTAACCCTGAAAATATCCTATTATAACTTCACCTACTCTAACAATAAAAATTAGTCTTGGCTTAGCGGATATAAATTCGCTTTGGAAGTTTGGCTTTTTAACTTTTACAAGGGTTTTTAATAATGTGCGGGACATGTAAATTCGGCTAAGTTTTCCAATAAAAGTTGCAACGCTGCTCGAGTGCGGCTGAGCTGCAACATTGCGCCTCGCACGCTTAAGTATTCAGGACTCTAGTTACTTGTTTGTATATTTTTAGCCTTTTAGCTTTTTACTTTGTTTAAAAGAAAAAAGTTTCTATTTTTTTCATAGTTTTTCTACTATTATAAGTTAAAAAGATATTTGTTTGTTGATTTGTTTAACATGATTTTTTGTATAAAAATACAGACATAGACATTTTTAGAACTACTTAAAATATCTATTTTTTATCTCAAAATACCAAGTTCGCGTTTTTTTATGGAAATATTTTTTTTGGCATTATGAATGAAAATATAAGGTATGGCGGAATAGCAATTAGCAACGCCACGTTTTCAATTATTCAAATAGATTCATACAAGCACTTTTCAATGGAAATAAAATAAACATGAAGACAATCAAATTAAAAATAAATTTTAACACAAACTGAACAAAAACAAACCTTTAACTTCGAACATACGTGATGTTACTTTAGATATACTCATATACAGAGCCACTTCGTCTCGACGGTCGTCTATATTATTTTGCGATTTAAACGATATAATATAAAAAGAAGAATATCGTACAATAGACTTTTCCCTTAATGAGTTATTTTTTCATCAGTCAGATCATATATTTTTTGGGGTCAGGTCATAGTCCACCACGCTGGCCAAGTGCGGGTTGGCGGACTTAATGTCTTTCGAAAACTTGGTAGGTTCCCTCAGAGATACAGATTTCTCACGATGTTTTTCTTCGCCATAAAACGTTATCATGTTGGAAATGATACACATGAAAATATCAGAGGTGCGAGACTCGGGACTTGCACCCGCTTCACTCGGTTTCCCAATCGAGCGCGTTACCACTGGGCTACTACTACCTATATTAAAATATTCTAAACATAAAGACACAAATGAATAACAACTATGCAAAACCTAACTAGTCCAAACAAGTCAAATAGGTAATTACTTTGTTAAAACTACGTTTTATGAATTTCAATTAAAAAATCATTTTGAATCAGTTCCGAGGTTTTAATGAAAGTGTTGGTACCAGAAATTTTGTTGCATTTTCCGTATTTACTCTTTTGAGTTATTTATTTTTATTTTATATATAGCTATTGCATAAAAATTAAGCTGCCGCGTTCATCTTCGAATTTATTAATATCAATAGTAGTTCGATAGTACATTAAGGAATTCAATCTGTCGGTGAGCTTAATTTTCACGGCTTAATCGATTATGATAACATTTGGTTATGGGATAAATAAAATTCTTAGATATTTTTGTTGTTCAAAATATCGACTTCTAAAAATAATCAAGGAGAAAATGGGGCTTATTGGGGTGGGGGAAGGGCAGGTAGGGCATGAAGTTTTTTTGATGATTTTTTCTAACAAATATAAAAACAATCTAATTTAAATATTGCTCTTTTTGATGTAAATATAAGGTACCGTACCATTCATTCCCCTTCACATAAAAAACATCTTCCACCACGTACAACTTACAACTTAGTACGTATAAGTGAAACTCGCGAGATAGCATACGATAACAAGTTTTGAATAAAGTTACCTTTAACTACGAATAAAATACCGTACACGAGACAGTGTAAACTCCTCGGTTGCGAACGTGTCGCGCCTCACAAATGCAGCTATGCGCTGCCAAAACAAATTGTATGATATACTCTGAGTGAGGGACGGTTTTTATATTTTATCTTTTGCACTTATAATAAAATTTAACGAAATGTATGTAAATTTTTTCAAATTTCAATTGATTCAAATAGAAATAAAAAGCAAATAAAATTAATACTGTAATCTTAATTTGCACTCTCCCTTTTCCATACACTGAATCTTCTATATGTGGAAGAGGACAGTCTGATGCTTTTTTTTACCTCAAAGAACACTTCCTCAGGCAAGGCAACTTGGCATTTTCTTAACCAAAATATAATTGGACATATTATGCTGATTGTACGTACAGCATACATTAAAAAATTGTTTGTAAAAAAAGAACAGTGAAGTAATAATATGCCAATATCTGTATTTGATTGCTACTGCTTGATACCAATACTTTTTGCTAATATTTTTTGTGGTAAGAACCTAAAGTTATAAGTAAAAACATACTCGTAATATAAAGTTGAAATTCTCTAAATATATTATTGTACACAAAGCAAACCGTCACAGTAGTTAAACTAATCTATCTATACTATCTTCTATCTACATAAATAAATATGAATGTATGTTTATCCTCAATGCGTTCTTAAGCCGTTGATCTGATTGTGATGAAATTCTGTTGGTTATTCTGTATTCCTGGTTAAAAAAAATCTTTGGCCGTTTGTCTTTCATGCATTTTTACACCATTCAAGCTTAGGGACGCATGCGAGCAAAGCAAGAGTAAGTCGCTAGTACTATAATAAATATCGTGTATTTTTTAAAATATAACTTAATATTATATTTGAATCCCACTCTGAAACAACTACTCATTTTGATATGGAAATGTCTTTTTTATTAATAAAAATAGAAAATTTTACAGACCATTTCTTTTCTTGAAGCAATAGAATGATTACGAAATCAACGTAAACTTTTATTATTTACATAATATTAAACGTTTTCATAATAAGTTTGAAAATGATACCAACTACAACTGTGAGCTATCAATTTTTATTGTTGCGAAGAATATTCGAAGTCTTCTTTTATAACTTTTAAGAGAATATAAATGTACAGTTTTCATATAATGTTATACAAAATAATTTTGTTCGAGTACATAGAGCTTGTATATTGAATAATTTTTAAGCATGGATGTGTTAGAAATTTCACGCAATTTTTTTTTTAGGTTCACCAGGCTGTCTGTTTGTTAGCTTACTTGAGCTTTCTTTAAAGTAACTGAATTAATTTGAGTATTTTGTATTATTAGATCCTAAAATAAAACATACAAAGCAAAGACACGTACCCATTATTACTATACGTACGGTAATGGCTTTATAGAATTACAATGTAAGTGAAGCCGTAAATAGCTACCTAATAAGTAGTTCACCATCGCTTGACTCGGGTTCACCTCTAGAAACGCACAAACAGATCTATCCCACGGGAACCGTTATTTTTCTGGGATGAAAAGTAACCTGTTGTTTGATCGGAAATATAAGGTGGCATCAGCATGCTATAATAAAACAGGTGCATAAGTTGTTGTGTACTAAGCTGTATAAGTTACTATAGTTTTTTAACTATCCCACAGGAACTCTTTAATTTTCCGGGATTAAAAGTATCTAAGATGTTGCCCGGGGATATAAGGTACTACTAAGCAAATTTTCATCTAAATCGATCCAATAGCTTCGGAGATTAGCCCGTACAAACAGACAAACAGACAGAGAAACAAAAAAAATGAAAAAAATCTAAGTTTATTCTATTTATCTTCTTACACCCCCCTGACTTGGTTTTTAGATTTTTTTTCTATGTACGGACATTCGACCTCTCCAGTTTTATTATAGTATAGATAAAAAGTTTATTTACATATACATGCCATATTTAACTAAATTGTTGGGAAATGCATTTAGGCACGAGGTCTGGGATTCACCGGCAAAGCGAGTACCCACTAAAACCTAACAGAACCTCCCCCGTCTTAATGGGGTGTCGCAGGTTCGCTTACGCACTCAACCATGACGCCACGACGGCAGGTCTGCTAAAACAGACCACAACAGCCATGGGGCTCCAACTGTCCAACACTCTACTTTTAAAAAAGTAACCCGTAACCCACATGGCATACCGCCTACCGAGGTGGCTGCCTCATAGTGCGTTTCTTGGCTTTGGGCCCAGCTGGATTGCCGGACGCTAATGAACCCCCCACCACGACAAGGTGAACGCACGTTGGTGGGGGAGGGGCGGGGGCGGGGTGATGTAACATAACCTATGCCATTCCTATTAAGGCAAATTCAACCATGTTTCATATATTAATATTGATCGAGCCATTATTACAGAGTATACTAAACTAATATAGACATACAGAATAAAGATCTAACGACATGTTTTCTATATACCATTTTTCAGAAACTCTGGTTCTCGGGCTTTACTTCTTTAAAAGAACATTTTTGTAACCCAATTTGTATACAAAATTCAAAATAGAACATATCAGCATTAGAAAGAGATACCTTCACATAGTTTAACGATGAAGCATCCAATTTATATTGCAAAACAGTCTCGTACCTTACATACAAAAGCTACATTATTTATTGAAATTTGTTTGAACGTACGTAGTGCGTGATCGGATCCACGGAGTACCTACAACGTGCTTAAGAAACTACTGTACTACGTTTTACAGAGATGTACTAAATTTTAATGTATTTTACTGTTTGTTTTGTTTCTAGTAATGTCTTGAATCGAGTTAAATGTATATTTAAGTAACACTTAAGCTTTGTTACAGGTTTTACACTCAAAAAAGTACAACTGGTAATATTGTTGTAGTGTATTGCATATTATGTATAAGAATAAAATCATCGGTCTGAGTGATATGCCGTGGGATTGAATCTCCAAAGTGATGTTCCTATTGAAAGTCAAACATTCCGAATTTAAGAAAAATGATCAAATATTCTTGACGTGTGTCAAGGCACGACATGTCTCACATGCACCTTGACATGAGAAGCTTTCTACGTCTATTTAAGCTATTACATCGTCAAGTTAACACAATGAAAAAAATCTGAGACATATCACACTTACCTCAGCGGCTGTAAGCTAAAAACGTATAGGGTGTTATTTGTATTTTTTTCGTCTAATACGGAAAAAATAAGGCAGACCTCGCTTCCCACTTACATTTACATGGTTCAAAGTTAATGGGATTAATGTCACGCGGGTGAACTTGTACATGCATTGTAGAAACATATTATTTTCCTGATGGCTTGAATATCTAAATATACGTATAGCGAATTATTAATGCATTAAGAATGATCCTGTTCACGTTAAACTCTGAGTTAAGCTTCACATGATTATGCGTCACTTTCGATTTTCTAACAGGGCGCCTCTGCAATACCACTGGGAATCTGAAAATACTTTGATACTAATTCCTTAAAAGCTCCTTGTTATCAAAATATAACATAATTTATTATTTTATCGGCTTTTCGTCTGCTAGCTGTCTATTATTTTACGTAATATAGAATATATACATGGCCACTCTGTCAAGAGTGTAACGACTTAGAAGAAGAATATATAAAATAGTCTATAGCAGTCGGTGGTAATGTAATTTTCTACTACTAAAATAATTTTCAGGATTGATCAGTAGATTACTCCCTACTTATAAGCTTTATCTATTTATAATTATATAATCAAGCCATTATTACAGAGCAAACTAAACGAATAGACATACCAAGCAAAGATCTAACAACATGTTTTCTATTTACCATTTTCTATTTACTTATGTTGTCTATTTATTATATTAGTACAGACAAACAATCAAAACTTTCATATCAAAAATTTTTTCGATATATTTCATGTAAATAATTAAAAAAAATCTTGAATCAGGGACCGTTACAGACAGAGTAGCATACATTTTTTATTTGAATTTTTCGTCCAATGCATTCACCTCCCCAACAGTGCAAAGTAAATTTTTAAAAAGAAACGAGGCCTTTACGTTAATGAACAAGGGAAGTTTGTAATTAAGTGACAATTTGCATAGGATTTGACTTGACTAATGGGACTTTAGAAATTAATGGAGGCTTAAAATTTTTAGAGCACCTGCTGAGTATTTTCTATCATGCTTCCTGATTTTACATAATTAAATATTGATATTTAATATTACTGGAGAAGTAAATTGTACTAGATCTTCTCAGTAGAAGCGATTGAATTATATTAGGGTATAATAATAATGGGATTCTGACCATGCAAATACATATATTTAGATATAATTTAAATTAGAGTTTATTTTTTCTATTAATGGTGTCGTTTGGACGTTATTGTCTATGTGCATATAATTTACTTGTATAATATACGACTAGTTCCATGGTAAGTTACGAGGCTTGTGTTATGGATACCAGATATTTGATACACATGTATAACTTTAAATACATACATATTATAAATATAAACACCAATGACTGGAGTACAAACATTCGTGCTCATCACACAAATGAATGCACACAGCGGTACTCGAACCCGCGACTGCTGGCACAGCAAATAGGATCACTACAAACTGAGCCAAACGTTGTTTTACATCAATTAGTAAAGTTGCAGCTTATAAAATTCCGACCCGACCGTGTCCACGAGCATTTTGAAACATATTAAATACTAGTGCAACAAACTTTGTAAATCCGTAATGATTTCGCAGGTGAGTCTATCCAGCGTTTTTTGACAGGTAATAAGTAAGACTGCAAAGTTTGCCAACTTCGCTCCAGTATAGTGCTGTAGTTTGCACTTCCAAACTCCACTAATATTTCAGATATCGATGCATCGTTATTAAGTTTCCAGTTCTACATAACAGGCAGTTTCAGGTTTTCTGTTTATTACGTAAACAAATATTCATCTTTAATATGAAACACAGGCATTTATAATGAAGAAGATTGAATTATTATATTTTATTGAAGTTTTTGTGTAACTAATCATGAATATGAGCTGGACCTGGATATTTCTCCTGCTTTAGTAAAGATAGCCTGCATAAATGAGAGCAAAGGCTCTTAACCACTAAGTATACTGAAAAAATATTTTGTTTTCCAGGGATACATATCTGAGCTATCTGAAAAGTATAACTGATCACTGTTTGTACATGGAAAATATTTGAGAAAAACTATTATTGGGGGTCTTTATTAACGCAATAGAACCCAAAACAATGATTTTTAGAATTTGTCTATTTGTCTGTGAATTTGTGCGCGCTAGTCTCAGAAGCGACGTAACAAATTTGGATGCGGTTTAACTAATGTATTTTGGTAAGCTTCACTTAAAATGTAGTATTTGTTTTATTTAAATCGGTTCATAAATTATGTCAATTTAAATATCCACGCTAGTTAAACGATAATACGATGACTCTAATTTTTATAGAATATAGAGTAATTTATGTCAATCGAAATAAAAAACATTCTTCCGCAGATATTATATCAGATTATATATCAAATTAACTTTATTTAATACTTTCTCTATTTCTCTATAAAAAACTATAACGAAAGTTTAAGAGGTTAAAAAATGACGTCAAGTCAGTGCTACACAATATTATAATCCTTGCCCATCTATCGGTTGACATGGGTTGGGCGGCAGATGTCCCCGGTCTTTGTATAATTTAAATCGTGGCACAATCTGACGCTATAGTTTTTTCCGGGGTGTGGCAGAACTTCATCTGTTATTTCTAATAATATTTTGAACTCTATATGAAACAGTTAAAGTGTAATTTTCATATTATATATAACACGTTTCACGTTATACCATCAATGTTTTTTTTAATTGCGTATTATGCTCCCAAGTTTGGTGACTGACACATCGGTAACTTAACGTACAATGGACCCTAATGCGATTCGAGTACGTAAAACGAGTCCAATTTACAATACAATACACATCGTTATCAGTAACAATATGAGCAATTAATTACATCAACAGAGAAGATATACAGATATAATCATTATGTAAAAAAAACCTTAAAAATAGAGTTTTAGCCTTAAATTTCTTTTGAGAATTCTTCTATTTCGCGAATTGTAGAAGTTAACTGGAGGAATAGTCCTCTTACCTTGCTCCCTCTCAACACCCTAGGGAGCTGGGTGTAACTGAAAATCAGCGCTGCTTGAGATTTCGGTCTTAGCAGCATTAGCTGAGTTTATTACTCTTTGCCATAAGTTACTTAAAGCTTTACTGATTCAGTTAACTTTTTTTACTCTTTTTTATGGCAATAAATACTTTTTTTTATTTATTTTTATCTTTTCTCAGGACTGAAGCAAAACTTCCGGCCTTGTTGCGTCAGACTTATGACGTTTAATTGTAATATTATAATACTACTTAAATATTTTTTAATTGAATTAAATTAATACTATCCGCTATATTCTACATATTATAAAAATAATTATTTAAAATGTACTAACTAACACACTAAGAGTTCATCGTGCGCTTTTATCTCGGTTGCTCGCTGTTATTACACTACCCGTCGTCCACTTGACGAGGGTAAATCCCCTTTCTTCATATTCTGCACGTACAGTAGTTTTTATGTCTGTACGCGATTATGACGCGAGACATCGAATTCGGACCGTCTGACAGCCTCGAAATGTTTACTGGAACAATTATTACGTGGCTTTTTACTTAAGCTTATGTATAAACAATTCTGGTAACTCTTGGACTTATTGTTTAGAAATAGAGAAAATTGCGAATTTTTATTTATCATTTAAGATCAAATTTCATATTATATGCATAACTAAAGTAATCGAAAAAGTGAAATGGTCAGTGTGAATTGTAGTGATCGTACGAATAAAACAGTATTTGAAGTGGAGAAAAATATATAAAATGAGTGAGTTCAGTTAGTGTGGAATTTCATTACGTCATTTAAGACAAGTGTTTGTATGACTATTAATGGTGTTCATTACCCTAGACAGAAATCGAACTGGTAATCTCGAAACCAACAACTACACTGCAATATAAAATCTGTCAATGTACACAGTTAAAGCGTTTTTATATCTACATATTATGTTGTATCCACCGCTTCTATTGACTTTCGTGCTTTTTTATTAATTTGATTGAGTGTGAAATAAAACGTGATTTCAATAAAACAATTTCAACATTGAATACTTTAATGGTCAAAGAGAAATATCTGTTGCGATAATTTATGCTTGGAGATTGTTTATATATACTAACTACTACTTAGCGGTTGCGGGTTCGAGTTCCGCTGGAGGCATTAATTTGTGTGATGAGCACTAATGTTTGTACTCCAGTTATGGATGTTTATATTTATAATATGTATGTATCTAAAGTTATACATACATGTGTATCAAATATCTGGTATCCATAACACAAGCCTCGGAGCTTACCATGGAACTAGATGGTATTATGAGTTAATATACCAACATGTTTATTATATTTTTAGATGTTTTTTGTCAACACCCATATCTCTCACGATTGATTTAATTGAAGATTTTATTCCCATATAACTTTAAAACTTTGTTAACTTCTTCTATTGATTTTTCAATTTTATTGAGTATTTTGTTAGAAGCTTTCCAAATTCTATGAAGCATTAAAATTCACAGGCGGAATTTAGTCAAAAGTAAATGGGTTGATGTGTCTATAAAATTACACAGCACTTGCATTTTATGATGATGGGAACATCTTATATGTTTTAAATCATTAATTTATTCTTTACGACATAATTGTGCTCTTAGATATTTACATAAGACTGACCAAATACTTATGTATAGATACTCAAATTAGCTTACCAGTTGTTGGTTCGAGGCACGATTAAGCAAAATTTTAAAACGAGATAACTCTCCACCTATACGATAATTGTACCCAAAAATTGTGATTGGCTAAGGCATTATTAGTATCCCTATTATAATTTTCTTCTCCATTTTAAAGAGAAGAGGAAGAGATAAATCCATTTATTCTCACTATTTACCCTACACGAGAAAATGCGTGATGATCTCTCGATGTTTTTTTTTACATTTACACAAAAACAAAACTATTTTTCGAATGATCAATCTAGAACTTTTGTTAAACCTGTGAACTCATTTATCTATGGGTGCATATTATAACAAAATTACATTTCATTAATTAAATATATAAAAAATATTTACAAACTAGAAGTCTTTATAACACTTCCGAATGAACAATTTTTAATGTTACTGATTGACTTTATGTTTACTCATATTATATAATATCTAAATGATTGAATTAAAAACATCGGTAAGTCCGCTTTCATTCGAGCTTTCCGTACGCTATTTCATATTTAGTGATTGCAAACTAAACATGAATACATATCCGACCAAATCAGCTGCTAGTTTTTGAAAATAATATATACATTTCGCTCAATCCAATCCGATACGACACGTTTGGCTCAGTTTGTAAGTAACCTTACTTGCTGTGCCAGCGGTCGCGGGTTCGAGTCACGCTGGGGGCATCCATTTGTGTGATCAATTTCTCGAATCTGAATTTGTAATCCAATCATTGGTGTTTATATTTATAATATGTAGTATTTAAAGTTATATACGATTAGTGTATCAACTATCTGGTATTCATAACTCAAGTCTCTTACCATGTATCTCAGTATGTAACTCAGTAGCTTACCATGGAACTGGATGGTGCTGTATGTTAATATGTCTACATATTTATTTAGTCCTGATCCTCTAACGTCGTTTATAATGTCAGGTAGGTACGGTTAATGAAATGATTGCAACATTAATTTAAAATATAGAACGACTTGACTTTGAAAATAGTAAGGTAAGAGCAAAGCAAGGACGGCTCACTAGTTAGATTATAAGTTTTAATCAATGAGAAGCATACACCTGTCGCAATTGTGTCAGAATGCAGCTTTACTGATACAGCTGTGATTAGCAACAGTATGCATTTTAGATTCCTCGAAAATTGCATTTCTATCCACTTTGAATGGGCAAGCCTTTGTAAATACTGTAAACTATACCGATCGTCATATGCCTATTCAGTGCATGTCTATTTATATAGTACCTTAGCAATTTCTACTATATCATTGGTCTAGAGTCTAGAAAATAACATGTTGAGCAGCAGATACTGAGTCTAAGAAAATTAATCATTTTCTCTTATAAAATATAATTACCTATTATTTATAAAAAGTCGGTGTGCTTTGCTTTGTATCGGCTGGCAACAACTTCGAAATTATTTGATTAGGTATGTATAGTAAATGAAAACCACCAATCAGTTATTTTTTATTTTTTAGTGCTTTTGTTTGAAGTCGGTTTTTATTTTTTTGTTAAAAAGTTTTTATTTTTCCCTTTTTAGTGTAGAAAGTAGTAGCAAAGTAAGAATTCTAACGTGTTAGGCTTGTCAAATCAAACAAAATAAGCCCAAACTCAAAGTATCTACTATTAGCCGTTGAAGAGTTCCACCAATCCACCTTCTAGCCTTAGCATCAGATCAGGTCAACAATACCGAACCACTGTACTATCAACGGAAATAGAAACACTTGCAAAGTTTCAAGTCAATATAACAATTAGAAGTAAGTTAAATTCATCATTAGCTATTTTTCCACCTTTAGGGGTGGTATTTTTTTTGAAATTTAAATGGGACCAATCTGGAAGTATACACTTTCAAACAAAACAAAAATTGTCCAAATCGGTTAATAAATGACGGGGTTCTGAGGTAACAAACATAAAAAAACATACTGCCGAATTGATAACCTGCTCGTTTTTGAGGAAGTCGGTTGAAAAGTAAATTGCCATGACGTCTTGTCTTTCAGAGGAGATATGTCATGCTTTCATTCGATAAAATTAGCGGATAAAAAAACTTAACAGGTCAAGCAGCTTTCTGTAGAAAAAAGATCAAAATATTAAATCTGATTAAGTCTGTCGTTTTTTAATCAATGAAAAAGAAAAAAAAACATTCGAAAAAGTTTATTTGCTTCGATATTTAATGTACCTATAACTTTCAGATCACTCAGTTATTTAATCAATTTTGCAAATTAGGTCCAATTAACATAAAAAGTTTGTTTAGTTTTTAATTTGTCAAGTGATCTGTTTTCAGCGGATATTAACGACGCGATGTTTGCGGTTCCGCTGTCACACCTGCGAATATATCATTTGCAAATTCATATCGAATTAGGTTTTGTTCACATGATAATATTTTAGCGAAAGGTTTGTGAACTGGACGTATTTATTTTCCCTTTTTTTATGGGACTAAGGGGGCAAACGGGCAGGAGGCTCACCTGATGGAAAGTGATCACCGTATTTATGATTCAGTTTTTCTTGCACAGTACTTAGTGCATGTATGTTATTAATAGTGAAGCTCAAGTAGTTAAACAGTTTTTTTCGCCC
The DNA here is from genome assembly GCA_951806755.1 of Brenthis hecate. Lineage (NCBI taxonomy): Eukaryota > Metazoa > Arthropoda > Insecta > Lepidoptera > Nymphalidae > Brenthis > Brenthis hecate. The sequence continues at coordinate 7,497,544 of OX638269.1, forward strand.
TATACTTTCTCGTAAATGCGGAATGTCTGTGTATAAATATTCACATTTATTTTCTCCCATTATCTTATTCTTTTACTCGAAACGATTCATACTTTTATAATATATATTTTTTATAGTATTTATTAATAAAGTTTTGAGCTAGAGCTCAAAAATGTTTATACTTGCTCAAAAATCATTTTATTTTTTTATGAAAGTAGATTTTCTCTGATCTTAAAAATGTTTTCTATCCTATATCAATTCATTATCTTTATTTAAAAAGGGGTGAAATTCGTGAGTTTAAATATTTAGTCTTATTCTACAGGCTTTATATCTCGTATAGGCATACGATTGAATATCGATTTTGTAAATTATCTATAATAACAATAATATGATATGGTATCAATCAGTAATTGAAGATAAACCTAGGTACAAAATAGTGGAATTTTTCATTTCACTTCAATATTGGCTTATTTCGTTAGTTTTGATTTAGTTATGAATTCTATAAGTAAAGCTTTATGGCGAGAACCTCGTAAAGGTCTCTCAGGATATCTATATTTCAAATTTGCTTTGGCCAAACTGGGGTTGGCGGACTCAACATGTCTTTCTAAAACTGGCTAGATTCTCTCAGATAAGCAGGTTTCATCACGACGTTTTCACGAGACCCGGAGTTTGAACTCTCTTCACTCGGTGTCGCAAGCGAACGCGCTACCAATGGGCAACCAATACCTTCTATTATAAAAGTATAAATCTAATAAAAAAAACCAAAAAGGCTAAAAATGTAAATAAATTAAAGTAATCGCCAAGTCACATGAATTTCGATTTTATGTTTACAACAAGCCTTAATACACCGCGTTACTATAGTGCTAATAACGTAACGTATTATAGTTTGTACATGAGTTGATCTAGTGCGGCTTCACCAGTATATTTGCACGTTCTCATGCTATCGTGAAGCTATATTTCAAAGCTGTCAACTTGCGCTTATTACAATTTAATTATCATCACGTTTTGAATAAAATAGATATTCTAAATTTCATCATTTGAATAAGTTATCTAAACACTGAACATTTTTGTGAACATTGATTACTATTATTCAATAAGACTAAGAGATAAACAAGTATTTTTCTTAAGAAATTTCGTGTATTTATTCGAAATTAAACTTACATTTTGTTCACTTCAGAATGACTGGACCATGTAGATATTTTGTATTAGAACAATAATAATAATAGGTATTTAAGTCAAAAGTAGTTTTTCTGTAGAACTTGTATTTAGAATTCCTGTATGGACTAAAAGATAACAACGAAAATTGAAATTTGGACAGGACATTGTATAAAAGCTATATTGAAGCTTTTATTTAGGTCGCACTATTAATAGACTAGGGTCGATAATTTTTGAAACAAAAAAAAATAGTAGGATGAAACCCATTGGAAAAGAAAGATAATATAACAAAAATGAATGGAAAAATAATTTACGGGCGATAAAAAACCAAAAACTTGGTTTTTTGAATTTCTCACATAAATTTTGAGGTTATGCGAAAAAAGTGTAAATACAAAAGTTGTAGATATTTTTATTACCTACAACTTTTCCATTTGCCTTTTTTCCATAGGGCTTGTAGTTTTGCCGGAAATCGCGATAACCCGCTTTTTACCCTTAAAAACCCTTCCCCTTCCCGACCTCAGATCGCCCGTAAATTATTTTTCCTTTCATTTTTATAATATTCTCCTCCTTTTGTCAATGGGTTTCATCCTACTATTATTATTTTTTTCACTTTTTATTATTTTTAAAGGCTTCTACCTTGGTCTATAAACATTATTATTTTAGAATCTGACTTTTTGATCTGACTTTAGTATTATCTATGGCTCCATAATTGTTATAAAATACATTATCTACACAAATTTTCCTCACATTTACCATTAAGTCGATCCACCGTACCAACTCTGTTTGCTTACAAACTATATGTTAGGCAACTAAATTATAAAGATCTCTGCGTATTGACACTGTAGTAGTACACCAGGTTCCTCTCGATTTGGATACTACGTCTCTTGTATTTACCCAATTAGGAAGGTGTGCCTCCCAACTGCAAAGTTTGACACGAAGTTGCGCTTGCTACGCCCGCTTTGAGTTCGATTGTGTAGTGTATGGTTGGAGCGAAAAGACAGAGCGAGATAGATTTCTCATGCAACTGAATTATATGTGTTCACCTATATTACGTTATTCTCGCGGTGTATTTTCCAAACTCTACCTTTCTTTACTCTATAGTTTTGATATTTCTTTTTCGGAAATTTTGCCACAGACGATGATTTTAATATCCGTCTTATTATTTCTATGATTTCTTAAATAGTTGAGCCATTTTAACGACGACTCACTATAAGATAGAGATTTCGATCAGGACAAACATTTTTTGCTTTGAAAAGGCTAGGTCAGGACGGAAAGGCTTCCTAAACATAAAATTTAAAGTAGATAAAATCTATTTCTCATAATCTAAACACCCTATCTTTCGTGCATTTGGCTTATCAGAAAGAAATATTTCAAGTAACTACTATGAAGCTTATAGTTGATGAGATCAATATATCTCTATCGTATCGTTCATGGAGCCAAAATGCTAAGCAAGTCTACGTCTCTACCGGTGACAAGAGAGCTGGGCCATTTATCGCCTCAAGAATCAGCATTGCCATACAGCGGAGGAATGCAGCTAGCACTTTTGTCACAATTCTGTGTGGACATGACTTGTATAGTAGTAATTACGTGTACATTTGTTTTGTATATATCTATAATTAAGTATCTGTTCAATGTCAATGCATTTTCTATATCTATACATATAATAAAATTCTAACTAAGTCAAATCTGTACATTAAATATTTTTTAGAAAATCTTATTGAAATAGGCATTATTATTGATACAGAGGTCGAATCTATAGTTTTTAGAATTTTTGTCCGTCTATCTGTTACCGCATCACGAGAAAACCACAAGACAGACTTTGATGAAATTTTGTATGATATAATAAATGAATAGCTGGTTATCCGGGTCAACATATAGGATACTTTTTACCGCGGGAAAATATCGTATTTCTGAGAAAAAATACAAAAATTGCATTGTAACAATATACTAATATGTAAAACCTAAGAATTTGGTTTTTGGTCATCTGAACGCGGGTGGAGCCGCGGGCAATGCTAGTTGTAAATAAAAGTCTATACCGTAATCAATTAATTCATTACTATTGGAAGCTCTAATTTCCCATAGCAGAATTGAATAAATTTAAGAGGAAATCATCTCCCGTTTCTCACTCGCAACTTGCCGCATAAATAACAGATATTACGCTCCTTGCCGCTGCAAGTTTTATTGTAACTGGAAAGCAAGTCAATTGCGCTTCACGAACCCTGTAACGCATAATACATACGTATTTATGCAGAAACGATCCAATCAACATTTCGGTACTTTCGGGATAACTGTAAAGTGCTTTCTTTTGTTACTCATCCTACTTATAATATAAATGAAAGCTACCATTTTTTATTTACTTATTAGTTTAAGCTCACGACTCCGTTCGTTAAGTAGGTACGTCGATGAAAAAATGACTAGTGAATCAATCAATGATTCAAGCTTATAATCCGCGACGGCCACGGAGACGGTACACAGGTAAGAGGTTTTTGTGTTTGCGTGTGTGTCTGTTAGCATTTTTCTCGGAAACGACTAGGCCAATTTTGGATCGGTTTTTTTGTTTGTATAAATCTTATTTCTGAGCATGTTCTTAGCTAATTATGATAATGTTACAGACCGACAAGGGGCGCTAAGGTATACAAATATTTCTCCAAAACGGTTATTTAAAAAAACGTATCTTTTATATTAGTTTGTTCTACAACACAGGTTACGCACGACGGCTGTTAATATTTTATATAATAGTTATTGTGGTAGTGTAATTACTTATATTTTTATTGACTTCATTATTAAGAATTATATTTAACTGTTTTTGGAGAAATATATTTTTATACCTTGTTCTCCTTATGCCACATCCCACTGCTGAGCACGGGCCTCGAAGCGACAAATCATGTTGGAAATGATTCGCGCATAAAAATATCAGAGGTGTGAGATTCAGGATGTGAACCCGCTTTATTCGGTTTCAAACGCTAGCATGCTACCACTGGGCTACCACTGCCTTTGTAAATAAAACAAATAATAATCGAGTGAAAATAATATTCTATTGGTGTAGTACTTACATTCCACGGTTCAACTTGTTAAAAGTTACCACTTTGTAAACCATTCGAATGAAAATCCATAAATATGAAGTGTTTGAATAAAAACTTTTCTCTCGAAATTTTAAACGCTAGAATGATATAGTGGTAACACTGCAAATGCGAGGGGAAACTAACTTTTAGTTTACCAAGTATTTCTAGTTTAAATATATTTTAGCCTGCAACTAGTGCAATGACATTTATTTAGCTACATTCAAAATCAGTTATAGTAGGTTCAATATCTACGAAATATATTTTTTATTCAATCACCATGCGTGATATAATATAATAAATTTTCGGCTACGGTTGCCAATCCCATTGGGACTAACCACCTGCGCAGGAGATATTATAGTGCACAAGTGTACGCGCAGACACAAGTGCACTCTCTATTCCTGTCACTCTCATACTCCGGTGGGACGACTAATAGTGAAAGTTAAGGTCCAGGATCGACGATTTTACGCGCTCTCCGATGCACGGGGGTGAAACACCCAACTTCCCAACTCCGGGCTGTTACTGAGAATTTCTTGACTAATACGTTATACATATATATATATATATATATATATATATATATATATATATATATATATATATATATATATATATATATATATGAGAAATACTCAATAATTGAACTTGACCTAAGACCTCCAGGTCTGCGGCCACTGCTAGCAACTAGACTCCCGAGGCAGTTAAGCGTTATATGACTACCTTAAATAGATTTCATTAGCCTTCATAAAATGAGAATTAAGGTATTATGGAGTAATGACCTACAACAAATATAATTTCGCATTTTAATGTGCTTACATAAATATTTAGATTTGGGATAACTTTTAAATTTGTTTGTTACTGAATTTAGGTATTATTAGTTTTAATTAAAGAGAAAATTGCAATATTTTAATAAATCGAGAAAATATATACGAGTATATCGTATAAATAATCAGGTATCTCAATTGATTCTCTTTCCGTTAATTTTTTTTTAATTCTATTTTATTTTAATTAGAATATGAATATTGCATTGACTCGAGATTCAACTAATGATAAAAATCGGAAAATATAACTTTTTAAATGGGAAAAACAAGCTATTCGTTTGCTGATATGGAGCAAGAAAGTTGTACTGGCAAATAAGTGATAATCTATACATATAATAAAATTGTAACTAAGCCGAATCTGTACATGAAATATTTTTTGGAAAATCTTATTGAAATAAACATTATTATGGATACAGAGGCCGAATCTATAGTTTTTAGAATTTTTGTCTGTCTGTCTGTTACCGCATCACAGAAAAACCACTGGAGGGATTTTGATGAAATTTGGTATGATGATAGCTGGTTATCCGGGTCAACATATAGGATACTGTTTACCGCGGAAAAATGTCTGGTTTCTGAGAAAAAATACAAAAACTGCAATATAACAATATACTAATATGTAAAGCCTAAGAATTTGGTTTTTGGTCTGAACGCGGGCGGAGACGCGGGCAATGCCAGTTACAATATAAAATGTTTTTAATTTTAATTCTAACTAATAACGTTAATAAAATGAAGTGAAGTACTGAAAGATAAGTAAGGTACAATGAATTAACTTTTACGGAGAGGGCATTTACATGTTTATATTTGTGTTATCATATCGTACGAATACGCCTTAGAGAAAATTAATTAAAATGATTACACAGATTTCAAATAGTTTTAACCAAATAATGCTTTACACTTTTTTACTTGGTTCTTAAAATACCATTTAGTATTTTTTGTGCATACAAGTATCTAATCTATACAATAGCTAAATATAGCAGACTTTTTCTAAAATAATTACGTAACATTTTCATTGAGTTAAAAAATCTATACTGTATATATGACAATATATATATATATATATATATATATATATATATATATATATATATATAATATATATATATATATATATATATATATATACTGTATATATATAGTGAGAAAATAAATCTATACAAAATAAAGTAGAATATACCGTATTGTAAAATATTATTGCATAAAATATCGTTTCCTATAAAAAGGAGGGAAAATTTCATAGGCATTTTATGTCCGTTACATTTCCTAGCCCGATTTACATAAAAATTACTACATCGTAACATAGTAAAATATACCCTATTGCTTGTCTCGATATCGGAGGGTCGATCGAGAAAAATGTATAATTCTGTAGGCCAGCGGTTCTCAATTTTTTTCGTTTTTGACAAACTAACTGAACTCCATTAGATTGTTTTGTACAAATATGTACGAAAATATATTACATTATGACTTAATGTTTATTTTTTTTACATTATACATAGCTAAAAATTCTTTTCTTTATTGCGTGTTCGTGCGGATAATCTGTGGAACTATTAAGGCAATTCTAAAAATTCTTTCACTAATAGAATGTTACTTTGCCGCTATAAATACAGGCTATTTACGGCGACAAGCTAAATTTAGCTACGTATAAAAACTACCATAATCGAGTCTATGAATTATTTTCTATATTTTAAATACTAAGTTTTCTTCGTTTTATACTTTGTATCATTTTATCCTGTTGCATGAAGTGATTGCTTTAAATTCTTTAATATTATTTTTATTCTAGTATAAAGCTTTAAAGCCCAGCACAATAGTTTTAAAGATAAAGTTAAAAAATAATGCATTAAATATAATCCTATAAAACATTAAAATCTATATAAATACCGCTGGTAAAATATCTTTCCTATTAATTATCTATCATTTTGTCAGAAACCTAAAGAACTAGCGTCCTACTCTCGCTTCATATGACCGTCTTTTTGCCTTACATTTTGTTGCTTTATTTAAACTACTATGACAGCGCACGTCGATAAGCATCTTACCAGCCAATCCTTTCTCGACTTCAATTAAAATTACTATGAATTTCGATAGCAAACACATTTTCATCAGAATAAAGAACCCTGTAGCACTTGGCGATAATGTAGTTTCCTATTAGTGAAAGTCTTTGTGTAACTGGATTAGGATTTTTTATAATACTAGCATTGCCCGCGGCTTCGCCCGCGTTCTGATGACCAAAAACCTAATTCTTGGGTTTTACATATTAGTATACACTTACAATGCAGTTTTTGTGTTTTTGTATTTTTTCTCAGAAATGAGATATTTTCCCGCGGTAAAAAGTAGCCTATATGTTGACCCGGATAACCAGCTATCATCATACCAAATTTCATCAAAATCTGGCAGTGGCTTCCTCGTGATGCGGTAACAGACAGACAGACAGAAAGACAGACAGACAGACAGACAGAAAATTCTAAAAACTATAGATTCGGACTCTGTATCGATAATAATGTCTATTTCAATTAGATTTCCCAACAAATATTTAATGTACAGATTTGACTTAGTTAGAATTTTATTATATGTATAGATTATTGTAGAAAGAGAAAATAATAATAAAGTTAGTTTAGTCATGAATAATAAATAAATATTACGATAATGTTTGAGAACCTCTGCTTAAGACAATATCAGAAAAAGCGTGAAGGCAAAGACGATATAATTTTATTACATGAGATTAAGAGCCATCTCAATCGTAGCAATATCACGTTAGCCCACACTTTGTTACGCCACTGATTATGAAAATAGTGTTAGACTAATGGATAATATTGGATTCTAATTTTTGGATAGGTATAACTTCATAGTGCTTTAATTTATTAATTACATATTATATTTATTTACTATAAGCTAATTTAAAATAACTTTAAAAATTTTTTAAAAATAAAATAAAAACCGACTTCCAGGCACAAAAATGTAAATAATAACTAAACGGGGGTTTTCATTTAGAATAGATACCTAATCAGATATTTTCGAAGTCGGTGCCAGCCGACGCATAGGAAATCTAATATATTTTGATACGTAAAATACATATTTACCTATTAGATATTCATATCTTAAAATATTATCTATTTAATATTTATACCTAGATATACATAAGTAGGTAAATATGTAAATAAAGTGTTATAATAATTGAAATGGCATTGAATATTTTAAATAAAATCTGCCGGTTTCATACTTACGTCGGTAAAAAAGATTGGTTTCAACTCCAGCCCATTGATAACGTGTTAAACAAACAAAAGACGCGCTCTCGCGAAAAATAAAAGCGGCAAAGTATTTTGTTTCGTTTTTTTTTTGTTTTGCGCTGTATTTTATTCTCTGCGGTAAAAACGATTCCAATTCCAATCTGCCTTTTAAAATTTCGGCTGGTTTTTAACAGGTTTAACTGAAAAAAGGATTTCTATATGTGGTAACCAAAGATCAAAATATTTTTCTATAAAAAAATCTATATTATTTAGTTAGGTTACCTTAAAGACAATTTTTTTTTTGAAGATATTATGCATAGTTAGGAATTGTTACTAATATAATCACATAGATATCTTATGACAGATTTCACTAAAAATGAAAATTAAAAAGATTCCGATAAATTAAGAACCTCCTCCTTTTTGGAAGTCGGTTAAAAATCTGCTCCAAGGCGATAGATTTTTTTTCTTGTAATGGCTAGGTTCAAGAAATATAATATCTTGCGATACCAAATATATTATAAACACATATACATAAATAAATACATACATATATAGATATATATTTTACTTATGTTATATTTTACTTTTGATTTTATATTTGTCATTTGTTTTGAAATAACAAAACAATGTAATAAAAACACTATCTGCAGTATTTATAACAGTGCTAAATAAATTTAAAATTTCAAAAATATTTCTGTTCCAGCAAAACAAATAAATTTTGTTTTCAAATTAATATGCCAAATAAAGCTTTTTCACACAAAATCGGTGTAAAACATTTCAAATACTATATTTCATAAGTCTATCACGCCCGTCATTATGGCTTACACGGTTAATCTGACTGTCCGACGTAACATGGGTACTGTTTTACGTGAAATTGCTTATTTTCTACTTATTGGCTTAGATTTTTTTGTATGGTTTAATCATAAAGACTTGAATATAAAGAAATAGTGTTAATTGTTTTTGAATTCGATATTTAATTTACTTTGTCAGTGTCATGTATTTTTTTTTATTATCAATACGCTTGGCTCAGTTTGTAGATACCCTACTTGCTGTGCCAGCAGTCGCGGGTTTGAGTCCCGCTAGTGACATTCATTTGTGTGATGAGACGAATGTTTGTACTCCACTCATGGGTTTATAATATGTATGTGTTTAAAGTTACATATGTGTAGTATATCAACTATCTGGTATCCATAACACAAGCATCGTAGCTTACCATGGAACTAGATGGTGCTGTGTATTGGTGTCCCAACATATATATATATATATATATATATATATATATATATATATATATATATATATATATATATATATATATACATATGTATATAGTAAACAAAAGGCTTATTTTAATTAGACGGCACTTAGCAGAAATATTAAAAATCAAGAACAATTGTATAATATTTCAGTTTCCAATAGATCTCCAATACCATTTTCACTAAAAGGATTGCGACCTCTTTACTACGTTATTAATATCACTTGTAATTTTTTCTCTACATTCTTAAGTTAAAATAGTATTGTTATAAGTATAAAGTAAAGTGAAAGTAAGTAATATAATAAAGTATAAATTAATACATAAACATAAAGTAAAATAAAATTAAAGTAACATTTCAAACATTCGTGCAGAAATAAATATGCACACCCCGTACTCAATGGTAAAATTTCTCCACATAAGTACTCAATGGTAAATTTTCTAGCAGTTCACTGAAACACACTTGTTTTCTTACCTCCCATGCAATATGTATAGTCCTTCTGAATTTACACAGCGCTGTAAAATGCTGGATTTATTGTTTTAAAGTAAATATTTCTTTAACGATGAAGCGCAATATAGCATATTAATAAATAGCGATCTTTGCTTCGTTTTCAAGCTAATTTTATATAATTTTTGCTATCCAGGCATTAATAAACCACAGGAATAATTTGATAATATTTTTATATTGATGTAAAAATAAACTAGGTCACTTATAGTATCTTTTATAGCTATTAGTGATATTTTTAAGAGTTTTTTTGTACATATATATTTATAGATAAACTATAGATATGATAAAACGACAAACAGACGTAACAAATTTTTATATTTACGAAAATATCCAATTTTAAGCTTGTCGTTTGCACCGAAGATCTATTCACCTTAAGCAGAATTAGTCAATCTGTTTGTATGCTCAGGCTTATCATTGGTGGATAAAGATATCTATCAAAATGGAAAAAATATAGATTATTTAAGGCTGCTATCGAAAAGGTACGAAGAATAATAAATGACTGGAAAATAATATTACAATAGATTTTACGATATTTTTACTGACGGGTTTGGTTGAAAACGATATGGGCTACATTTTAAGCGAAAACATAAAAAGATTCCCCATGCAATATGGGATTACAGGATTACTGACAAATTAAGCAAAACGATGGTAATTCAAAAGAGTTATATACTTTAATAATTATATTTTAGAATAAATTAGGACCAAGTGATCATTGATTTCATTTACAATTCTCAGGCAACATGGACAAAATGGAAAATATGAAGCGACACTAAATCTTTCTGTCAGACGATTATGTTTCATGCGATTGTTGCGCAGTTTTATAGTTTAAGTACTTTTACCAAGAAATGGCTAAGTTGGGGCAATAATTTACTGAAAACGGGCGTACTACGAGTTTTTTAGTATATGAATCTAAAAAAATAACAATTATTTATGGTAATATGATAATGCTTTACAGTATAAATAATAAATGTTACGGGAGTATTTCAGAAATACATCAGGTAAGCCAAGAAAAAATCGATGCAATGGTACAGTTTTTGTTATTTTTTACAGAGTCGGAGTAACCTCTCAAACATATTTACTTAAATTAATAACTAATTTTATGAAAGCATAAAACAGAACGGTTTTATCGCCCTTCTTCCCCTTAAGATGGCAACTTAAGAAAAGTCAAATAAGTATGACGGCGCGTTCAGTGCGACACCTTGTTAGTATGCGGCAATCTCATCGGATTAGAGTGTGAAGTCAGGCTTCGACAGCGCACTCTAGTATAAGGTGATATCTACAAACTAGCAGATTTGGACCTTTGGACTCAGTTGATTAAATTTACTATATTTCTTAAAAGATATTGTTTAAGCTCACGGCCACTATAATGGATAACTCTAAGGTTAGCCGGCACACGCGCCGACAAGTATTAGATATCTGAATGACAACTTATAGAATCAAATAATTATTTTAAATTTATACATATGAATCCTATTTTTATAATAATTAATAATTAATTCGTGAATATATACGTTCTTAGATTTACACGAATATTTGATTTTACTGTGTGGATCGCAATAATGACAGTAATTATGATTAATATATTTTTTGTCTATATTTTTTGTCTATAAAGGTAGTAATAGTGTTGCTCAATATTTTAACTTTAAATAATACCAATCTAAATTAATATTTTAACTTCTTTTAAATTATGTATAAAACAATAATATTGCTTAGATAAATAATTAATAATTTTTAATTATTAATATTCTTTATGGTTATACATAATATAAAAATAGCAACACTAAATAATATTCGTAATTAATATTTTTTTTAATTGTAATATTTATAATAACAACAGCAAAAATTAAAAAAATAATATTGCTTTATTTAATTATAATATTTATTAAAATAAATTTAATATGTTTAGGAATAAAAATCAACAAATATTGTAAGATACATTATTGCCATTTTTTGAATTTTTGAAATCATTTTTGTAAAATAATGGGTAGGCACTGTCTGTAACAAGTATGTGTTTGAGACGTCTATAACCTCAGTCTCTCCCGTGACCATGATTGCTGTAAAGCATTCGAAACGTCGGTAACCAAAAATCAAAATAAATCCACGAAATAATCCGAAAAGATAGGTTTATTTAATTCATGAATAATTTATATTATTATTTTAGTGTAATACAAACTAGAGTCGCGACCTCGCTTCGTTTGGTTTGGTTGGAAACAGAAACACGTCTACATTGACCGACCTGTAAATTGTCAATGTACATATGTACATATTACTCTTGAAGCCTCGGACTATCTCCAAACAGAATAAATATAAATAAATAAATAAATATGTTGGGACATTAACACACAACACCATCTAGTTCCATTATTCATATATAACTTTTTTTTTTTAAATACATACATATTATAAATATAAACATCCATGACTGAAGTACAACATTCGTGCTCATCACACAAATGAATGCTCCCCAGCGGGACTCGAACCCGCGACCGCTGGCGCAGCAAGTAGGGTCATTACAAACTGAGCCAAACGTGTCGTCAAATTCATTTCAATTGAAATACAAAGTATAAGTTTTACTACAATGGGAAATGAGGTATTTTTCTACTGAAAAAAGTAGTTTATGTCTCTCCACTTCACACTTTTTAATATTTCTATACTTACTATGAGTTTATTTAAAAGTATTTTAGAGGAAAAAGAAATAAAAATTGCACTTGCTGATTTGATTTTTGAGTACATTTTTTAACATATTAGGTTGAACTTGTTCGAGTATTTCGTACATCGTAAACACCCGTTTCATATAGCCTTGGGTGATATTCTGAATGTCCTTATAATCAATATTTATTGTTATTGAGCATAGTTCGCTCGGACGTTATCTAAAAGGTTGGAAAATTTTCTGAAATACGTTGCGCGGGAAACAACAATAGTATTATTACTGTTATATCATTGTTTAAATAATTCCTTTTTATGATATCAGTTGGTTTAAAAGTTATGTTAATATTAAAGTAATCTTATTTATTACTAGCGGTTCATAATAGCTTCAGTTCAGTTCAGTTCAGTTTGAGTTCACCTCTAAAAAAACAAAAACAAATCTGTTCCACGGGAACTGTACATTTTTCTGGGATGATAAGTATCCTATGTGTTATTCTGGTATATGAGCTATATTATTGTAAAGTTCCATTAAAATCCATTCAGTAGTTTTTGCGTGAAAGATTAACAAACATCTATACATCCATACATCCTCACAAACTTATAATATTAGTAGGGTTAAAATAAGATTGGTTTAGGCATCGCTTGGTTTCAACCCTTTTTTAACATTGGGATATGTATTTACGCATACCATATGCCTTCTACGAGTTATTATGTGAAGTTCATAGGCTATAAAAGCCAGCACTATTTACTAAAACCAAATGAAACCATTTACGCATTCAACCACGACGCCTTGAAGACTGGCCTACCGAGGCAGCCCACCTACCAAGTGCTAAAGCTACCCCTTAGAAAAAAGCCCCTTAAAAAAGCTTAAATTGGATCTATGTTAAAATATCATACTTAACCGAGATCAAAAGATTTTGCTATACTACCAGATAATGCAAGCAAGTTATAGAAATCGAATAAATAACAACCTCTATGATACATCGGCTGTCAAAAAAAAGAAAGGAATGTAAAATAAGTTTTATTCATTTTCTTTCAAGTTAATTCTAAAGTACCAAACTTTGTTTAAATACTCTGAAGGACTTATCTGCTAATGGCTTGTACTCGAGGGTTTATTAATATTGCAAAACTGATCTTACTGCTTAGAAATATATTTAAATTTTACTGAAATTACGAAATTTATACAAATTCTAAAGCCGACTATTAACTTAATGTTAATTTGTATACTCTCTATATTATATACATCATTGGAAATTCAATGTCATTGAGTTAATAATGTATTATTTTAAAGTATGAAAATAAAGATGGTAGATAGACTTTAAAGATGACTGCTCAAATAATAAATAAACAGACAGCACTATCTAGTTCCATGGTAAGCTACGAGGCCTATGTTAAGGATATCAGATAATTGATACATTTCACATATAACTTTAAATACATATATATTATAAAAATATAAATACCCATGGTTGGAGTACAAACATTCGTGTTCATCACACAAATGAATGCCCCCAGCGGGACTCGAACCCGCGACCGTTGGCACAGCTAGTAGGGTCAGTACAAACTAAACCAAACGTGTCGTCATATACTCGTAATAATATAATATGTTCATATAAACCCTTATATTAGCTATTTCATTACCCCCTTAATCATTTAAATCCATATAAGATTTTATAGTAAATGCAATGAGTTTGCATCGTGATCGAGTTTTAGTGAGAATTTTATTATTTTCTTTAATAATATATCCATTTCCAATTAAAAAAAAAACCGCAATTATAGTCTCGGGAGAGATCGTCTCTAAGATAATAACCCAAGGTAATAATTTTTACAGACAGTATCTACCCACAAAATTCTAGAATGATTGTAAAGAAATACAAAAATGGTATCAAATACCAAGCAAACACCGTATAATATTTGAAAGAATTACTAACCACTGGCGGCTCATCTTCGCTACGCTCAAGTTCGCCTCTAGAAAAACAAAAACAAATCTATCCTATCAGCCAGTTAAGCCGTTCTGGCGTGATTGAGTAACAAACGTCCAAACATCCATCTTAACTTTCACATTTATAATATTAGTATTCCCTTTGATAGCGTTACCATAATTTTTGTCCTAACCCAGGATTCGTATCTGAGACCTAATGATTCATATAAGTTATCTGCTAAACTAACAAGGTAAGTCCAGGTAACATGATAATTTGAACAGCTTTTACCTACACATAAATTAATTATCAGCATCGATACAACACATCGATTTAATCCAGTGTGACCCCACAAGTTCAAGCCCTTCTCGATTGCCGTAATCTCTTCGCAATTGCCACTCATTTATTGTCTAGGGTCACACATCGAACACATTACTGGAAACGGCGGGAGACTGTACTTAAATGTAATGATAAAAATAAATACTATTGCTTAACTTAAAAGATATTATTATACGGCATTTAGAATCAACTTTAATATTTAATATTTATTTAGGAACTATAACAGAATTTAGTAATTTATCTTTTTTCGTATATTATATTGAATTGCTTAAATACTGTTCTTAGTAAATAAATAAATAAAATGTTGGTGTTACAATATTATGCGTATACTACCTGGGCAACGGGCAGATTTTTTTTTGAGTTTATTAGAGTTTTTCTTTCAGAAAAAACACCTTTAAAGGATATACTTAAAAAGCAAAACCTTACATAAAGACAAAGATTCAAATCGTTAGAGTCGTTTCTGAGGTCCTAAATTGCTAGCTTTTTTTATTTAGACTAATAAATCTAAAATTATCCAATATGACGCGCACCACCTATATCTACTTTGTTAGTATCATAATAGGTATGTACATCAAACTTTCATTAAATGAATCGTATGTGAACTAATGAGTTACAAAACACAATATATTAAATTCATTTATCTATACTAACATTATAAAGAGAAAAAAAAATTTTTTTGTATGTTTTTTGTAATGGGTAAACTAAAAAACAACTGAACTAATTATAAAATTCTTTCACCTTTCAAAAGGTATATATTACTAGCGAGTAGCATGCGCTATATTTTATTTTCAAAAACGTAGAGATCCCCACGAATATTGTAATAATCTAACCTAAAAATTTGCCTATAATATTAGGGATTATTGCTAGGGACGAATCTGAGCGAAGCTGGGGTGAGTCGGTAGTTTATTATTAAATATAATAAATATTTAATTAGAATTATTAATAATTTAAATAATCATCTACAAATTATATTTTAAATATGCTATGTATTTAGATCACAAGTTACATATTATATCCGCTTATATCGTATAACGTGGCCGTAACCGCCCGCCATCACATGGGAATAGCCTGTTCAGTAGTTCGGGCAACTCGGAGTCAACTTGAGCAACATTTGATGACTCTCCCACACTTTACTACATCTGATGGATTATCCTTTGTTTATTGCTTTATATGTTTATTTTATTGCGTGGTGGGTCGTAATAAAACTACGTAGCTTTGATAAGTTCAATAAATATTACCGTTATAAATAGTTATAAATTTCATAATATTACGTAATTGATTTGATCGTTATTGATTTTTACTGTTTAAATTTTATAATAGATATAATCAAACTACACAATGTGTGGTTGACCGATTCCAAAGAAGAGAGGTTTGAACTGAGTTCGATACTAATTTATCGACTAATATATTTATGCATCTGTTAGATAGATTCGTATATTATACAAATAAATAAAATTAAAGTGTCAGTTTGTAATATCAAAATAACAGCTTTTTAATAAATGCATATCAAAGTATATACTTATAAGAAAACAACATTTTTTTTTAATTTTATCTGTCTGCCTGTTTGTTCCGGCTAATCTCCGAAATGGCTCGACCGCTTTCGACGGGTTAGTTTATATACGTATGCGGGATATGCTATAAGGTGTAATTTACTTTTATTTTAGAAAGAGAATTAGGGTTACGCGCAAAAAAAGATTAAAACCCATGAAATTGTAAACAAAATCAGCGCACTAGAATGTAAGTTACTAGTTTTCAATTTATTAAATAAAACTATCTTTTCGGATTATTTCGCGGATTTATTTTGATTTTTGGTTCCCGACGTTTCGAATGCTTTACAGCATCCATGGTCACGGGAGAGACTGAGGTGTTACATGTCTTGAATGTATAGTTGTTACAGACAGCCTACCCACAATTAACAAAATGAAAGTTGCACCAATAACATTACAATATTTTTTAACTTTAAACATTTTTATAATTTTATAATTTTAATTATAATTGAATATGGAAAATTATTTATTTAATTTTTGCTATTATTTTTATAAATATTACAATTTTAAAAATATTAATTAGTAATCTATATTTAGTGTTGCCATTATTATATTTATAACCATAAAGAAAAATATAAAATAAAGTATTAATTATTTAAGCCATATGATTTAAAAAGTTAAAATTAATTAAGGATAATAATTTTAATTTAGTTTGCTATTATTTAAAAAACAAATTACTAAGCAACACTATTAATATATACTTTTACAAATGAAAAATGAAAAATATTAATCAGATAAACTGTCATTTTGATCTACACAGTATGAACTTACTACATCTGCCTGTCTGTTATGTTTATATTTATTATTAGATTTTATTATATTAATAACAGGATCCCATGACGATGGTAGTACCCAGCCATCTTCCCTATTGAAATTTGGATGTTTTTTAATTTCAATGGCTTCTCGAATCATTCTAGGGCGATATCGGTTTTCTTTCGCCAGGATTTGAGGTCTATCGAAACGAATATAATGGCTTGGGCGGTCCTGGCTATGTTTGCAGACAGCAGATGTTGTATTGCGACGGTGCTTCACATCAGCTATGTGTTCTTTGACCCGGGTTCTAATGGATCACTTTGTTTGTCCAATGTAAGAGAGCCCACAATCACAATCAAGCTTGTAAACTCCTGCATCTTGTAGAGGGATGTGGCACTTGACAGGTGGTAAGAACTGACTAATTTTCCTTGGCGGCTTGAAGTAAGTTTTAATTGAAGCTCGCTTTAGAATGTAGCCAATCTTGTCAGTGACTCCTTTCATATATGGCAAGACTGCAGGGACGCGCTCGACTGTGGCTGGTTTCACTCGGTCACTGTGACGCAGGCGCGGCACTTGCAGCTTGTTGTCACGCAGAACTTGCTTGACATGTTGCAGTTCTCCGGCCAGGTGTTGCTCGTCACAGATCCCGCGCGCTCTCTGAAACAAAGATTTTCCCACGGTAGCTAACTGTGAAGGATGGTGGTGAGATTCACCGTTCAGGTACCTATCAGTATGGGTCTTCTTTCTATACACAGTATGACTCAAGGTGTTATCTGGGTTTCGTTTAACTAATACATCTAGGAAAGCTAAGGTATTGTCTGATTCTAATTCCATTGTAAATTGTATTTTAGGATTTATAGAATTAAGGTGTTCTAAGAATACAGTTATTTTATCAGATGGTAATATTGTGAAAGTGTCATCTACATACCGCTTGTAGAAACGAGGGGTCACGGGTGATGTGTTCAGAGCAGTCTCCTCGAAGTCCTCCATGAAGATGTCGGCTACGACGGGGGAGACTGGCGAACCCATGGCCACTCCATCCACTTGCCTATAGAATTCACCATTCCACAGTAGATAGCCGGATGTTAGGCAGTGTTTTAAAAGTTCAATGTATTCTATTGACATGTTGTGATCTAGTAGCTTCCTAGATATTATTTCAATACAGTCTTCCACTGGTAGGCTGGTAAATAAAGACTGTACATCGAAACTAACCATTGTTTCATTGTCCATGAGTTTTAGGTGTTTAACTTCATTGACAAAATGGTAAGAGTCCTTTGTGAACGCTCTTGTTAATCCTCTGAGTGGTGAGAGTACTTTTGCTACTAGTTTAGCCAATTTGTAAGTCGGTGAGTCGATCTGACTCACAATTGGACGTAGCGGAGCGTTAGTCTCAGGAGTTTACAAGCTTGATTGTGATTGTGGGCTCTCTTACATTGGACAAACAAAGCGATCCATTAGAACCCGGGTCAAAGAACACATAGCTGATGTGAAGCACCGTCGCAATACAACATCTGCTGTCTGCAAACATAGCCAGGACCGCCCAAGCCATTATATTCGTTTCGATAGACCTCAAATCCTGGCGAAAGAAAACCGATATCGCCCTAGAATGATTCGAGAAGCCATTGAAATTAAAAAACATCCAAATTTCAATAGGGAAGATGGCTGGGTACTACCATCGTCATGGGATCCTGTTATTAATATAATAAAATCTAATAATAAATATAAACATAACAGACAGGCAGATGTAGTAAGTTCATACTGTGTAGATCAAAATGACAGTTTATCTGATTAATATTTTTCATTTTTCATTTGTAAAAGTATATATTAATAGTGTTGCTTAGTAATTTGTTTTTTAAATAATAGCAAACTAAATTAAAATTATTATCCTTAATTAATTTTAACTTTTTTAAATTATATGGCTTAAATAATTAATACTTTATTTTATATTTTTCTTTATGGTTATAAATATAATAATGGCAACACTAAATATAGATTACTAATTAATATTTTTAAAATTGTAATATTTATAAAAATAATAGCAAAAATTAAATAAATAATTTTCCATATTCAATTATAATTAAAATTATAAAATTATAAAAATGTTTAAAGTTAAAAAATATTGTAATGTTATTGGTGCAACTTTCATTTTGTTAATTGTGGGTAGGCTGTCTGTAACAACTATACATTCAAGACATGTAACACCTCAGTCTCTCCCGTGACCATGGATGCTGTAAAGCATTCGAAACGTCGGGAACCAAAAATCAAAATAAATCCGCGAAATAATCCGAAAAGATAGTTTTATTTAATAATGTCAAACATTCGCGTAAATCTAAGAAAATATTAGTTTTCAATTTAAGTTCTATTATAAGTCATTTTTGGTCTAATACCTTTATTGGTTATTTACCTTAATAATATTCATAATAAAACAAAAACCTTCGTTGAAAGCTCAAATTACTTGTTCTTTATACACTCCATTGTAACTAAAATTCTATAGTTACCACTAGAGAACTAATTAATGTGAATTTCTCTAAAGGACCGTATTCCCTGAGCATAATACAATAATGCCTTTCATAGCAATCACCTTAACTTCTTATGTATTGCATTGGTACAGTGATGGTAATTTGAGACTGAGAATTCATCATGATTTTAAAGATCCAGGGCTCGAAACATTATCAGCACTAACTTTACTAAGAATAAAAATTCTTGTATTTTTAAATGTTATCTCCGTGTCTTTCCCTATTCAACCTTCTCATTTTCCTTTCAGTTTTAATGATAAAATCTGTATTGAAATAAAATAAAAAAATATATTAAGAATATCAATTTCAAAATCTATAAATTCTGAGTCGAATCTGTACATTAAATATTTATTAGAAAATATTCTTGAAATAGGCATTATTATGGATACAGAGGCCGAATCTATAGTTTGTAGATTTTTTGTATGTCTGTCTGTCTGTTTGGTAACGCATTACGAGAAAAAGAAAAGATAAGACGATTTTAAAGAAAATAAACTTGAGGTCTTTTAATTTTATTAGCTTGTAGATTAAAGCACGGAAGGAGGGCGACGTGAAGCTTCGCACTTGACGCGACAGCCGACCTGTTTCTTGAACAACCTTACTCTACTTGTCTTCTAACTAGGTTTTATCTTTCATGTTCAGTGAGTCATATGATACAATGAAAGGGAAAAATTAATTCTGAAAAAGAATAAAATATTTACCTAATAAAAATTGGAGTATGTTTTATTTTTTTGGTCCTATACTAAAATTATTATGTGCATAATACTAAAGTAGTACTGAACAGATGAGAATCGAACCTACGAATGGTTTTACGGCTAGGTTAGTATACGAATAAGCCACTAATAACCTGCACCTATAGACATTTTCTGCGTATGCGCACTGTAGTATTATGGACTGTATAATGTACGAGCTATATGAGTTTACCTTGACTTTCGACTTTTTTAATGAATACCTACATATAATTTTCATTTTTTTTTAAATATATAATAAGTTTTTCTTTTATAAGACATACTAAGCTCTATCATTATTTATTATTTTTAACATTTAGTAAATATATTGTTTTTGTTTTAAATCATATCAGTAAAGAAATTCAATTTGATTTTTTTGTATAAAACCAATCTATAGCGCTACACTTGCCAACTATCCTTAGAAATAATGGAAATTTAATACCAATTGAGTATTTTAATTCGTAATATTATGTAATATACAATTACTACTGAAATTTCTCTTACATAATTATAGCTTAAGATACTTTAACTGAAATATAATTTTTGCCTACGACATAACAAACTCGTGCAGTGCTTGCACCAAGTTTATTCAGCATCTAATTACGACGGCTGCTCAGTTTGTCAATCATGCAAGCGAGCGCCCTCGCACACTAATTATTTAACTTCGTTCTGCTTTGTTTGCTACTCCGGGATATACTTTAATTGGATCACGGTAATTTTGTTCATACTCGTATGTTAGGTGATACTGAATCTGAGTTTCAAATTGTTATTCTGATTTGAGTTGCTGAGTAGCAAACTTTTCTAGAGTTTCTGTTACTTCGAACAAAAGGCGTTTTGGTTTTGAATTAATTAATTTAATTTAATGTACCTATAATTGTTTACAGAAATCTCAATACATATTTTTTTATGATTTAATCGTGGTTTTTTTTTATAAATTATTAAGTATTGTTAATTTAACATAATAATAATAACAACCCTTTATTGTGCACCCAAAAATAGTAGATAAAATATACAAATTACAAAAATAAAATAAAAAACCGACTACGTAAAAAGCGAACTAAAAATATGTAAACAAGTTGGCGAAGGAACATAGTATTGTAGCTGCGTAAGGATAATAACTGCGTGTGCAGTTATTAGAAAATATGTTCATATGTAAATCTCCATCTACTTAATACTATGTTCATTCGTCAACTTGTTCTCATCTTTTTAGTTCGCCTTTTACGCAGTAGGATTTTTTTTGTTAATTATTTTCTAAGTTTTGGTCGGTTAGATATTTTTAATATTATTTAACTATTTCTTATCCTAAATTACTTTTCAACATATGTTTGGAAGATACGAGGTAATAATAAAAATTACAAACATATTACATAGAAACATTAACATACATATAATTACAAGATACGCGAGAAAAACATAACCTTTCCTTGGCAGTCGGGTAAATACAGAAGAAAGTACAAGAGGCGGCCTTCTCACTAAAAGAGCAATTTCTTCCAGGCAACCTTTAGGTGTAAGAAATAGTACTAAGATAGAAGAGGTGCGAATAATAAAGAAAGAGATAGTAGAAAACCATTTAGTTCTTTTAAGGTGCTTCTGGTGTAGTCGGGACATGTTGGGACATTAACACACACGACACCATCTAGTTCCATGGTAAGCTACGAGGCTTGCGCTATGGATACCAGATATCTGATACACTACACATAAATAACTTTAAATACATACATATTATAAATATAAACACCCATGACATTCGTGCTCATCACCCAAATGAATCGACACATCGGGACTCGAACCCGTGAACACTGGCATAGCAAGTACGTGGGGTCACTACAAACTGAGCCAAACGCGTCGTCGTCGTAGTCGTTACGCAAGTGCATATAATACTAATGGTAAAATTCTAATGAATAGAATATAATCACACATACATATAGTTAGCAGTTTTTATATATCTTGTTAGTTTCTTCTTAATTAATGGTTTTTATGTATATATGTTAATATCAAAGTAAATCCACGAAAAACATTGTTTTATTTAAATTTATCACGTCCGTAATTAGTATTTTTTTGTATTTGTAGTTTTTATCCTTAATTCCCTTTTCATCCTAATTTAATTTTAAAAAGTTACCGTGACCTAAGCTATTATTCAACTAAATTGAATTAAAAATAGTTTCAGCAACTTAACCTCGAAATCTTTAAATTATAAGTGAGAATAACATTTTAGATTAATTTTATGACTATTCCACTCTTAAAGACGTTTTTTTGTTGGAAATTATATACTATATTTGAGGTATAAACTATTATTTTAAGAAAGGAACCTTGGAATCGCATATAGCGATAACATACACAAGGAAACATACACCTGAATCAATTAAATTCTAAAATTATAAAAGCAGTTAAAATATACCTACTTGTTAAAATTTAAAGGCATTACTATAAAAACAAGATATTATCAAGATGTTGAATGTTTTTACTCGAATTGCGAGCTTAGCCCAATCTGAGGCAATGAATAATATTCTACTTGTCGCCTGTCTAGTCTCGGCACGGGGCTTACCCTGGCAGGAGGCAGTAATCCCTGCCTCCTTTACAAAATATATAATTTGTAGGTTACATTATACGGTAAAAAAATACCGCCTACAGTAATTATTACGAGCCTACCAATAAATTTTACATATTTTTTTATATCATTCAAATATATGAATATGTTGTACTTACATACAAAAAACATAAAAAAACGCCTTTCAGGCACGAAAATTTAAAAAATAACAAAACGGGAGTTTTCATTTAGAATAGATACAAAATCAGATATTTTCGAAGTTGGTGCCAGCCGATGCAAAGCAAATCTAATAGGTACTCTACACTCTTCGAGACTTCAACTGGTAGCGTGATTTTCTTCCACAAAAATGAATATGCAATAACATGAAATTCTAGAAATTTTCCACATTATGATTCCTGATTGATAGTCATCACGATTTGTTACGTATATAGCTTATGTAGCTTAATAATAATAACAATAAAATCTCTTTATTTCGTTAACAAAGAAATATCACAATCTTTTTGTTCTTACAAATATACCAAAAAAATATTTCTTATTTAATGCTTATAAAAATATTCAAAATAATTTCATAGAATAATTTATAAATAACAATGTTGATTAATTTATGAACACTACACTCCATACATGTAACCGAGAGGTGAAAATAAATTTTAAAGGATAGGTCTTTAAAAATGTATTCTAAATATTTCAAATGAGAAAACATAAATAGTTCATACATGTGAAGGTTAATAAATAAAGGGTTTTCGTAAGGGTCTGAGAGAATATGGTTATAGCCATGGTAATCCCGTCCCACGCATTGTGTACAAAGGGAATTTACTTAGAAGACTCCATTTCACTTTCAGTGGCCAGTTTAACATACTTGTAAAACTCACTTTTTTCATCTCCTTAGAAGAAGATATTTTACTAATAAAAATCAAAAGTTATAAGCATTTGTCCTTTTTCAGTTTAATGTATCTCAATATTAAACTCCATAGACGCTATGCAGCTGTAAAATATTTATACACGGACAGCATTTACAAAAATAATATGTATATGCAAAAATTCTCCAGTGATCGAAATTCAATCGTAATCTTCTTCTCTCTTCCTCAAATATTCAATCTTTATTGAAATTCACAAAATATCTACATAAAATAAAAAAAAACTGTTTCCAAAACTTTTAATTGATAACACTAAAGCTCTCCAATAACTACTAAACAAAAAAAAAGAATATCGCTTGACAGAGGAAAAAAAGGTAATTAATTGTTTTATATTTGCTTATTTATATACATATCATACAGATGGTATATAATAGATGGCTTTAGTTCTAAGCATAGCACGTAACATATAACTTAAACGGCAGTTAATTAGGAAAAACCACGAATATTGAGCCGCTAGTGTGACACTTCATGCTAATTTCCCACCGGGCGGATAAATTTTATCCAAAATTTTCTGAGTAATTTTACAGCGCCTAGCAACTTTTAATACGCTTAAAATGCGACAAATTGTAACAATGCTTCTGGAACTATTTAACTGTTGGCTGAAAGTAACAAGGGAGTGCGACAAAGCTTACAACTAGTTTAACTTTTTTTCTAAATTATAAAAAAACTATTATTCGATGTATTTTTAACCCTTGATGCAAAAAGAGGAGATATAAGCATGACGTATATCTGTCCGTGTGTCTGTCTGTAGTATTATCATCATAGATTTTTTTTTGTGTGTGAAAGGTGACTTGATCGAGTGTTCTAAGCTATGTATTCAGCCCTTTTTTTACCGTCCCACTGCTAGACACGGGCTTCCCTTCAATACGAGGGGGATCAGGCCATAGTCCACCATGCTGGACATATGTTGGCGGACTCAGCATGTCTTTCGAAAACTTGCTAGGTTCTCTCAGACATGTAGGTTTCCTCTCAATGTTTTCTTTCGCCGTAAGGCAAGTGGCAATCATGTTAAAAATGATTCGCGCATGAAAATATCAGAGTTACACTAGGCAAGTCTTGGTTTACATGTAAAGATTTTTTTAATATATATTTTTTTTATGAAAGCTAATTGGACGAGCAATATCCATTATCTTATTTTGTGCAGAGGGCAGGGGGGATGGTACGCCTAAAGAAAATAAAATAGTTGTTATAATTGAAATTTGAAATAATATACGTGACTTTAATACTAACCTAATGTTACTAATTACTTCACTACCAGAATTTTTAATAACTATATAAACATATTTTCATAGTCGGGTTTTTTATTCTTATAATATATTTTTGTGATCGATAATTCATTTTAGAAAGAAAACTACTAAACCAAATTGCAAAAAGATGCTGCTCACTTAAATTATGGTTTATATATATTTGCACAAGTAAATACATAAATTGTAACTTTACTTCGCAGCTTCTACTTTATAAACTTTTGATAAATAGTTCAAAAGTTACGAGATAAGAGCATAAATAAAATTAGGGGTACGTGCAAAAGGCACATCGCCGTTGGGTTCATAAGATTAAAATTAAATAATTCGTCCTATCAAGTTAGAGCATTCAAAGTAAGGGCGTCAGTCTGTACATAAGCTAATTTAAAATTTAAACCTCGGTGCGACGGATTAGTCTCAGACGAAAATTACAAAAAGACATAAAGAAAATAAAATCTTTCACGCGAAGAGTCAAAAACCTAATCAAGTTTCCATTCTAGATCTGTAGATTTGAATGAGTGAAAAATTTGCATCTTTACCAAAAACTCATTTGACTTTTCATTTAAATTTAATATTCTGACTGTAGTGCTGTGTTGAAAATGTTCCAAAACAAATATAATATTTTAAATAAATTCTTAGTATAGACTAGTTTTTACGCCTTATTTTGCTTGTTTAATTTAATTGTTCCTTTATGAAAAGTATTTCTTAAAAAAAGCTGCAAGATTTTTTTTTAAGTATTGATGTGTATAAAGATTATTTTAAAATTTTGTATTACCTCAAAATACATGCATATCGTATTGTTATTACCTTAATTTAAACTTAAAAAATATTTTGTCTTACACGAATATCGAATCTGAGACCTTCTACGTAATGCAGATATCAAAATAAAACTAATTAGCAATTGTTACAAACAAACAAAGTCTGCAAGCTAATTTTAATATTAGTACAATTAACGTCAAGTGCAAAACTTGCAGTTATCAAAGGAACATAAGTTATCTAGTAATATTTATTCCTGTAGAGTTGAAGATAATCAACTTTTAGAAAATTAGTTATAAAGAAAGCTTTAGTTGTTTGTGAAAGAAGATGAATTAAGTTTCAAAAAGCTGTGAAATCTTAAACTCTGCAGTTAGTGCTAGAATAAGTGTAATTGAAAACGATTGGAATTTGTTTATTGCTTTTATCTAGCTCTTATTATTGAAACCCTATTTTAAAAGAAATGGCCATTTTATTTTATACGAGCAGTAACCGCGGCTTCATCCAGGCTTAAACATCCGCTACCAAACTTCACAAAATTACCTGCAGGGCTAATCTGAAGATTATATGATAGCAGCAAATACTCTTTGTCAATGTATGTATTCAGCCCTTTTTTTAACGTCCCACTGCTAGGCACGGCCTCCCTTCTATACGAGGGGGATCAGGCCATAGTCCACCACGCTGGCCAAGTGCGGGTTGGCAGACTTCACATGTCTTTCGAAAACTTGCTAAGTTTTCTAAGACATGCAGGTTTCCTCACGATGTTTTCCTTCACCGTTAAGACAAGTGGTAATCATGTTGGAAATGATTCGCACATGAAAATATCAGAAGTGCGAGACCCGGGATTTGAACTCGCTTCACTCGGTTTCCCTAGCGAGCGCGTTACCACTGAGCTACCACTGCCTTTGTCAATAAGTGTAATATATTACACTTTAAATACAGTTTATTCCATGAGTTATGAACCGCAATATGTGTCATTTGCAACACGTCTATTTTATTTTCACCAAAAAAAATGTATACCTATCTACACTAATATTATAATAATAATAAAATATAGCATGAAAATTTGTGAGTATGGATGTATGTTTGTTACTCTTTCACGCCAGAACGGCTGAACGGATCTGGATGAAATTTAGCACAGAGACAGATTATAGTCTGGAATGAAACATAGGCTACTTTTTATCCGAGAAAAATGTACGGTTACGGTGGGATAGGTTTGTTTTTGTCTTCCTAGGTGAACCAGAGCAAAGCGAGGGTGAGCCGCTAATTCAATATAATATGTTCACACCAACGACACTGTTTATATCATTTTTATGGTTCGTGTACCTGTCAGTTAGTCTGTCATCTATTTTCTTTAAAGCTAATAAAGAACTAAAATTTAGTAAATCATATAGTATAATCGAATGATATGACTAGTCTATTTTCAACCTTCAAAAAGGAGAAAGTTCTCAATTTGGCTGTATTTCTTTATGTTTGTTTCCTCAGAACTCCGTCATTATTAACTGATTTAGACAATTTTAGTTTTTTTTTATTTCCAATTTGGTCCTGATTATTGATTAAGTATCTAAAGTAAATAAAAACTACCAATCACTTATTTTTTACTTTTTCGTGTTTTTTTTTTTGAAGTCGATTTTTATTTTTTTATTAGAGATTAATTTGGGGAGATCGAAATGTAAATCTAATACCTTATCTCCGAATTCAATGAACTTAAAGTAACTGATGAAAAAATAATAAACAAATATAGTTTTCATATCCTCATAATTAACAAGAAACGTATAGCGAAACGCCTACTTCTATATTTTATTTAATTCAATGCAATGAAATACAGCGGCTTTCTTTACACAACTTGTTACTTTTTTATGGTTAATATATGTAGCTTTTATTGCGGGTTAAAGCTTAAGAGATTTCGAAGCTTCCAAGGGAGAAACACAAATAAAAATTTATGTATTTAACTGCTCATTAAGCTATGTATTGTCAGATGTAATGTTTTTGTAACTATATTCTAACCTATATTCTTTTGGATAAGAAATTTTTAAGCAAAGGTTTGTCTAAAGGATTCTGATACGCCAAAAAAACACGATAGAAACTAAAATGGCTAATACCACTCTTCCATACATAAATGTTTGAACCCCTAAATAAAGATATGAATCAATTAACAATTATTATCAGAATACATATGTATATGGTATCTCAGTAACGAGTGTACTGATATCAAAGGGCGGTGAAACTTTGTTAAACGAATTAACCACTCGCCCTCGAGTGACTCGAGACAATCGACACCCTGAGATTACACACGTAACTGTGAAAAAATGCGTTGTAAGGAAGACGATGTATGGGGCGGTTTAATGTTATCACACTCATTAGGCTGGTTTCAAACGTAGTGATCATTCGATTTGCGTTGGTTTTTTAATAGTTTTAATGTACATAAATATTGGTAGCCGAATGAACGAATAGCAAACGTAAACGTACTCACTAAGGAAAAAGAGGTAAGGGGATTCAAACCCTAGTTTTTAAAATCATGAGAGTTTTATGTGTAAATCTCGTTTTCAATATGAGAATCACTCGCTATAGTCGATGGAAAACATCACGACACCAAATGGCTTATATCTCATTTTCGAAATTGAGAGCAAAAAAGCTTCACAGCAATAACTAGGATCATAATTAAACATTCTACAGCGAGGACGAATAAATAGTTTTAAACAAGCATATAAACGAGGTGGTTTGAAGCCGCACGTGAGGCCGCCCTATACCTTATCCCTCCAGTCACGTGCAGGGCGCATTGATGTAGGAATATAATATGAGGTGCTACACCGGAGTTACTAACACACCGTTCGTGCCGTAAAACTTTACTACTAGTTATCTACAGTTTTTGGATATCTATTTTTTATTTCAACTAGCTTTTATTTATTCGTTCTGTTTTAGAATAGGATAGAGTAAAACTTTATTTGTGATGTGAATGCATATATAGTCGAGTATAGTAGAGTGAGATCTAACCTGCGTAGCCAAGCCCCTGTCTTACGTATCTGTGCTAAATATAATAACCTTCAGAAATCGATACCAAGCATTGATATTTTTCACGATTCACCCTCTGTTATTAGACGTAGGCTAATAGATTACTTTAAAAAAAAAAACATAATAATTTAAATTTAGGTAGTAATCAATTTTTAACTTTTCTTACTTTTAACTATTGTTTACAGTGAACGCTATGTACACTTGTTATAGATATACATATCAGGTACTTAATTTATATTACTAATAAGATTATCAGAAATGTTTTATATGTGTATTGTTAGTGTGCTTTATAAATAAAATAAAATAAAAACATAGTCAGAGGTTTTTAGTTACTTATAGGCCTTTGGTCTCTGGACCGTAAATACTGATTATATACTCGTGGCCTAACTTAAAGTGTGTTAAAACAACATAACTCAATAATTGTATAATGGCCTCATTTCTTTGTACTAGTTTAAACTATGAAGATAGCCAATATCGCAACATACACAATATGTCCTCCAAAGTTTTGCAATTCATTCAATTCATTGGCTGGTCTGTCTGTCTGTCTAGACTGATAAAATAGTCTAAGAACCCGTTAAATGTGGTGGACCCCACACTCTTTTTCCAGTCGAAATATGTACATTTTGAACCATAAAAGATATTAAGAAACATGACCCAGGGGGGGTTGTTACCAAAAATTTGCTCCAGGCTATTTTTAATTAAAAAAAATAATTGATTTAAAAAAAAACCAAGAACTCTTCTTCAGTGACAACTTAGTATCAATCGAAAGTAAAAGTCTTGTAGAAAATACCACCATACTGTTAGCAGCCTTAACTGACTTCCAAAAAGGAGGAGGTTCTCAATTCGTCGGAATCTTTTTTTTTATGTATGTTCACCGATTACTAGAGGACGTCTGAACCGATTTGGATTTTTTGTTTCGAAGGGTATACTTCCCAGGTGGTCCCATTTAAATTTGAACGAAGTCCGTCGAGCGGTTTTTAAAAATCAACAATATTTTTTTTAATAAATTGCTTAATCGAATATGTTATTAAAAAACTTTCTTCTTACAAATTACCTTCTTATTCGTCTACATTAATAATGGAAAAATAAAACAAAAAAATAAATAAAATCCAACTTCCAGGCTAAACTAAAATGTAAAAAGTCGGTGCCAGCTGACAATATTTTAAGATATGAATGTCCATATGTATATATGATTAGGCATGACCTCTAATTATAGCTAAATATTATGCATCAATTTATGATGTATTTTACATCATATATTAAATTCTATCGATATATGTTATATTTTCTTTCCATCGGTGCCTGGAAGTCGGTTTTTAATATTATATATATTTTTTTAAATTTTTTGGTATCTACATAAAAAAAGTAAACTGAAGTAATTAATAGCTCGTATCGTTTTTCGGAACCAACCAAGTATCAAAATGTAGGTAATTTTATAGAGTTGTTATACGAAAACATCTACAGACTAGAAGTTTTCACAACTTGAATTTTTAATAGCTTCGCGCGCGAGTGGGGAGCGAGAGAGAACACTTACACGCCATTAAGGATACACAATGCGAGTACGGATGAATCAGATAATAAGTAATTATATAGGTACATATTATTTTTATTGATTATTTAATAGTACCTGGGCGACCGAGCTTCGCTCGGTGTTTTTGGCCAGTAGTACAATTTTCTTTTTAATTTGGCTTAAAAAAAAAAAAAAAAAAAAAAAACAAAAAATAAATACAAAAATACTTAAATAATATTTTGCGTGGAATAATGCGAAATAAAACCGCATGAAAACTCGAAAACACGTATTTTCCCAGACATAAGACTAATCTAGATCGATTTACGCCGCCGAAAACCCCCACATACCAAATTTCAGCGAAATCATTAGAGCCGTTTCCGAGATCTCCGGTTTATATAAATAAATTTACAAGAATTGCTCATTTAGAGGTACATATTAGATTTTTTTATACTTTTTAATTCAGGTATTAGATTTATTTTTTGTAATTCAGACCTTATCTATTATATACCTTGTCTAGATCCTTGGGATACGGATTCTTAAAGATGTCTAATACCTTCTATTAATTTATGACAATTTTTAATAACATATTGTTAGAAATGCTCGATAATTACGAGTTGCACAAATGGTAATATTATAATGATACATTATAGACGTACTCCTTATTATAAAACATAAACAAAATAGAGTATCCTTTCCTATAATAAAATTATTGAAATTTCGAATCAACAAAGAAAATAACGTGACATAAAATTTCTTCACTTGAAAAAAAGCCAAAATTTCATAAGACGTCACGTAGCCGGGTCGCGCGGCAACCCTTCTGGACTCGTAAATATTGTAGGCTACAGACGCGTTCACATTTTTTCCGAATTTACCTACTGTATGAAGCCATAACGCTATTATTTATTATGAACCTTGAACATTCTATTTTAAATATAAAAGTGTACGTTTACAATAAATAATACATATATATTTATATGTACATATAGGTATACATACAGATCTTTCACTCAGGTAACTGATTGAGTCAGTTTTTGCTTTATTAAGTTATTTATAACATAAAGAGGTAAACCTCGGAATAAAAATTAATAAGCTACTAGCATTGCCCGCAGCTGCGCCCGCGTTCCGATGACCAAAAACCATATTCTTAGGTTTTACAGATTAGTATACTCTTACATTGCAGTTTTTGTATTTCTTCTCAGAAATGAAATACTTAAACGTGGTAAAAAGTATCCTTCCTATATTTGACCCGGATAACCAGCTATCATCATACCAAATTTAATCAAAATCCCTCCAGTGGTTTTTCTGTGATGCGGCAACAGACAGTTAATGTACAGATTCGGCTTAGTTACAATATTATTATATGTATAGATTAACTTGTACATGCATATATACATAGGACTAAGCGCTACCCATTTTTAAAACATAATTCATACTATAACACTACAAAACTTCACATCTTTTGTGACTCTATATCTTGATAGATCAATAATTGTATGGTTCCCTAGAACAAGATATTTATCAAAATAAAGTAATGTAAGTCTGATTGATTTCGATAATGGAAGCTTCTATTTATATTGATTCATTGGATTGAAATTTGAACACAAAACATTTGGTATATTAGAACCTGCGCAGGCTAGGAGGCTGCTAGTAGTAAATAATGCTGAATACCTTACTGCTAAGTTCTATAGGCTATTTCGTATTCTGATAAAATGTGACTATCACAAATCTTAATACACAACTATAATATATCAGTAATAGAAAAAAATATCAGTCAATCAATAGGTAAAACTTGCTTGGGGGGGATTGTTTAATCGCCGTTCGCTGCCTAAGCGGTTAAATTAATGCAATAAAACGGATGGCAAAAAGACACCTATGGAAGCACCCGAGCGAAGCCAGGATAAGTATCTAGTTTATAATATAGTAATCAAAGAACCAATAGCCAGTCATTAAATAGATAAAAACGATTGAGTAAAACTACTAATGCAATTTCGATCAAGGAAGTATCATATTTTTTAAAACCATCACCATCTTTATTCTCAAGAACAAAAAGAAATTTTAATGTATTTTTATATAATGAAAATATATAATACACAATAATATTTTGTTGTCACTTTACACGCGTGCCTCGGAGCCGTACGCTAAATAAGTTTGTAATATTATCATTGTTTTCGCCCAGCATCCCGCGGGATGGAGCCGGGACTCCCCTCATTTGAATACTCTGTTTATTGTTCGCAGCTTTTTCTTCCGTTCCGTCCAGAATTATCGAATAATATTTTCTCCTAAACGTGTATTATCTCGGGATTCCGTGTGAGTACGCGCGATGAACGATTTGTCGTTGAAGCGCAAATAATACTTGCTTGACTTGATATAGTATTGTTTGATGTTTATTGTCTTTAAATGAATGGTATTAAAATTTATTATATCATATACAATATACAAATGTGGTTTTAGAAATTATAGTACATATACATATGTACGTAACAAGCGGTTAATTTAAAATATGGTATCTTGGCAAATATGTGTGAATGGGCAAAATAACTGATTTTATCTATACATATAATAAAATTCTAACTGAGTCGAATCTGTACATTTATAATATTTTTTGGAAAATGTTATTGAAATAGTCAATATTATCGATACAGAGGCCCAATCTATAGTTTTTAGAATTTTTGTCTGTCTGTGAACGCATCGCGAGAAAACCACTGGACAGATTTTGATGAATAGCTGGTTACCTAGGTCAACATATAGGATACTTTTTACCCTCATATATATCATCTCTGACAAATCTATACTAACCGTTAAAATGTACCTAGGGGATGAATCCGAGCGGAGCGAGGGCGAGTCGCTAGTAATAAATATACCTTTTCGTTGTGTTGGAACTTCGAAATCACCTTAAACAAATTATTTTTTAAATAGAAAATAAAAAACATTTTTTTTACTCTTAACCACCCGAGGGGTAAGTTATAATAGTTTTATGATGTAAAAATTGCCGTATCTCATGTAATATGTTATGTTTTTATTTGGAACTAAACGGTAAAACCATTCTCGGTTAAAAATAAACTATCAAACACCGTTAATGTCCTTGCGTCAAAGCTTAACGGCCATTCGTTTTGAAATAGGAAATAAATTCCTTTGCAGTAAAAATTCTCGCTTATCGTATTTTTATTATTATCGCAAACATACTAATATTATAAATACGAAAGTAATTCTGTCTCTTTGTCTGTCTGTTACCTTTTCACGCTTAATTCGCTGAACCGATATAGATGAGTATGGAGATAGTTTGAGACCCTGATAGGGACATAGGATAGTTTTTATCCCGGAAATCATCCATTAGAGGGTGAAACGGGGGGGGGGGGGGGTGGAAGTTTGTATGAGGAATCAATCATTTGCCATCACCCTAGCTAAGTGAGTCGAGAAGATAAATCTTTACCATCCATCCATACTTAATATTAAAAATGTGAAAGTTTGTATGTTTGTCCTTCCTTCACGTCGACACAGAGTGAAGGATTGGCGTGATTTTTCGCGTGGAGATAGTTAAAGTGCTGGAGAGTCACATAGGCTACTTTTTATTATCTAATTCCCACAGGCAAACACGTTATAATACAGCCAACAATAACTCATCATACTTATGTACATATAATAATATTATATAGTCTATCTATTCCATACTAACAGTTAAAACGCACTTAGTCGCTAGTATTGTATGTATTAGAAAAATCGATGTTTTATATCACTAAAGGTATCTATGGACATCCCTAAACAAAACAAGGATTAATGACTAGTATTTTTTATGAAAAAAAAAACTAATCATTTTATTTTATTAAAAGTTGTAAAATACTTATACTTTTTTGAAATAAATAATAACGTAATATGTAATGTAATAATAATGTTTTAATAAAAAATATAACATACTTTTTAATTAATATAACGACTGAATTGAACAAAACGATTAATTAGCGTTACAGTAATTACTTGTCATTTAAACTGTTATTAACATGTTATGCGTTAGATGAGTTTCATGTTTACCTTTTGTAACTTTTATTGATAATTCTGTAAATAAATATATATTAAAGGGGAGTAATGTATAAAATATAGAAGATACAAGTTGAAAAAATATTTTATTCATATATATGTATATAAATCTTAGAGATGAAACATTAAAAAAAAAAAAAAACAAAGAAAAAACTCTACTTTAAGTACAATAAGTACGCGTATTGGTCATTTGAACATAAACATTGACGCGACGTTATGTCTAAGTTGAACTAAAACTGAAGTAAAAAAAACCATATCCACTTAAATATGCTTAGCTCTACACACTCAGATAATTTCTCTCTAAACGGCTCTCTATACGTTGCCCAACATATCGTTTGTACAATGCAAAACATATATACAAGAAAAAGAAATATAAATGAAGTGAGATACGCACAGCGCGTCGCCTTAGTGCTTATTTGTTCTAGCGACCAATACTTGTTGTGCTTTATTGTAAAGAGTTTTTTTCCTCTATTTTAAAACAAGCTTTATTTCTAAGATTTATATCTATACATACCTATAATAAAATTCTAATTGAGTGGAATATGTACATTACATATTTTTTGGAAAATCTTTTTGAAATAGTCATTATTATCGATACAGAGGCCGAATCTCTAGTTTTTAGAATTTTTGTTTAACCGTCTGTTTGTCTGTCTGTCTGTCTGGGAAAGCATCACGAAAAATCCGCTGGATAGATTTTGATGAAATTTGGTACGATGATAGCTGGTTATTCAGGTCAATATATAGGATACTTTTTACTTCGGAAAATATCTTACCTCTGAGAAATTTACACGAAACGTTAAACCGTACCTAAGGATGAACCCGAGCGGAGTAAGAGTGAGTTGCTCCTTGCTAGTATGTCCTATGTACATATATAGATAAAATACATATTTTCGGCATTTTTAAACTTAAAACGTTTATTTAATACCAATGGAATTGACATTTAACATTCTATAAATCTATATAAAAAAAAAACTTTCGGTAAATTAGTCGTTTGGACAAATAAGCATGGAGACAACAATTAGACAAGCAGTACCTATAATAAATATATATAATTAAATAGTCCAAAGCTATCTCAGTCTTAGTATATGAAAACAATTCGCAACAAAACCAAAGCGAATGGAAACTGTGCAATTAGTTTAGGTCTTGTTTGAGCGATAGGCGCCTCTAGTTAGGTTAAAGCTGTAGGATGTAGTGTATCCTGCTAACTATCGGAAAAGCTATTTGAAGTAGTTTATTTAACAGTCAATATTTATAATACAAGTTTCTTACCCCGGACTTGCTTCTAGGAAAAAGGTGCTTACATTTTACTTTGTTTAAAATTATCTAGAAATTATTAATTTTATTATTATTTACAGATATCGTAGATTTAGTTTTCTGAAGCTTTTAGGATTTGCTTAATAATTTCAAATCTTTTTTATACACAAAACATTTAAAAATTAAAAAAATATGTCAATAATTTTTTGTTTATATCATCAAGGTTTAAATAATTTAGTCATATTTTTATGATTTCTATTCATGAATAGATTATATCGTAATGGTGGTTCCATATAAATTTTCAGAAACAATTGTATTTTTATAAGATGGAACGATTACTTACAAAATGATTAATGACATGAAAAAGTCAATGTAGAAATTAAAAAAAAAAGTAAAAATAACCTACGTCTTACTTACTAGTTATAGTGGCTTGATTCGTTTTAGAGCGAAGTAGTAACAAACACGTATACAAACAAACTTTCACCTATAGTATAATAATATTAATTAATTACAGATTAACAAGTTGTCAAAAAATCCAAGTAGTCCAAATCCCCTGTATCGTTATATCTAATGTAAAATCTCATAACTTATGTAGTTATCGAGAGATATCATAGCCCAAAACAGAGCGCAATCAAAGCAAACTTCATCCAAGCGGAAATCGAACCCGGAACTCAGCCGGAGGCAGATTTGCACCATGTAGGTCACATTCACAAAATACGATTGCGTATTCATGAGGCGCATGGGGTAGAGTCATATCTACTTCTGGAAATAGGCTGTATTTATAGCTCACCCTCTTAATATTCTAAATTTTATTGTAGAATAGTTACAATTTACAAAATGTATATTGTAAGAAATTTTGTATTTAAAAAAATGTGTGTGTAGTGTATGTATGTGCACGTAAGAAGTTATATTTCATTAATATTTTTAGAGCATTTGAATAAAATCATTTTTATTAATTCTTTTTTCTTTTTTTCTTTTCTTTTAGTTTTTATTTTATTCATGTTCTTCTCAGCAAATCGTTTTATTGGATATCTATCATGGGGTGCATAAAACAAACATAGCCCGCCATTTTTGGGAGTTTTCCAAATGCCCAAATACCCATATCATAAGGAAATGAAATGATAAATCGCCATTTTGTAACTTCCGCCTATTGATTTAAAAATGACGGTACTTAGGTAATCGTGCAGTTACGAGAATCAAACATATGTGCCAAATTTCAGCTTAAACAGGGAAGTGGGTCTAATTTAACTGGCAAGATTTGATTACAGACAGACATCGGGATAGGTAAAACTAAATAAACGCTCGTAATAATTGTTGTTTTTATCGATATAAAACACTTGTTGTGTTCATAGAAATACCGGAATAAATATCTTGAATATAGACATCTTACTATACTAAAGGAAGATTCAACGACATAACTTACACTGTAGCCAATAACTACTGACTTCATACTGTAATCTAAATCTGTCGCATCGTAAAAAAATTCATTCTTATCATTTTTTTCCTAACGCATTAAAAGAAGTATAACTTCTAAAATATATAGATACATAATATATTTGTCACTCTATAGCAATTGAATAGAAGTGAAGATAAAAAGTATTTTTGTCACGCGACTCACTCAATTACAGTTAGTATTATGCAAACAAAAGTGGAAAGATTGTATGTAAATAGTCTTACTTTTTGTATAGCTTCAGTTATGACGTAAAGTACGTGTTATATGTGTATTATTTGCAATATTAATAAATATGTAATTCACCTTATAATATTATTACTTATTAAAACAAACAATATTTTTATAATTTAAAACGGAACATTTAACATGTTTTTCACTTACGCGTACATTTATGATGATATTTGTGCACTGTTGAAAACGTCATATTCACGGGTACCCACATAGCAAGTGCGTAGCACCCACAAAAGTAAGTGAAAGTCCTGTTTAACATTATAAAAATATGACAATATTGAGTGAGAAAGGAAGCTTAAAGTTCCTCCTAGCATTTCGTTTACTTGATCTGAATTTGGTATAAATAGTTATGACTAAAACACAGCATCACTTACATGACCCGTGACACGCAGCATCACTGCACCGAACATAATCGAGGAAAGCCGCGCGCGAGCGCTACCACGGATGTTTGCGTTTATCTATGATTCATGGGCGGCTGTTGTCCGAGAAAACATCGGATTCAATCGACGTACTCGCATTTTGTCATCGGTCGTACGTGGTGTTGGAGTAATGGATGGTCATTTTTAATTGATTGTCGAAACAGTCAAATTGTAAAAATATGTTAAAGGTATAAATAAAATTTTATTTCCTTATTAAGTTTAAAATATATTCTTTGATATTTAAATGCTGAAAAATTTTAGGTGATTTGTTATTTCATAGATCTAACTTAGTATATTATATTTAATTAGCTAAATAAGTGTTGAATATACTCGTACTTCAAATAAGTCAATATGTATTTCAAGTATTTTAGTCCAGTAAAGATACTTTGTACATATACATACATTCGGAGAGATAGCATGATGTACGAGTGATAATTAAGATATTAAAATCATTCCAAAGTCATTGTGTTAGAGGTTAAAAAATACCCTTTAGAAAATTTTATTACAATTTAAACTGGAAAAAAATAATATTATCTATACTAATATTATAAAGAGGAAAGTACTGAATAGGCTCCGAAACTACTGAACCGATTTAGATAAAAGGTAAGAACATAGTTTGAGAGCCTGGGAAGGACATAGGATACGGACAGGTGTTTCATCCAGGAATTCATCCCTTAAGGGGGTGAAAAAAGGGACGAACATTTGTATGGCAAATCAATCTAGGGACGAACCCGAGCGAAGCGAGGGTGAGTTGCTAGTTAATAATATAATGTTACATTATTCCAAATTTTTTAAATCGAATATAACATAAAAACTTTTATTTCTTTTATATATATCAAATAATTACGAGTACTTCATGCATTCACTCACTGGCTACGAAACTCCAAATAGTGTAAATAAACTTACATTAATTGCTACGCGGAAACGTAGCATTAAGCTACATCTGTTCTACGAGCGCTACGAAAATGCTACAATTAGTTATGTACGCGGTGCTTCGCAGGGTTACATTTTATGGCCTTAATTATACGTATACATGTATAGATTATGGCACTTTAAAACCAACCACATTAGCTATCAAATGTTTGAATAGAAATATGCTGTTTATTTTGCAAAGGTCGAGTGTGAAATCTAAAGTTTGCTTCATTTGCATAAATGTATTGTTCTGTTGGCATTTCTCAATATCCAAGCCAAATATTCGTCCATACATATTATTATTCGGTTAATTTGAGCTAAAATACTGTAAAAAAATTATATAATATATAGATGACCCTTGCATTCATAATATTATAGAAGCTCTCAGATCGGACGTCGTTCTTCGACTTAATTCGCAAATACCCTCATACGGTAGCTTATTTTCGCAAAATGTTTATAAATAAGACAATATTCTAGATAATTCCTCTCTTTATATTTATAGACTTTCTGAGGTCTACACGAACTAACACAAACTCAGGAGGAACGAGGAACTAAGAACTTTAATTTACTAGTTATAATAGTAATAACTTAAAATTTACAAAAAAGTACTACGTATTATTATGTGGCGACAACCGCATTTTTTTGTATATTTTAACTTATTACTATTATAACCATGTACCTGCATCACTAGTTACATTACAAGAACAAAAGGTTGAAAGTAAAACTTCTAAAAATGATAAAATACCAGAATCAGATATTAGTACAAAAATGAAATTATAGTTCAAGCTAACAAAAAAGTTTTTTTTTTTTTAATTTTGAATTCTGTTTCATGGCAATCTGTTTATAAACAATAAGCCAATCCTGTGTTAGAATTATAATTCTTGTTATGAGATGTTAGTGCAAAGAAGCATCCATTGATGTTTCCCTCGCAGTGTGGCTAGAAGCGCTATAGAAGGCTCAATACACTATGTCTTTTCAGACGAAAGAATTGCGCTCTTTCGGCGCCCTGGAGTTCCATCGCTAATTTATTGATGTGTGCTGCCAGACGAATCTGATACTTTTACCTAGAATTTTTGATTTCTTGTTTGACTGTGTTCAATTTTAGATCTATGTGTATATATTTGTTTTTTACAAAGTATGGTATATCTAGCATAGTACGTAGCGTCTTGCTTTGAAATCTTTCTAATATTTCAACATTGTTGTTACTTGCAGTTCCCCATAGTTGGATACCATATGTCCAAATTGGTTTTATAATTGTTTTATAAATGAGTATTTTGTTGGTTGGAGATAGCTGTGAGCGTCTTCCAGTTAACCAGTAATAGTTTCTCATCATAGTGTCGAGTTGTTTCCGCTTGGTCCAAATATGTTTACGCTAGGTAAGTCGTTTGTCAAGGTACATTCCAAGGTATTTGGCATCTTCTGACTGTGGAACTTCAGTATTATATATTTTAACTGAAGGACAGAGTTGTCTTCTAAGTGTGAATGTTACATGTGTCGATTTATTTTGGTTTATTTTCATACGCCATTTATCAAACCACTCTTCAACTCTACTGACATGTGCTTGTAAGTTTGCTGATGCTAAGTTAGGATCATGGTGAACAGAAAGCAGCGCTGTATCATCAGCGTAAGTGGCAGTTAAGATGTCATCATGGGTTGGTAGATCAGCCGTATATAGTAAGTACAGAACCGGGCCAAAAATACTCCCTTGTGGTACTCCTGAGAGAGATTCGCACATGTTGGAGGTCTCAGAGTTAACCTTAACTTCAAAACATCTTTTGCCAAGGTATGACTTAAACAGTCTGGAAAAAGGGTGAGGAAGATGTTTTTTTATTTTGAAGAGTAAGCCCTCGTGCCAGACCTTATCAAAGGCCTGTTGTATGTCCAGAAAAACTGCTGAGCAATATTGTTTGTTTTCAAATGCTCTATAAATGATGTCGACAAGGCGATGAATCTGTTCTATAGTACCGTGTTTTTCCCTAAAACCAAACTGGTGTTGCGGTAGTACACAATCGAGGTAGGGTTTTAGTCTAGTGAGGATGATTTTTTCAAAAACTTTTCCAGGTACTGGTAGGAGGCTAATAGGACGATATGAAGCAGCCTCTTGTGGTGGTTTGCCAGGCTTTGGTATCATTTTCACCTGTGCAATTTTCCATTGACTAGGAAAGACTGAGATTCTAAGGCATGCGTTCAGTATTATAACAAGAAGGACTATACCTTTCCGTGGAAGCTCTTTAAGCAAGGTAGCGTCAATCTGATCGTATCCTGGTGCTTTATTATGTTCTAAGCTCATTAGTATAGATTGTACTTCTTTTAAGTTTGTGGGTTTGAGGGGTAAGCCGAGTTGTAGGGGTGAGTCTAGGTAGTTGCGTATTTCAATATCGTGATCTGGATGAGAACCAGGGAAAGGTTCAAAAACTTTCTGAAGATGTTGTGCAAATACGGCAGCCTTATCCTTGTCGGACCTAGCCCAAAGACCGAGATTATTCCTAATTGGTGGTGTATGACGAGTTGGTTTTTTGATTTGTTTCGTAACTTTCCATAGTGAGTGATCTGTTCTTTTAGATGGAGATAGTTTAGATAATTTCTTTTGAAGGTTGTCGTTTATGTAATTGCTTATCAGATTCTTGAGACTTTCAGAGGCTTTATTAAACTCTGTTTTATCGCTAGGAAACCCGGTGTTATGCCAAATTTTTCTAAGTCTTCTTCTTTCCTCTACTTTTTGTTTAATGTATTTTGGATAATAATGAGAATTTGGAGCGGGGTTTTTATCCATGGTTGTGGAGTTATGTGCTGCTTGGTGAATAAGGATATTAAATTTTTCGATTGCTGATTCTACATCCTCTGTGGTTTTTAGAGAAATCGCTAAGTTAACTCTGTTATTGATGGTATCTTTATATGTGTCCCAATTTGTGTTCTTGTTGTATAATCTTTGCGGGTAATCTGTCATGATGACTTTGTAGTCTAAATTTAATATAACAGGTGTGTGGTCTGAGGATAGGTCAACACATGATTCTACAATCATTTGATTAGTTGGAATGCTTTTGGTGATAAAAAAGTCAATTAAGTCTGGCAATTTATTTCTGTCTGCGGGCCAGTGAGTTGGTTCGCCATGTGATATGCATTGTAAGTTGAGTTCTGTAGATGTTAAGTATAACTGTCTCCCTCTTGGTGAGACAAGTCTTGAGCCCCAAAGTACATGTTTGGCATTCCAGTCACCACCACTTATAAATTTATTTCCCAGATTTGAGAAGTAATCCTTAAAGTCATTTTTAGAAAGAGAGTGTCTTGGTGGACAGTATATAGCTGAAAGTGATAGTTGGGATCCATTATCCAGAATTTTTATCGATGTTGCTTGAATTTTTTCAGTTTTATATTCTTCTAGAGGGTAATGTTTAATGCTAGTTTTAATGATGATAGCTGTACCCCCATGTGAGTTACCTGAGGGGTGGTTTGTAGTATATATGTTATAATTTTTAAAAATAACATATGATTGCGGTGTAAATCTAGTTTCTGATATCAGTGCTATATCAATTTTTTCAGTTTGTAAAAACAA
This sequence comes from Brenthis hecate, assembly GCA_951806755.1. Taxonomy (NCBI): domain Eukaryota; kingdom Metazoa; phylum Arthropoda; class Insecta; order Lepidoptera; family Nymphalidae; genus Brenthis; species Brenthis hecate. Next base: position 7,539,816 of record OX638269.1, read on the forward strand.
TTCAAACTCATGACGACGTTCAGTTAAGCCATTGGCATTCCAAGTCACTATTCTTAATCTTGGAATCATTTTTGCATCATGTGTGTAATTAATTGAATCATTCGATCCATCATGTTGTCCATCATGTTAGTCATGATTGCTTGAAATCTAGTAAACATGCTGTCTATTATTTCTGTAAGGTTATTGAGGTCAGTATTTTTATAATTGGTGGCAGAGAAGTGTTTAGCCTTGGTCGCATCTGCATAGGTCTTATCAGATATATTTTGTTTATCATTATTGATTTGTTGGTTGGTTGGCTGTTTAGCTGTTAGGTTTTGATTATGTATTGTTTGAATTTTTTGTGTGTCTATTGTTTTAGATTTAACTTTTAAAATGTTTTCTTTATATTGTTTATACTTTTTGCAGCCTTTGTAGCTTGCTGGATGTTTTTCTAGGCAATTTGCACAAGTTGCTTCAGTGTCTGGAGTTTTGGTACAAATTGTTGTAGGGTGCTCACTACCACATTTTACGCATCTGTACGGTCTATTACAATGGTTTTTAGAATGTCCAAACCTTTGGCATCTTTTGCACTGGAGGATTTCGTTTTTTTATATGGTGCCTCGAAAGAAACTTTCATGTAATTTAGCTTGGTAATTTTAAATATGTCTTTATTATTTTCTTTTGGTTCGAGATCTACAAAATAATATAAATATAATTTGTGTAGGATATTGTGAATGTTCCTAACGTCGTGGCCAAGTTCTTGAAGTTCTTGTTTAATTTCAGCAGTATTTTCTGATGAGTGTATTCCTCTTAGAACAACTCTGTAAGATCTTTCGCTCTTAAGTTTATATGTGTAATGACTGATGTTATTGTCAATAAAGTTGTCTCTTATTTTCTTATATGTGTCTACGTCAGATGGCATTAGTTTCACAATATGACCAGATTTAAGCGTGGTCATAGAATAATTCTTAGTGTCAGTTATTTTGTTTAAAATGTCTTTCAAGGATGAGATATTGATAACACCTGTGATAAATATAGGTTCTGGTTTTGGTATTTTTAAAGTTGATTGTTTGTTGGTGATATCTTCTTCTACATTCGTTTCCAATGCCTGAAAACGGTTTTGAGTTGGTATGGTGTAGTTAGTCTTAGTTTTTGATACTTTTTTTGTATTTCCATCTGGGCTTATATCATTCCTTTTTCTTTTGGATAAGGGCACCTGATCTTTTTGCCAGTTTTGCGTGGTATTTGTTAACGCCTGTTTTTCATTTGTCGAAGGGATTTTTATTTCTTTAGGTATGTGTCCGACGGAGCTACTTCTGGTTCTTTCAAACATGCATGTGTGAAAAGTTTGCTGGATCATCTTTGAAGTTAGGTTTGGATTAGTTAAAAAAAATAAAGACCGTGCAGTACATATAATAGGAGTACGTGATTTGAATCATAAACATATATGTATTATTAGAAATTTTTAGTAAGTCCGTGCGTATTCTGCACTTGTGTAATGAATGTTCGTTTAAAAAAAAATGTATGGTTATTTGACACGTTTGGCTCAGTCTGTGGTGAGCCTCGTTCGAGTTCCGCTAGGAGCATTCATTTGTGTGATGAGCACGAATCTTTGTACTCGAGTCATGGATATTTATAATGTGTATGTATTTAAAGTTATATATGTGTAGTGTATCAACTATCTAGTATCTATAACACAAGCCTCGTAGCTTAACATGGAACTAAATACTGCTGTGTATTAATGTCCCAACATATTTATTTATTTAGATCAGTTCGATAAATCTTTCTTGCGTTATTATGCGCATACATGCAAAGGTTTCTGACATAGTACCATCAATGTACGATAGACGTTGTGCAAGTCATATCAGATAGCTTGAAATTTATTACTCTGAATACAACAGGTACAGACAGTCAGCACTTTAGGTTTATACATACGTATATATGTAAATTTGGATAAGTAACGTGAATAGTCAATTAATAATTTCAACAATGTCTGTATAAACAAGAAAATATATATATACAGATAAATAAAATTGAAGTGTCTGCTTGTAATGTCAACATAACAGTTTTTTACTAAATTTACGTGAAATTACTAGTATATACGGTACTTAAAAGAAAAAAAATATATAAAATTTTAGTCTGTTTGTTTCGAGTTCCGACTTTTACTAGCAGATAGCTAGCTGATACTTGCTGATATAAGGAGTAACTTAGGCTATTTTTTATTTTAAAAAAAGAGTTATGTTTCCGCTCAAAATAGTTACAACGTACCTAGGGATGAATTCGAGGCGAACGAAGCAAGCTAGTTTGATATAAAAAGCAAAATTAAAATTTTTGAAAAAACCCACGACGGTTAAAAAGTAATTGAAAAAGGATAAAATAATTAAAAAACCCTCGACTTAAAAAATAAATGTACCGCGAGATAAACTCAAGCATATCCGTCGGGGGCTGCCATTATGAACTAGTTCTGCAGTTTTATAGTAACGTGAATAATTTGAGATTTTTTAACGCTAACTTACACCTATGGGCAGGCGATGCCCCTACAGTGGGGACCTTTAGAATTTGATGATGATACTTATTTTTATTGACGATAATTTAAAATATTAAAATAGTGATGGCCCTTCCTTGATAAGTCCAACGGTACCGTTTTATATCGTCTTTCGGATTTCATAGGATAATATAATAATAATAATGAAATTTTTATTTCTCAAAAAGACATATGTACATATTGTAGTTGAAGATATTTAGCACAGTACAAAATGAAACAAATAATTTAAATTATCAATACAAATAATACGGTTGTCTCTGTTGCCGTACATTTATTACTCATTCATTACGGCAAACAGTGCCAATCCCTCAAATAATAATTATATTAGTTTCAAATCAAGATAACGTTTTAAACAAATCTATCTTTTCGGATTTTTTCGCGGATTTATTTTGATAAAAAATAAAAATAAATCCGCAAAATAATCTAAAAAGATATTTATTTAAAATTTTAGCGTAAATCTAAGACAGTACTATCGAGATAACAATTAAAAGGGACTACAATTTATTTCTAAGATTTAATTATGTATTAAGTTACAAAATAAGCTAATAAAATATGAGCGTTGAATTCTAAAACAAAAATAAAGCACGCAAACTCGTCTTTCACCGCCTTTAGTAAAATGAAATTTTAATATCGCTTAATTAAAGGAGAAGTAACATCCGCATATGAGAAGGGCCATCGTCATCACGAATAAACTTGCGAATGGTGTTTGCATGCCAAATTTAATTTCGTACTTACCCCCGTTTAGGCGCAAACAGTGGATACGTAATGAATAAAACATGTCTTGCTCATATATCGCTCTAGCCTTCCGAGTGTGCTCATAGAAAAGGCGATTTGTCAGTGTGACTTTTGTTTATTTGAACTTTTTCAGCTTTTGCTATTAGATTTTTGTGGTAAGTATTATTTTTGATGTTCAAAATATTCAAAAATTGTATTTTGTATTTAATACTAGCAGATCCGGCCACGAGTTGTGCCACATGTATGAAAATCATTAATTAATAATTTTGCAATAAAAAAAGGAAATAGTCGGGATAAAAACTATAATATCTTTTAAGATGAGACAAATCACACATTAAAAAAATACATTGTAATCGGATAAGTATTTGGTTCATCTCGAACCAAAATCGTGACACGAGAATTTATTTATTAAGATGTAATCCAGTATTTTTAATGCATAGCGTTCGTTTTGATAGCCTAATTCTGTAAGGACATTGATTATTACTAAGAAAGAATTTAACCCCTTAGGTATTCAGCCTTTTTTGACGTCCCACTACTGGGCACGGGTCTCCCTTCAATACAAGGGATTTAAACCCTTCTTAGGCTTAAAAAAGATGACATTTATGTGAAAAATTACATACTTTTAATTTGATAACTGTCCACATGAGTTTCAACTTATAATTATTATTTTTCTTCGACATAGTTAATAAAACTAGTTTTATTATGTACAAAAAGATATTATATATTATTAATTATTCATTAATAAAAAATATTATACGTGTGAAGTTAGAATTTCTGTGTTCTTGAAATTTTATATTGTTGACTTCCTCCGAATACCATTTCGGAAGGTAATGTAAAGTACAATAGAAAAAAAATATTACTTAAGTATTGTAAATTTTATTTTATGTCTTTCATATACATTTTATTAAAACAAATATTGCTCTTAGTAAGTAGGAGTGCTGCTACTTAAATCTTAAAACTAGTCCAAGCATCTTAACTTTTTAAAGTTCCATCATAAGAAAAACTACGTAGTAACTTTCAATCGGTTAAGAAGTGCGCGTTCTCTTGGTTTCGTTAAAGTAGATTTAACTTCCAATTTTATAAGTTTTTCAATATAATAGTTAATATTAAAAACTTCTGGTCAAGTCATGTTTGCTGTAAAATAAGATTGAATAATTTTGTTTTATATTGTTTACAATAACCACCCCCATCCCCTCTCATTTCGCTTCGTATTTTTGAAGTATCTATCTATTCCTAAGTATATCATTTGGATGAAAACCTTATTGTTCATTATAACGTAACCATTCAACAACAGATTAACCGTATGGAAAATACACGATGATGTTGCTCTGTTGATGCGTTGTATTATCTCCGCAATCATAATAATGGTAAAGATTTTCAAAACATCAAAAAAATATTATATAATCTGCTACATAAATAAAAAATGAAGATTCGTATGTTTGTCTTCTATGCGTTCTTAAATCATTGATCCCATTGTTATGAAACTTTTAGATTACATGGATGTATAATTACGAAGGTTCCTGGCAAAAAAAGGATTTTTTTCTTTGGACTGAAGCTCAGGTTCGCACCAGAGCAAAGCAAGGGATAGTCGCTAGTTAAAAATGAAAAGAAGTTAAAATAACACAAACTTAAGTATAGTGATTTAAAAATAACTCGTAGGCATCTCTGCATTTCCTGGCCCTCATCGAAGCAAGGCAATATAGAGCTTTGACGATTTTCTTTTCAGAATTTCAAGTGAATCTAAAGTCCTTTAGAGTTGTATAGCTGCATTTTATATGCTTGCACTTTATCTATGTAAATACGTCTTATTGAATAAGGTATCGCTCCCAACCTTGTAATGTTTGTTTTATGATAGCGAAGATGCTTCTTTTTATATTTCATAGAACCAATTTATTGGCATTTATAAATATGCGGGATTCTACCGCGACCAATATACGTAGTTATAAAATATTGTGTTAAATAAAACAGACAATAAAGTTCCTTTCGAAAACTAGCTTATATACATATATAAACTACAGATTTACACTATTTTATGTATATAAACTACGGAACATATAAGTAAAGTTATGTCATAAAGCTATGGTTTTTTTTCTGAATTGAATTTCACTGACTAAGTTTAAAGAGATTTGGGTTTAAGAAAAACTTACTACTACAGAAAGATATTTACGTACAATATTATACATTGGTCCCATACCGGGATCGGTTGTTTGTATCCATTTACAAAGAGAAACACTATGCCGTGACGATTGGGTAGATGTTGTAATTAAACTGTAATAGAGCTAAAAGTTGTACTTTCAACACAATTAAAAAAAATGAGCTTAAAGTGTATTGCTTTCGAAAACTTTCCCTGTAAAAGTTATAGACTGAATCTTACTCAAATATAAATACGAAAGTGTATACGTATGTGTGTATATAATTACTATATCTAGTGTACAATATAAAACAAAAAAAGAACAAATCCAGACAAAAAATGCAAAATCAAATAAAACGCTATCCAACAGTGATTATTTTTTCTAACACGATTGCGTACTCATTTGAATTTCAAATGCATTCAGTATTGTTCAATTTTATTCATTACGTTTTTTCTTATCTCTATCAAAAGATCCTACTGCGTTTCTTAGTTGAGATATCGGAGTGTAGAGTAGATGTTTGTGGAGTTTTTTTTTGTAACTAAGTATATTTTTAATGCTAAATATAAATTATACATATACGAAATATAGGGAAAGTGGTAGCCCAGTGGTTACGCGCTTGTTTAGGAAACTGTGTGAAACGTGTTCAAATCAAGGGTCTCGCAACTCTGATATTTTCATGGGTAATCATTTTCAACTTTATTACCACTTACCTTCCGGTGAAGGAAAACATCGTGAGGGAACGTGCATGTCTGCGAGAACCTAGTTTTCGAAAGGCATGTGAAGAAACATTGTTTTTAAGAACCTATTAGTAGTATTATAAATGTTGAACATGAAAAAGTTACCTACAAACTCAACTTCGTTAAAAATAATAATAATAGAATACTTTATTATTTCATTTTTTTTATATATTTTTTAATTATCATATTTATAAGATAGCTAAAAATGTTCTTCTTAAGTTAAAATACTTATAGATATAGATATATTAATAATAATAAAATATTGGCGCAATCTGCATTGTTGCTAGTCTGTACGTAACGAAGGTAATTGAATTTCTATGAGAAGAGAGCCAATCCCAAGAGATAACCCAGACATTTGCATAAGATGCAACGTGCACTGTATGTCGCCTATATATATGTTATACTAAAATATTGACTGTAGATACACGGTTTAAAAGCAAATTGATAACGATATACCTATGACATATAAGCAAGTGACAAAATGACAATATTATTATAATATGAAAAACTTTATGTAAACAACCTTTAGTGAGAGGATTTAAGTAGGCGGAAACGAGACGGTGCAATAATAACATAGATAAATTGAAACACAGAGCGGGAAACTAATGGATGTTTTTATGCCTAAAACCGACTTCAAAACACTAAGAAGTAAAAAAAAATTAAATGGGATTTTTCATTAACTACACGAGTCACTATCAAAAATATTCAAATCGTCTCAAGTGTTCAAGTGTCAAAAATATCAAGAGTTTCCTTAATTTCTCCAGGATCTTATTATCAGATCCTAACCTGATGACCTCGAGACCACCTCCGAAGTATACCCTTTCAAACAAAAAGATTTTACCAAATTTCCAAATTATATAAAAAATAAAAGATTTCGACGCATTGAGAACCTCCTTTCTTGAAGTCGGTTAAAAACATACATATGAAAATCTTTTCAATCTTTAAGTGTAATTAGATTCACAGATAAAAAATAATAAAATGGAAATTTAAGAAAATGTTATTAGTTTTATATCACATTTTGGTATATAATAAGCATACAGTACAATGCAAAAAGTTGAAATGCACAAAGTAATTAGTTGCTAATTTCAGCAAAAACGTATGCAAATGATCAAGAGAAACGGATATTACTGTCAAACACACGCCGGGCTGCGGGCAGCGCGACCACAGGTATGTAAAATTAACAATTTGGCTTTTCAACCACCCACGCGATTTACGTACATATATGGTTTTTTAACTAAGTTTTGTTAAACCAATATGGAACTCGTTATTTTTTGAACAGAATCTATGTTTTGATGGCACTGTCAAGTCTGCTAAAGATGATATTAGATATTAGTCTAAGATTGTGCTTCACTTAATTACTTGTTCGTACTATTAATATTATCCAGTAAGTAAATAGATGAAGAACTTTTAGTAATATTAATCTCTATATTATGATAGACTTATTTGAAATCTTTAGTTTTCAAACAAATCAAGTAAGATGACAGAAGTATTTTGATTCTAATGTTGAAATGAACATTTTAAAGAAGTTCTATTAAATTTTATCTAAATATTGAACAATTGAAATAATAATATTTCATGAATGATATCAGGTATTCATAATATACATTCGCGATATCTCATAGTTCTTAGCATTTAATTCATTTATTACTAGCGACTAGTCTGACCTCTGCTTAAGCTAAATTAACTTATTTTACATAATAAATTCCATGGACATCTCTTTATATGCATGTCTCTCCATTTGTCGAATAAAACATAGACGAAGCTATAGCTTTACTACTTAATCTTTGTTACAAAATCGTGAACAATTATTCTACTCCACGTCAAATGTCCGTTAGATAGTTCATATTTGATGGGCCCAGGCCGATATCAATAAGCTTTTATTTGCAACATTCTGAAATAAAACGTCCGCTGAAAATGTAAATAGATCCGGCAAATATAGTATCGCCCTTTGACAAAAATTCAATTTGGCCATTGAAACTCGCACTCAGTGGAGCTTTGAATGCAACGAAGACGCTACCTTAGCAACTTAGCTAAGGTGTCCCTTACAATATTATTGAAGCAACGTCATGAGAATAGCAGTATTTTTACTTATTATAAGATTAGAAAATGAAAAATTAGGATTACAAAAAAGATATTTAATTTTAGCAAATAATAAAATTTCTAAAACAAATTGAATGAATGTACAATAACTCCTTGTTTTTTAATGATGAGAAATACCTTTACGCATACCACCTGTATACATACACATGTGGGTGCCACTGGCTAGAAAAACAAAACCTCCCTCGTCTTAATAGGGCGTGGCAGGATTGCTTACGCACACAACCATGACGCCTCGATGGCAGGTCTGCCAAAGCAGACCACAACGACCATGAGGTTACTCCAATGGTCCACTCTACTATCAGAGAAGTTCCAGATATCCAAGCAATACAAGAAGCAACCCGCATGGTACATCGCCGAGATCACCGAGGTGGGCCGCCTCCCGGTGCGTTTTATGGCTTCGCGCCCGGCTGGAAATCGTATAAGAAATTTATTATAAAATTCAATAACTACGAGGTTAACAAGTCAAACGGTTCCATAACATAACTCTTTAACGCTACGCACGGCTGATGACAAAATGCGAGTACGTAGATTGAATTCGATGTTTTCTCGGACAACAGCCGCCCATGAATCATTGATGAACGCAAACGTCCGTGGTAGCGCTCTCGCGCGACTTCATCTCGATTATGTTCGGGGCAGTGATACTGCGTGTCACGGGTCATGTAAGGGATGCTGTGCTTTTGTCATATCTGTTTATACAAATCTCAGATCAAGTAAACTAATTTTACAATCTTTACTTTAAATAAAGTCGCTTCCCACCGTCTGTCTCTCTGTAGAATTTTTAAGCTACGCAACGGATTTTAATGCGGTTTTCACTATCATTCAGATAATTTTATTTTGGTTTATATGTATAATACCTATGTATATATAGTCTATCTATTCCATACTAACCTTTAAAACATACCTAGGATGAACCCAAGCGAAGATGAGGGGAGTGGGTCTGGATGAGTCGCTAGTGTATGTTTTTTTTTACGGACGGACGTAAAATTTTATATTTAGAATACAGATCGATGACCTGAAATAATATATAGGATAATTGTTAGGGATGCATTCGAGCTAAGTGAGCATTAAGTTGCTAGTTTGAACGAGTCTCAGACTGGTTAATTAGAATTATGCAACTGTGCCAGCGTAACCGCCTTTTAAAACATAAACTTTTTTTAGTTGTAAGCATCCGATCATAACTTTGACAGCACGGAGGATAAATATACACGGATAAATATATATCTAATATATTTAAACGAGCACTTCTTGTATATGTATATATATATATATATATATATATATATACATATACATATATACAATATTAAGTAGTCTTAGTTACAATAAGATCTCAATGTTATTAAAGTGTTTAATAAAAATTATGTTTGAGAAATTCATTTCGCGAGTTCGAGTCCCACTGGGGACATTCATTAACCCGCGACTGCTGGCACAGCAAGTAGGGTCACTACAAACTGAGCCAAACGTGTCGTCTCAAGTTTAACACAAAATACTTTTATCGGTAAGCAAATGTGTGAAGCACGATCTTACTTCGGATCTTAGACTATAACATATGAAACAGAGTAATCCCTCTATACTTTGTACGAGCTCGCATCTCGTGGTGTTAACATGGCTCAATAATTAGCATCGCCGTTACTTTACGAAGTCAAACTCTAACTCGAGTGTATGTTGCTTTTGTTTGGGAATCTGTACTTATGTTAATGTAACAAAGTTAGATACGAGTGTGTTAACTTCTGAGATTCCGCGGTAGAGTATATGTTGAGTCATTACAATAAAGTCTATATAACGTTTGATTACAGAGTGAAAAGTTACAGCTTTTTTACTTCTATCATTTGTTAAGTTTTAATTAGATTTTGTTTATGGTATATGTATACTCTATATGTACGGTACGTATGTTATAACTTTGGTTCAAACTTGAAAATTATATTTTAAACAAAACTATCTTTTCGGATTATTTTGCGGAATTATTTTGATTTTTGGTTCCCGACGTTTCGAATGCTTTACAGCAATCATGATCACGGGAGAGAAAAAACTGCTGTAAAGCATTCGAAACGTCAGGAACCAAAAGTCAAAATGAATCCGCGAAATAATCCGAAAAGATAGTTTTATTTAAAATGTCAAATATTCGCGTAGATCTAAGAAAGTATTATTGAAAATTATATGTTTAAAATATCTTCACATCTGTTTTAATTAATTCATTTAAATAAATCAACAGTATAAGTTTTATATACTACGGCGGCTTTAGTGCTTATGTGTTCAAACAACGAATTCTTCTACTTTACAGTGAAGATTATTTTTTCTTGTATTTTAAAGTAAAGCTTTATTTAGAAGATTTATATACATATGTAGATAAAATACATACTTTAAAAGTCAATAATTCTAAATGAAAAACACAGTCGGTAAAGTGGCCGTTTTGACAAATAAGTATTGAGACGACGACGATACGTACAATATATTTTACGCCATTTTAGTTAACATTTTGCATATAATGAGCACCCCAGAAGCAAACCTCAAGTCAATTGCAAAAGCCACAGTATGTTTTTATAAAAGTTAATTTAATAAGAACGTCTTCACAAAACACAATTATCTATGAAATATTCATACAAAAAACAAGAAACGGAAACTTAAAAAAGACAATCAGATCTGTGATTATTCCCGGCGGGTATCGTTCCAAAATATCGTTCTAACTTATATTGAAAAACTTGAGCAATCCCTACAATTTCTCAGCGTAATTGCCGAGAAAATACTTGAAAACATTTACCACATGCGAGGAATTAGGATTTCGGATGTTTAGACATGACTACAGAATCCAATCATTTTCAACGGTTTTTGTTCTCTTCATGAATAGAGTCAAATTATTTATTTAAGTATTATCGCTGTAATTTATATATTATGTAGGAATAAATGTTAACATTTACTCTTTATATATATATATATATATATATATATATATATATATATATATATATATATATATATATATATATATATATATATATATATAGTGTTGATAGTACTTATTTATATAAGAAATATATTAAATACGACGAAATTTGAAATTTGAACAGCAAAAATTACTTGTATGGTGTTTTATTTGATAATGCTTTCTTTGATTTTCACGAATATTTGATATTTTAAATAAAACTATACTATATACTTTTTGGGGTTTTTTGGATTATTTTCATTTTCGGTTAAATTATTTAGTGTTCTATAAATAATAATATGAGATAATTGAGTATTTTTGTATTAGGCCAGTAACACGAGTGACTTCTTAGTCACGTAGAGTAGACTATCTTGAGTGAGATTAAGATTAAGCCTATTTTATTCTGGAAAAGTGAAGCTTTACCCATCACAAAAGCTAATATTAATAATTTTATTACCAAAGTAATATAGAAAGCTTATAATTTCATAAGCAGAGATGCCTATCGCGTTCGTCGAAGTGTAGTATTAATTGCATAGTTCCTTTCGCTTTGGTTTTGCTGTAAATTGTTGTTTCCTTTCAGACTGCACTGTACTTTAACTTATGTTAGTTATTTTCTTACCACTAATAGCTCAAAAAGTATGTCGAGCCGATGAAAACAGTATATAATAGATTGGTAACATATATTAGCTACAGCTCATATTTTTTATGGAATTATACTGGAATCATGAGATATCATGAACCGACTCCAGGATAGTGAGATTTAAATTAATATATACCAAAATCTCAATAACTCTTTTTAAATAACACTCATTGTTAGTAAACATAATATTTTTTTTTAATAACAAGTTGTTTTCAATATAACATACTAGTGTTAATTCGTATATAAAGCATAAATTACCTCTTAGAGTATCTTACTACTGCTGTTTAAACAGCACTTACAAAAATGAATGTTCAGGTAAATATAAATTTAATCTATCGCCCGAGTGAGCCATAAAAGTGGGGACGATAGCTTGCAATAAATATCGTAGACTCGCTAACCCGGAGATAGGTGGCCATACTTACCTCGATAGCTGAGACAAACAACACTAAAGTAAGTATACCTATAGTTTAATTTTATTAAACTAGTATCATTAATACTTTCTTATATTTACGCGAATATTTCACATTTCAAATAAATTCAAATTCAAAATATTTTATTCACCATTAAATTATTACAAGTTTTTACTGAACGTCATGAGTCTACTACCAGTTCGGAAAGAAGAAGCCTCAGACCTGAGAGGAACTGGCGAAAGAAACTCAGCGGGACTTTCGTTTATTTTTTATTATAAAGTTAAGTTATAAATATGTAAAACTTTCATTTCGGATTTTTGCGCGGGTTTATTTTGATTTTTGGTTCTTTATAGTATCCTTAAGTGTATTTTTGGTACTAACTAAACTACTTCACATTCTGGGATAAAAAGTAGCCTATACTGTAGTAGTACATTCTCCACTAGCTTTCTGTTACTCCATTGCCGCGTGAAAGATGGAGAAATTAATAAATATTAATTTTATACAAATTTAATATTATGTAAGAACAAAGAGCCAGCCCTCACTGCTTTGAGGGCCTAATTATATAATTACACACGCCGTGCGCGCCATACATTATTTTTTTATCTAATACTAACGACTTACCCGCTTCGTTTAGGTGCGTATGGGCCCTAAACTTGTTTGGCTTAGAAACGCGTAAAGACAAACGTCCGAAGAATAATTTTTGTTTTAAGGCCAGAAACTTTCGCGTATACAGAGTAGCCCACCAGTTTAAGAACGCATAGAGGACAAACATACAATCATTTTTATTTATATATATAATAAATACTAATACTTTATGTAGAGCATTTTTTAAAGCTATGTACATATGAATAAAAATAAAACAGCAATTCTCACTTCGTTGTTGATAAAATATTTTTATACAAAAGGTCATCAAGGTCTGATTCTCAAGTCACCATTTTGATTATATAAAATTAAAAAAAAAACTCAAGTATTCGATATTAACATATTTCGATATTAACATATTTCGATGTTCATATTTTTAAGTGATTTTTTAACATGTGAATCTTTGAAAAAAAAAATTATTTCAAAACGGAAGTTCATATATAAATTCCCATGTATAAAATATTTACTAATAACGCGTCATTTAAAGTTTTAATTAAGATAATATATTTTTTAAATTCGTTGAATAAACGATTATTAAATAAGAATATAAGCATGAAGCACAAGGCATACAGTCTAGTAAAATATAGTATAGTTATTTTCAACGAGACTGTCCTAAATTTTTCCTGTTTATGGAAACCACCTGGTAAGTACGGTGCAAACTTTAGGATATGTTAGCATGGACTTTAAAATATGTTCTGTTTCTAATGCATTTTGGATATAGCGTGTCTTATGTCTTAGTTTGCTCACGTTTTACGTATTGCTTATACTTTGATGAATGTTGCTAAACTGCGTTTACATAATTTACTCATAGTTGCAGTCCAAAGTATCAAGGTTTGTTTGGCTTATATTTATTACTAGCTTAGTATGGAATAGATAGACTATATATTATATATACATATATAAGTACAAAATAAACAGTACTGAACTTTTCGTTTTTCCAGCTGATATCTTGGGTTTCCCTATTTTTGTTTTACTTAAACCACCTCAAACATACCCCCAACAAATCAAGAAAAGAATTATACAAATCGTTCCAGCCGTTTTTGAGTTTTAGCGAGACTAACAAACAGCAATTGATTTATTTTTATATATATATATATATATAACGTTGAAAATTTCCTATAGTGTAGTCTTTCACTAGTAAAATAATTTAACTACCTTCATTGTACGTAAGTATTTTCATAAACTAACTAAATAACAAGAATGCAAAATACAAAAAGATTTTTCTAAAAATGTATCGAGAGTTTAAAATCTATTGACATCCTCTAGACAAAACGTTAACCGGACGACAGCTGACAGCTTTTAGATTTAGTAAACTAAAATAGCTGCGAGCTCGTCGCACGCCGAGCCAATTGTGTTGCTCTTCACTATTCTCTTAAGGAAATTATGTGAAATTTCCTTCGTGAACATTTTGAATGCTCCAAATCATAACATTTAATGTTACTTTAACAAGTTATATTTGTTTCTCTTTATTAAAATGTAAGAGTTTTTATTCATTAACGAGGTCTTTAATTGGATACTTAAATTATATATCAACGTGTCCAGTACAAACTTATACCTCTGACAGAAATCGAATCTGGTATGACTTGTTTACAAGCAATATTAATATATCGTAGAGAACTAATGTACAATGAATGGTTTGGTAACAATATATTAATACAATAAATCACTCAAACCCTTACTATATTGTGCACGCTATTTTTAAACTCTAATACATCAGAATAAGTTTTTTTTTTTAAATTAAGGTTAAAACTAAATTTAAATAATGTCCTCCTGACCGATTCCGGCCACGGTGGCCAATCTCATTAAGACTAGCCAACTGCGCAGGAGATATTATAGTGCACAAGTGTGGTGTCAATTCCTGTCACTCTTATACGATGAATCTTATACGACGACTACTAGACACGACCAGTGAGAGTTAAGGCGCAGGACCGACGGCTTTAGGTGCTCTCCGAGGCTCGGGGATGAAACACCGCCAACTTCCCAACTCCGGGCTATTAATGAGACTTACTAAACAGAAAAACTCAATTACTTGGCCCGACCCGGGACTCGAATCTAGGACCTCCGGGTGTGACGCCGTACATGCTAGCCACTACACTACCGAGGTAGTTAAATTTAAATATATAACATACTTTAAAAGTACACAGCGCATAAAATTTGTCATAGCAACTTTATTTTTCACTATATAAAAAAAAACTTTTCTCTGTTATCTATATAAAAAAATATTTAAAAAAAATACTATTTTTTGAAGAAAAATTCTTGCTGTAAACAATATTCCGTATTAAAAGTAAAATTATCTAGAATCCCATCGTTAAAAGCTTTGGACAGTAAAGAAAATACAATACAAATTCATTATTAAAAAGTGTAATTGAAGGAAACTTTTCTTAGCGTTTCCGATTCTAGCATTTCAGCCTCGCTGTTAACATTTCAATAGTTCAGAACTACGAGTAACAAGTAGTGACAAACGTCCTCTTTTTGTGCACTTAAAAGTCTTCAATTGTCCATTCTAAGCGCTCCATAGAAATCTTATAAATTAAATGAGCAATTCGTATATACAAAATGGTCCATTTATAGTGGACCAAGGATTTTTTGCAGGTAGAGGACACCTAACAAGCCATTTAAAACCAAGATTAGTTTGATTTCTTTTCTTTTTTTTTGGGAATTGTCTACTCCAATCATGCAAATCAATTTTATTTAAATACCATTCTACCAAATTGCATGGAATTTGGCATGTGAGTAGAGAAGTCATGTAGAAAGCATACAATGTAAGATTTGTATGTTTTTTCTTAGCATGTTCTATTTATTTTAAAATTTATGTTGATTTATTTATTTTTGTTTCAAATAAAAAATACTTTTGAAAAATCACTGTCGTAAAATTATTTTAACTAGGAACTTGTTTACGACGATCGGCTTTAACCATTTGGATCATTTTTTTTTTTAGATAAGGTTTTGCTTTTTAAGAATAATTTATTATCTCTTAATAGTGTTACTATATACATTTATAGAAAATAACAATAAAATATATTTTTGTGATTTGAAACGGAGTAGCTACGAGTATCTTCATTTTTTACATTTTGTCAGAACTCTTGATATTTCGATACTACAGCGAGTACTATGTAATGCTCAAGGGCATAAAAAATTCTTTCGGGTGGGTGTTGACATGTTTATAAGCAGACATAAATATATCTCTGTCTGTTCACGCGTTTTCCTTTGCACATTAGTGTTTCCTATACATATAATAAAATTGTAACTAAGCCGAATCTGTACATTAAATATTTTTTGTGAAATCTTATTGAAATAGACATTATTATCGATACAGAGGTCGAATCTATAGTTTTTAGAATTTTTGTCTGTCTGTCTATCTGTCTGTGATCGCATCACGGAAAAACCACAAGAGGGATTTTAATGAAATTTGGAATGATGATAGCTGGTTGTTCAGGTCAACATATAGGATAATTTTAACTGCTGGAAGATATCTCATCTTTAAGAAATCTACACTAAACACTAGTTACTGTATGTATGTATTCAGCACTTTTTAACGTGCCACTGCTGGGCACGGGCCTCCCTTCAGTGCGAGGGGAATCAGGCTATAGTCCACCACGCTGGCCAAGTGCGGGTTGGCGGACTTCACATATCTTTTGAAAACTTGCTAGGTTCTCTCAGATATCCAGGTTTTCTCAGAATATTTTCCTTCACCGCAAGGCAAGTGGTGATCATGTTGGAAATGATTTGCACATGAAAATATCAGAGGTGAGAGACCCGGGATTTGAACTCGCTTCACTCGGTTTCCCAAGCGAGCACGTTACCACTGCCTATTAGTTACTGTATACACATATTTAAATACAAAAAGAAATTTATTTAAAAACTAATACGCCCATGAATTTCTATTTTACTTTGAACAAATATCCAATCCTTTTATCATACGATATGAAATTGTTCAGAACTTTTCCCAGCCAAAATTTTACCAAAAATATGACAGCTACTACAAATTGACACCGAAATAAATAAAGCAAACATTAAATTTTAATACTAGATGAGAGAGAACTTAATACTAGACTACTCAATACAAACAGAATGGATCAAATAAGTGAAAACTCAAAGAATTTACCAGTATATCATAAAGAGTTCTCTTATCCATCTCCTAGCTCCATCATCAGATCAGCTCGATGATCTAATTTTATTGTTAATCTAAAGAAATTACGTTCAGAACAATCTAAACTTGCATTAGTTCAATAAAAATAAATTAAGCCTTTATTCCATGAATATTTCAAGGACGCAATCAACGTAAAAAAACGACATAAAGTTATTTTATGAGCGAGAACAACTCCCTAGTATAATATTACGTTATAACTTATTTTATCTATCCTTTTTAGAAATCATTCATAGTTTTCACTTTAAGCTACCGCAATTGTCTAATATGCATGCCATAATTCATTTCTATGAGTATTTGCTCTGAGATTGCGGATAATTGAAACTCAAATAAGTGGTATCCAGGGCCGTCTTCGTAGGCACGTTCCAATTGGAAAGTAATCCCACGCCAAACATTTGTATGTCTCAATCGCGTTTTCCCCACCATGAAAGCTGACCAAAGGAAATTACACAACGTATCTAATTATAATACCACCATCCATTACTCGTTCAGTTCAAAATTACCGGTTTCATATATATTGTAAGCGTCAATGCACTCTGTAGTGCTTTAGATTGAACCCTTAATACGATAATTGGGCAACGCTGTATTTCAGAGTGGTTATGAAAGACACGGCGAGGCCGTTTCGTGTCATTATGCGCGGATGTAAATATTTACTTTGAACGTTAAACGTAAATTAAAATTTTAATAAAAATACTTTTTTTCTCGCTTTAGTACTCTTTGGGTACTTTACCTCTTTATTATTAGAATTTGCTACATTATAATGAAAATTAATGATGGCGTGGTGCTTTTATTTTAATATTTTTTTACTGCATAGTTTTTACGATTCCGTAGCTAAATGGCTAAAATGAAACCCTTATAATTTCGCCATGTCCATTGTCCGTCTTTCAGTATGTCTTTATTTCACAGCCATTTTACTCGAAGACTATTGAAGTTACACTGCTGAAAAGGACGTGTGTATCTAATGTGAATCCCTAGATTATTCTGTAGTCGAAGTAAAAAAAAAATACAGGTGGCACGCCATACATGTTACTGTGGGGTGAAAACATTTTTTTTAGGTCTACATATTAGATATTTCTAGACAGATCTTTAAAATTCAGATTGATGTTTTTCAGCTACTTTTTATTCTAGCCAATATGTACTTGGAGAGATATAAATAACTCTGCTTCTAAAGTCGTAATATTTCTCTAACTTTAAAGCACGGATCGGAAAATTATGAAAAATAATGAGATAATAGAGCTTCCATTCCATAATATTTTCATTAAAAATTATTTCGAAGAAGGTACATGGAGAAGTTTTTGAGATATGGGACATATTTCGTTTCATGAGTTTGGCTGCAAAATTAATTTTGTTTCTCATAGTAATATTATGAAATACAAACATATTTATGCCATATACAAAATAAATATCGTAGCTGGCTAAATATTTTAATTTTTTTTATTTTTGACGTAAGAAAATAGTATGTTTAAACCAAACAATGTTTCTGATTTTCGTCATAAAAATCACATATATTTTTTTAGTTTAGTTTGACAATATTTTTAAATATGTCAATGTGTTTGTTAGTTTTTGTTTTTATGCACCAACATTTTTATTTCCATAGAGATAGTCTATAGGCCGAGAGTGGTATAGCTAACTTCCACAGCAGGCAAAACAATCCCGATACACAAAGTGCTTCTCGTAGAATATTAGCCTGTGGAAGTAACAAACATTATTTACCGGACGTTTTAATGAAACTACAGGAAGTAATTATACTTTGTTATTGTTTCTTTATTGAAGCAAAGATCATAATATTTTTTATATTATATAATTATCTTAAAGATATAAGAATAGGAATAACTGAGGAAAAGATAAGAAACAAAAATTCTTGGGTAAATGGGTCTTTTACATTGATATTTACAATTTTTTTTTTCATAAAAATAAAATAAATTTGTATGGCTCTTCAATCATTGTATGCATTTCCGTACATAATTTTAAGTTCAATTAGAATCTATTTTATATTATATACCACTTTTTCAGTATTATTTTCTTTTTCAGTAGTAAAATTTCATCTATACATATAATAAAATTGTAACTAAGCCGAATCTGTACATTAAACATTTTTTAGAAAATCTTATTGAAATAGACATTATTTCGATACAGAGGCCGAATCTATAGTTTTTAGAATTTTTGTCTACTTGTCTGTTACCGCATCATAGAAAAACCACCGGAGGGATTTTGATGAAATTTGTTATGGTGATAGCTGGTTATCCGGGTCAACATATAGGATACTTTTTGCCGCGGGAAAATATCTCATTTCTGAGAAAAAATACAAAAACTGCATTATAAGAGTATACCAAAATGTAAATCCTAAAATTTGCTTTTTGGTCATCTGAACGCGGGCGAAGCCGCGGGCAGTGCTAGTTTTATATATTAATTTGTTACATTATGAAATACAAAGCTACGTATCTTCGTTCTCTTTTTAATATCTATATTTTTCAATGCTTCTCCACTGTTGACATCATATTATATTTTCACGACTCCCTTAAATATATGTCTGTTATAATTAATGAATTTAAATATCGAACTTGCGACCACCGGTTTAGTTTACATTGCCAATCATACTTTCGTCACATACTTAACACGATAAATCCCCAATTACAATTAGCTTAGAACGGCCAGTATGTGTAGATACTTGGTAAAGACCCGTATCACATTTCAGAGCGCATTAGCATAACGATGCACCAACAGCCGAACAATAACGCCGTACAAACAACATCACTTCCTACTGCATTACACTGAAAATTTAGATAGCACGTAAATTAGCAGGCGTTATGAGTCTAACTGATGTACGAGCTGCGGACGGCAGTTATATTCACAACACGTCCTTGGGGACTGACGGTTTAATAAAACATGTAAACTTGGCCTCGGGCACTCTAATGTATGCGTAGTCGGTATCCCGCAAGGCACTTTGTAGGGCCACGATTATTCCTAATAGCTTGTTTTGCTAACGTTATGGCTGAACATGATCGATATATGTAAATCACCGCTGTATATTCTCAATCTGTCAGATAAGCTGAAAGTTAAATTACTAAGCGCATATTGTAAATTGTGTTATGATAATATAAGAAAATATAAAATATTAAAACATATGCAATATATCTTTGATATCAATATAATTTCTTTATTCTTGAAATTGTGTAATAAATAGTATCGTAAAGAGTTTCGATCTCTTGAAGGGTTCCAAACGTGACAGATAGCGTCCAATTATTTGCAGTTTGGTCTGGAGTGTTTCGAGACTCGTTCTCTTTATCATTCTTGCAATAAAGAGAGCTGACTGAATATATATGTTCGATTATAGACGTTATAAAATAGTATTGTAAAATATAAGGCAATTTGGAGTAAAAAATGAAACGATCATTGATATTCATAAAATATTCTTTAAAAATCTGATTAGGACTATTATTTTTAGTGCAAAAGTTTATGAGCTACTTTTAAGTAGCTAAGGACTCAAGTGAAGTAGGGGTTAGCCACTTGTTATACTCGTACTATAATAATATTTCAATCCGTTTACCGTTTTTTTTTTACTAAGATAACGCATTTAATTATAACAAACTTTAGTACTCATCAGAACCAAACCACCAACCTTTGGCCTAGTAGGCTACATTTTTCCCAGTTGACAATATTCTTTGACCAAAACTGAGCAAGACTAATTAAAACTTCCTCACATTCGGCGTAGAAATATAATATTTTATTCGTATTTATTCAATAATTTATTTTTTAGAGGGATGTTAATTTCTATATCTTCAGAAAAGAGTTGCCACCCTTCATGAAATTAATACCAGGTGGTGGTCACCGCGTAAACTTCACACATTTTGCCTAGATACATACTTAATGTATCCACTTTACTAAAAATAATTTAACACTAAATAAAGTATAGAATGCAAATTAAGATACATACATATATAGTAGTACTCTATCCTAAATTTATATTCGTCTAGAAAAGTAATTAGCTGTTTGTTCAGTAAAAGTATTTTGTTAGTGTGTTCTTCCTATGTGCACCACAACGTGGGAAGGGCTCTGCGTAATTTTTATTTATAGACTAGCGGCTCACCCTCCAATAAATTCGGAGATTAGCCCGTACAAACAGACAAACAGACAGACAGAGAAACAAAAAAATTAAAAAAAATCTGGATTTGTTCTATTTGTCTTCTTACATCCCCCTGACTCGTTTTTTAGCATTTTTTTCTATGTACAGACATTCGACCTATACTGTTTTATTATAGTATAGATACATCGTACTTTAAGACTACTCGGACAGTAATAGGCACCGCTAAAATAATAAAAATCTTTCACATACCCGTCATCAGCTGTCACCCGTTATTTGCCAAATATAACGAAATATCTAGGTATCTACTTGGTATGGACATATTCCACAATTCTATTACTATGTATAAAACGAAATTACTGATCATCTTTCTGTTAGTTTACTAAATTAGTTTTACTCATAGATTTATTAATCAAAATTTTAAGCATTACCTGTCTTTTTTTTTTAGTTTACATATATTTCTTTGGTAACGCTATGTGCACTTTTCATTAATATACATCAGGATTAAGACACCATCACTATCATGAAATACTGTATATTATGTACGAGTATATTATATATTATCAGTCTATTAAATAAATAATAATCCCTAAAAATTGCTATGCTGACAATACGAACCTGCTCTTATTAGTCTACAAGCTAAATACCTTGTATTAGACTTGCTTGTATGCAAACATTCACCTTACGTAGAAATGGATCTTCTAGCACAATTCAAGCTTACTGTGACTGGCGTGAATAAATTATGTTTATATTTAATGTTTATCATACCAACTACAGTGAATTAATAACTTAAAAATAAAAACTACACGATTATATGTCATTATCTTGTTCACAATTTTATAGGGTTGCGCGGACCCTTTTTTTCTAAAATAAAAATACTCTTTATAACATCAGCTGCTATATGATAGTGAAAGTCTGGTCAAAATCGGTCCAGCCGTTTCGAAGGTTAGCAGGAATAAAAGACAGATGTATTTAAAAAAAATAATTAAATACCGTTAGTATATACGTACTTTCATACTAATCAATCCTAGGCCTATCGCCGTTTACTGCTAAACAAAGCTTTCCCCCAATGAGCGCCAACCATCTCAGTCCGGGGCAGACCGCATCCATCCGCTGCCCGCCAACTTTCTTAGGTCATCAGTCCATCGTGCTACAGGGCGTCCCACACTACTCTTGCCTTAACATGGTCTCCACTCTAGCACGTTTCGACTCCATATTATGCATTTAGTAAAAAGCTGTTATTTTGAAGCTACAAACAGACATTTCTATTTTATTTATTTTTATAGATGAATGTGCCACGTAGTCTATGTGTCTTTTTTCATTTCAACCAAATCTGTTTAGTTATTTCAACGTGAAGAAGTGACAAACACACATACATACGCACACGAACACGCACACACACAGACTATCGCAATAATACTAGTAATACGATTGGCTATCTAAAATATCAATTTCTTTTACTATCGTTTATAAAAATATCTAAGTTTTAAATGTAATTATATTTTTCTTATATTCATATTCATAGTGGTTACAAGTATGTAGAGGCGCCGGCACTCGGCGGTTTTATTACCAGTAATTGCTGTTATTTATAAAAACACAAGCCTCGTAGGTTACTCTGGAACTAGATGGTGCTGTGTTAATTTCCCAACATATTTATTTATTTATTATTAAATATGCGTAGAAACTAAGATAATAGTTTCTAGATCTGTCTCGAGAAGATAAAATTTGAATAAATAATTAATATTTAGATTTAAATTTTGTCTCTCTTATCAGAACATATTCTTAAGAAAGAAAAATAAAATGCTGATTTATGAAAATCCGTTTAGTTGAAGGGGCGAGCGTTCAAAACGCCATAAAAGAAACGAGCGTCGTTCGACGATATTGCAAACATCCCTTCACTACTGTCAAACCCTAATAAAATATACAACGTCAATGGCCACGCCGATGCCGTGTACAGTTGGATTTTGATATTTGATAGTGAACATTTTTAATATGTTTTTGATGAAAATTTGCGCAAAGCGTGTGTTTGTCTTTATTGTAATCATATTATTTTGTGGACTCGATTTATGTTACAGTGGAATATAAAAATGTTTCCTAAAGAAATCTATACATATAATAAAATTCTAATTGAGTCGAATCTGTACATTAAATATTTTTTGGAAAATCTTATTGAATTATTCATTATTATCGATACAGAGGCCGAATCTATAGTCTTTAGAATTTCTATCTGTCTGGGAACGTATCACGAGAAAACTACAAGACAGATCTTAATGAAATTTGGTATGATGATAGCTGGTTATCCGGGTCAACATATAGGATACTTTTTATTGCGGTAAAATATCTCATCTCTGAGAAATCTATAATAAACGTTAAAACATAACGACGAGACGAACCCGAGCGTTGCTAGTTAGAATATATTTTATCTTTGTCTATAATAAGGTTAAATTTAAAGCAGGCTACTATTATACACGAATAATGTGGAAGTTTGTGTGTGTATATGTCACTATGAAGTGGCTGGACGCATTTGGATAAAAAGTACACAGATAAACTATGCTAATGTTACGCACCTGGGGACGAACCTGAGCGAAGCTGGGGCGATTCGCTAATATAATATAAATTAAGCAAATTGCATATTTGACTAACTTCAAAACTAAACATTCTATGAAACTTTATAAATAACTAGCTTTTCGGATATGGTTAGTATTCGAAATTTAGCAAACTAAACTCAGCGTCGTACAAATCTCAGATAAACTACAAGAACCTAACACTGCAGAAAGCAACTGCTTGACAGTATACAAAATATATTATGTTGCTAAGGAATTGTAACATTTTTCGCTTCGACGTAACATAAACGTGTACTATAAAATAAATTTAACTTATTTAGTCATGGTATTCTTTCCTTAAAACATGGTGAGGAAACCTGTATGTCTGAGAGAACGTAGCAAGTTTTCGAAAGACATGTGAAGTCCGCCAACCCGCACTTGGCCAGCGTGGTGGACTATGGCCCGATCATATTGAAGGGAGGCCCGTGCCCAGCATTGGGACGTTAAAAAGGGCTGAATATATACATTCTTTCTTTTCCTTCCATGACAGTGGTAGCTCAGTGTTAACACGTGACTTGGGAAAACAAGTGAAACAGGGTCAAATTCACCTGGGAGAACCTATCAAGTTCTCCAAAGACATGTGAAATCTTCCAACCCGCACTTTTCTACCGTAGCCTAATCTTCCTCCCTATAAGGGAGGCTTCAGCCCAGCAGTGGGCTAAAAAGGGCTTAATACGATTCCTTCCTAACGTACCGTTTATGCTGAATATAAAGGCTTTTCAAACAGAAATCTCTGTAATCCCGCTGCCTCCCGCATAGCATACACCAAATTCGTGAAGACATAATCAGGAGCGATATTCAATAAGCGCGTTGCAATCAATTTTCAATTACAAGCCAATACGTGCCCGATATTCCCAAATACCTATAAATGGAATTCAATATTGGCACGACGTATTCAATCAGCTATGAAAACTTAGTCTAATACCAAATTAATTTGGATTCTTACGGCGCGTTAATTAGTTCGCGAAATTGTGTCTGCAATAGCGTTCCTTAATTGGAGGTTTGATCTTTCGAGCTCGAATTTTCCATTTGTTTTTGTTGAGAGATTGTGTTTATGTACTATGTCTACGAGTATATGGTAATGAATTATTGTGATGTAGAAGATGTATGAAAAGTTAGCAACATACGCCTACTTTGTCCAAATCCTTTTTTTAACTTGATCTTTTATTTAAAAAATTAAATTTTCACGTATAATTAAACCAAAATATTTAATCTTTTTTGAACACTTCCAATAATCTCAGAGAGTGAAATATTATTATAAATACTTAATATCCTTGCCAAGTTATGTCAATAGGTACAAAATTGAATCAAAATCAGTTCAGACGTTATCACATCACACTATATACATCACATTATGTAGATAAATTTACAATTAGTTGGAATTATTTTCCCATTTATGACCCTAGTACAGATATAAATCAGTAATATTTGCTCTTCACAAAGGCAATTATAAAAAGTGTTAGGGCGTGAAGCCGCCTATTGTTTTGACATCATACCCGTAATTAAAATGGTGC